>WEIV01009012.1:50308-152094 GCA_013390005.1 Calyptomena viridis | reverse complement strand
AAAAACAAAAACAAAAACAAAACAAAACAACAAAGCAGGAGAGAACAGATCCAAGATTTTTGTTGCTATTATTAATTCTACTGAAAGAAAAATGGAGCAACAGCAAAAGTGGGTTTGAGTCAAACAAAGCATAATTAGTACTTTTTGCTCCTTTTTTTCATTTTAAATATAGTGCTGGAAAAGTTTAGAATTAAATGTTTTCGAACACCCTCCTCTCTAAATCATTTATGAGGAACTTTCAAAGTACAATTTCTTTTCAAATTATCCAAAACAATTTAATGAGTTTAACATGAATTTGTAATTATTTTAATCTCTTTGAGCTGCCATTTTTGGATAACAAAATGTTTTTCTCCTAAATCTCATGCCTATACGAAACCTCTTACACAAGAGCTTGGGGCCAGGCCTGGAGCACTAAATGGTTCCATGGTACAGGAAATACCAGAATCATAAGCTGTAAGGCAGAATTAGCTACAAACATAAGTGTGTCTTGCTGAGGAATTAAGGATAAGTGAACAGTTTGTGTATTCTACTGATTTGTGTGTCCAGGTTAAAACACCTCCAAAAAGGAGAGCTGATACAACCATCAGTGTGTAGTTAAAGGTTCAGCCATTTGCTGGCCATCTACAATATTTATAGGACCCTGTTATCATAGTTCCTCATGTCTCTAATCTGACAACAAATGACTCCCAGAGACATTGAAGTTTGTTGTCTTTCCTTGGTGGAATGTAGCTGAGGACCAAACACTGGTTGAAGATCCATCTGTCCCCATTTCCATTGCCTCCAGTGTCATCATAGAACCATAGAATCATGGAATGGTTTGGGTTGGAAGGGACCTTAAAGATCATGTCATTCCATCCCCCCTGCCATGGGCAGTGACACCTTCCACTGAAGTTCACTGATTTCCTCTCTAGTGAGCAAAGAGAGATTGACCCATTAAGAGCAGAAATTAGGTGGGTAATACACAGAATCTGAGAGATGAAACCAAGTCCTTCAAGTTTTAGTCTAGAACTTGCAGGTATGTGTTTTCTTCCTGCTAGGCAATTTTTAAAACAATTTGGGCTGAGTAATCATAGAATCATAGAACAGTCCAGGTTGGACAGAACCTCAAAAACTCATCCTATCCACCCTTAGGTGGGAAAGGGAGATTATCTCCCAACCTGTCCGATAGTATCCTGAAAACTTCCAGTGATGGAGACTCTGCCACATCCTGGGGGAGGTTGTTCCAATGAGTTATAAGTCATAGAATGGTTTGAGTTGGAAAGGACCTTAAAGCTCATCCAGTTCCAACTCCCTTGCCATGGGCAGGGACACCTTCCACTATCCCAGGTTGCTCCAAGCCCCATCCAAAGTGGCCTTGAACACTTCCAGGGATGAGGTGTCTACGACACTCAGTGGTTGTTATCACTGTAAAAAACCTTATTTCTTATACTGAGATAAGGCCTTTCCTGGTGCAAATAGTACCTGTTGCCCTCTGTCTTCTCCATGGGGCTCCTTGTGAAGAGAGAGCCTTTATGCTTTCTGGAGCTTCCCTTGGAGTACTGGAATACTGTGACAGGGTCCCCCCTGAGCCTTGTCTCCTCCAGGGAAAACAGGCCTAACACCTTCCACCTTTCTTCATAGAAGTTCTCCAGCCCTTTGATCATCTTTGTGGCCTTCCTTCAGATATTCTCCAATTCAGATGTACTGAAGGACTATGAAGTCCTGTAGGATGTAGCAATCATGCAACTTTCTCTTCCTGTTGTTAACATTTGCTCCTTGCATTTCCTGTTGACAATTGCATTCATTTTCTACTTCACACTGGTCAAACCTCCTTGTAAGTTCTTTGGATGCAGTAGAAGTGTCAGTGAAATTTATGTCTGTAATTCCCCTGTGGGATAGACACATATCTTGACACTAGTTTCCCAGGCAGAGGAGAGAATTTGTGACTTGCCCGAGGTCAGTCATTGAATTAAAGCAATTTTATGTCCCAAGCCCTGACAGAGAGACTCTGAAACTGAAAGCACCCCACTCTGCTTAGAAAAGTTGAAGAGTATGGTTGGATTGATTAGAATAACCCAAAAGAGTATTTTTCATACTACTTTTTATTAAAAAACATGCCTGCACTATTTTTTTAAACTTTACTGAACACTTACATTCTGATTATGATTTTAACAAACAAACAAACAATTACAATTTTCAAATCATTCTTAAAAAAACCCCAAAGAAATATTTTGTCCTTAAAAAGATTGACTCAGCATTAGTGTGAAATTATTGGTGAGAGTGTTATTGTGTTGTGGACAGCTGAACTTTTTGTCTGACTGGCAGATCACTGAAATTACATTTTCCTGTGTCATTTTCAATTTAGACAAATCTAAAGCTGTGAAATTGCTCAATAATCTTGCTTGCTCTCTGGAGGTGATCAGCGCAATTTCTAGATCATAAAAGGAAAGTATTTCATATGTAAATGCTTGTCTGAAGCAACTTACACAGACATTTAACACTCATTTTTATCAACAAATATTGTGAAATCCTCTTTGAAAGTTCACATAGCATTGAGGTTAAAAGTCATAAATGAATATGCAGAAGTTTGCTAGTTTCATCAGAAATAATATAAAATATCAGCTCTAGTTATAAACAGTCCAAAACCACTGGGGATCTGGATCAAGGATTTTTGTACAACTTCCTTTCTTCTGGTATTTTTAATTATTGGATAAAATTCTCAAATAATAGGTGAGCAAATGTTAAATTTTGCCACACAGGTTGCCAGGATAACTTAGGGTTACAAGCTGGTTGAAAAGGTTGCACTATAAATATTTAATATTCTGAGGACTATGATTAGCCACACCTGCTATGCATAATCACATTAAATTAAAAATGTTTGAGAAGAGAGTGCAGGTTTGGTAAATTTGCAAGGAATGAAACATATGCAACATTGGCCTGAAACATTTTTTTGCTCTGGAGCTTTTTTTGCTGTGGCTGTTCACAGATAGAAATTTGCTTTTTCTGCAATAAATGGTCCATGCAAAATGCACTGAAAGTAGCAATGGAGGACATTAAAAGAACTGTTACCAAGCTATTGTTTTATAAAACCCAAACCTAATATGATAAGAAAGTGCTGGCAACTCTTACTTAATTTTACTGAAAACACATCCCTGGTAAAGATTTCAGCAGACCGTAATTAAGTTGAAACAAAAGTTGAGATCAAAGTTGGAAGGATTTTTTTTTTATGCTCATGGAAGAACAAAGTTTAAAGTAATCTAAGGGGGAAATCAGTTATTTTTATATCTTTGATATCTGTGTGGTGGCTTGTCATGAGTGAGATGGTTGAACCTGCTGAATTAAAAGATCAGCTCTGACAACTGAGAGCAGCGAGGCAGAGTGAGGAACATCTCTGTGGGTGGAGAATCCTCCATTTGGGGAAGAAGATAGAACACGGAGGAATGGCTTTAAACTGTCAGAGAACATATTTAGATTTTATTAGAAGGAAATTTCTTCCATGTGGGAGTGATGAGGTCCTGGCACAGGTTGCCCAGAGAAGCTGTGGCTTTCCCATCCCTGGAAATATTCCAGGCCAGTTTGGACTGGACTTGGAGCAACCTGGGATAGTGGAAGGTGTCCCTGCCCATGGCAGGGGATTGGTCCATTTCAACCAAAATCATTCTGTGATTCTATGATCTGGATGCCACCATGAACTGTGCCTTAGGGAACAACTCTTTCAAGGAAAACCACTTCTTCATCTGCACAATTTGTTTTGATAAATCATAGAGGAATTGAGCAGAGCTGGGGATCCAGAAAACCAGGTCAGCATTGGGGCTGATGTGGCCATGCTACATTTCCATTTTCAAATGCTATAAATTGCTTTCCTTCAAACTCATCTGCATTTCAGACTCTAATAAATAACTATTTTCCTTTCTCAGGGATTCTTTTTCCTTAATCCTGAAGCTAGGATATAAGATGGATGGCACTGTTCATTGTCCATGTGATCAGCATAGAGAATATGCACACACACATATAAATATATGTACATATGCAATTGTATAACCCTATCAAACTTTATCTTCTTGTTCCAATGGAGGGTATCAAATGCTTTTCTCCTGATGAATCCAAAAAAACCTTGGGCAAACCCATCCATTTTGCACATTTATTGCTATAAATGGAGTTTAGCTTTTTGTGCCACCCTTTCTACTTATTTTCTAAATTCCCCAGGTTCTTTCAAAGAGGCATGCAAGGATGTTCAGCTGCATCAAATGTAAAATATGTATACATATCTATTAGGAATGATTATCCAAATGAATATTGGAAAAACTGATTATGAAGTCAGGTCCCTGACAGTGGGAGATAACCTTGCCCCTTAGGATAGCAATCCTTTTTGAAGACGTGCCAGCAAATAGTTTGTGCCTACAACTGCTATCAGAAATTCTTGGCTTCTCCTTTTAGCCTTAATCCCTGAGGATAAAAAAGCAGGTTTGTCATTTTCTAAACTCAACTCTTGCATTTAAGAAACTATTTAGAAAAATGTCACCATTTTTAGAGTTTGTGAGGTCTCAGAGAGCCATTTATTTCCCAGTATAAATAAAAAGTATTTCAGTGAGATAAAAAGTATAAAAGATATAAAAAGATAAAAAGTATTACAGTGCCTCCAAAACACCACATCACCTTCATTTAGGAGTCTAGTTGTGGAATTGATATCCACCTTTCTCTGTATATAAATATTGTCTCCAATCCAAGCAGAAGCTTTTTTATCATTGAAACAATGAAGCTCCTATTTCAGGACAGTGGTTCTTAAATTGTGATTTATAAATCATTGGTGGTCCATGAAACCTAAAAAACTGATGGACGCACCACTCATAGATTTATTTAGCAGCCTGACAGTTAAAGGTGAAAAGAATTATTAGCCATGTGAAAAACAGGAGATATGAAGAATATCTGGAAAAGTTGAGTGGCTTGGTGTTGAGGAATAGAGGTGGATGAGCAGTTTAGGAACTGGCTTCAAAAATATGAAAGACTGCTGTGGAATAGGGAAATAAATTGCTCCTCAAGTCTGTGGAATCAGAAATAGTGTTTCATCAAGATAATTTTAGGTGTCAGGAGGAAATGTTCAAATAAAGACAGCAAAACATGGGTGTATCTTGCTTGAGTGGGTTGTAGAGTCCTTACCAGTCTTAATATCCTTGGATGATCCAGATAGAGCTGATCTTTTCCTGGATGGAAGGATGGATCAAATATCAGTGGCCCGCATAAATTGTTGAGTTCTGACAATGATTTATGACACCAAAGGCCAGGGTGTTGTAGTAGAAATGTTTGGTAATTAGGATTTTCTGAATGCTTCTGATGAAGACAAAGCATGACTACTAGGGAAGTAAGTGCACAGAGACTCTCTCCCAATCCATTCACTTGGTGCCTCTTCTCCAGTCTGCCTGTTCCTGTGGAATGCTAATGACCTTGATGGGTTGTGCAATCTGTAAATGTAGAGGTTAGTCCCGTGGAAAAAGGTGTCCAGGGTCTGAGCAAGTTTACAGCACCAGGGAACAAAAACTGGAACAAGATGTCCAGAGATGCTGTAGCTGCCTCATCCCTGGAAGCATTCAAAGTCAGATTGGATGGGGCTTGGAGCAACCTGGGATAGTGGAAGGTGACCATGGCAGGGGACTTGGAATGAGATGATCTTTCCAGTCCCTTTCAACACAAAAAATTCCATGATTTCATGATTCTATTCCTTATTTAGGATCTCTCCTCAAATCTCAGTGGCTCAGACATCATTCCTCTTCTCCTGAGGCAAAGTTTCACTCTTACTTGTCAGTCCTACTTTGGTGATGCCCACAAATCTGAGTTGGTCATTGGGTTTTATTGTTATTAGATACCACCCAGAAACTTTTCTTGTATCTTCTGGAAGAATCAAAAAATCATAGAATTATTTGAGTTGGAAGAGACCTTAAAAATCTTCTTGTTCCAACCCCTGCCATGGGCAGGGACACCTTCCACTATCCCAGGTTGCTCCAAGCCCCATCCAACCTGGCCTTGAACTCCTGCAGGGATGGGACATCCACAGCTTCTCTGGGCAACCTGTGCCAGGGCCTCACCACCTTCACAGTAAAAAACTTCCTTCCTAATATCTGATCTAAACCTACTCTTCAGTTTGAAGCCATTTCCCCTTATCCTGTCCCTCCATGCTCTGTAAATTGTCCCTTTGCCTCTTGTAGGCTCCATTCAGGTACTTCAAGCTGCAATTAGGTCACCCCTAAGCCATCTATTGTCCAGAAATTCCAATTCTTTCAGCCTTTCCTGGTAGGAGAGGTGCTGCATCCCTCTAGTCATCTTGGTGGCCTCCTCTGGACTTGCTCCAGCAGTTCCATATCCTTGCTGGGCTTGGGACCCCAGAGCTGGAGGCAGCTCTGCATGTGGGGTCTCACCTGAGTGGGGCAGAATCCCTTCCCTTGCCCTGCTGCCCACACTGCTTTGGATGCAGCTGCTGAAGAAGCTGCTGATATTTCTGAAACCAGGAAGCATTGGGAGAAACAGAGGGAAGTGGAGGTGTGAGCTGCTCCAGTGAGACAGGGATGGAGCCAGGATGGGATCTACATGGTACAGCCTCCCTAGGCTTGACGGCTGTTAACTTTAAGGAGGCAAGATGGTTGTGTTTATGCAATTAAAAGAAAAAACATCCACAACAAAATGTGAATTGCATCCTGCAAGTATAACTATATTATTTCCCTTAGATCTTAGAGGCATATCTATAATCCAGCCAAACTGCTGAGTGTGGGTTCGTGGAGCTTTACAGGGGAAGCACCACATTTTGCAACAATTAATTTTGCAGAGGAAGCAGCCTGTTTAAAGATGCCTGCAGCAGTCACTAAAATATGTGTTGTTTTTCAAGGCCACCAGACACACAGTTGGCTAGGTTGACTAATAAACAAAATAACAATGCAAAAAACCCCAGCCTCGTGGGGTTTGCAGGAAGAAGGGATGAGAAATAAAATGAATAATGCTTACCTGCTAGGGGTGGGTGAAGACTATAATTGTTTAGCCCCCAGCAGATCCCTGCAAGGGTTAAAAATGACAAAGATATTAGTTGGTGACTGCTAAGATTCTTGGTTTGAAGCTCTGGGCAAAACACAGACTGTTATTTACCGGACTTGGTCGATTTACTTCTTAATGCAATAATGACCTGTGAAATGAAACGTGAGCTAGACAATTGTTCCTCATTGTTTCCAGTAAAACATCCTTTCATACCCCATTAAACCACCATTAATTCCATTTGAAAGAGAAGCAAGCACAAACACCGAGGGATATCTCTCTCTTTTCCTCTCTTTGTGGGACTGATCAAGTCCTGTGGATAGAAAAGCAGCTTTCTTACCCATTTTAGGGGGTGCTGGGCAGCCTGTGGGGGCCACATTTCTGAATGAACACCACAGAGATCTACTGAGTTGACTTCCAATGAATCTCATTCCTTACTTTTCCAGAGGAACATATCAGAAAACCTGGTAAACACAGTCAGTTTATTGGTGCTAATACATCACATTTCTCTCTCCTTTTTTAGACAGGCTTTCTTTAAGCACGAGACATATGTAATCGTGCAGTGTATGTATGTATGTGTACGTCATTTCCCACCTAGCAGTTTCAAACACAGTTTCAATTTTAATCAAAAGTAGTAGATTGATAAGTCCTTAAAGATAACAGACTCCTACAGGTTAAAAAGAAAGAAATTGAGGTCTGTAAAGAAATATTTGTGAATGAACCTTTCTGTCCCCACAACAGGAGTTATCCCTTGGCTGCCAGGAAATTTCTTGGCTACCAAGAAATGCTCTCTGGAGAGAAACTGCAGTTTTATATCTCAGCTAAAGGAAAAACCTTTGCACACTGGTACGTACCAGAGACTCCAGCAACAGCTTTGTAGTAAAACACTTTGCATGAAACTAATTTCTTTACTCCTGATTCTCCTCTGCTGTAGCATCAGACGACGTGTACATGTGGCACAGAGGGACATGATTTAGTAGGACTTGCAGTGTTAGATTTACAGTTTGAACTTAGTGATCTTAGAGGTCTTTTCCAATGCCAAACCTTCACAACCTCCCCTATCAGTAAGTAAACTGTCTCCTTGCTGCCTTATAACTTTACCTGAAACCTAGACCATGACATTTAATCAGTTCTTTGGCAGGTGTTGACTAGCTACAAGTAGGTTGCCATGGATCAATGGCCTTGATCCAGGAGAACCACTGATTTCATGCAAGCCACAGTTTGACAGCCCATATTGTAACATGTTCCACCATCTCACCTGTTTTTCAGCTCCTTCTACTTTTATATTTTATTTAGTACTATATACTTTTATGTTATTTGCTACACTAGATGCCTTTCTTTTCCCATGATGGATTTATGCCTGGGGAAAAATTTGTCTGAAAGTTTGCTCAGAAATGGTTCAGCTGCAATGAACAAAATGAAGTTTTCTTTTGGTGTGTGTTAGAAAACAAATCTCTAAAATCTAAATCTCAAATCTCTAAACCTGTGGGCTTGCAATAAAGGTTCAAGGTTAGCAGGGAAACAACTCTCTGGCCAGTGAGTTTTTTCTATCCATAGTCATCGTGTAAAACTCTGTCCAGAACTATATTTGTGAAAATAAACTACAGAGATTCATTGTCTTCTGATGTGCTGTGAAAAATCTAAGCTTTGTCTATTGCTTGTGAAAATTTCAGTTCTTGCTCTGCTGTGTTGTTTGAAGCAGAGACATCAAATGCTTTCCTGAGCATTTAGAGCCCTAAATCCTATATTCTAGTTCCCTTGCATTTCATCTGCTAATTAACAGAAGAATTCTGGGCACTTCATGACTCTTGTTGCCCAAGGCCTTGTTGTCCCTAGGAGGCAAACATGTGTTGTGTCCTAACTTTACAGACTGGGTGGGTCTGGAGCCAAGGGATTACACAAAGGCATCTGTGGTGGAATGGAGAAGAGACCTCAAAGTTTAACCAGCAGCACGGATGGCATCAACTGGGAACATGTTTGTTGGTTTTTGGTTAGCCAGCCTTATTATTGAGACACCCATGGTTTATCTCGTGGGATTGAGATTTTTTACATACATAGCTACATGTGTCTCAATGACTCTTTATGTATAGGATCAAGTCTCATTGGAAAAAAAGAATTGGATTCTTATGGAAGGATTTAATTGCAATTCTGAAAAGAGATGGAGAATGAGAAGTGCAAAATCCCTTTTCATGCATGTGAAGAGCAATGACCTGGGATAATAAGTATGTTTTTTTCCTTTCTCTGTAATTCTTCCTATGTTGCACTACTCTGCTTCAGAGAGAATCACGGTGGTGTGTTTGTGTGTATCAAGCATGTGTGTTTATACACACACACAGACACTGAAGCATTTCATCATTTTTTCCCTCTTATCTTCCAAATATTAGCATTTAATGAAATACACATTTCCTTCATTTATTTTGAACTTGCTCCAAGGCCAGCAAATACCAGAACTTCAAATGTTATGACAGGATAGATTCTTTATTGGTTTGTTTTCTTTTCATTCTTTCTGTTTTTACTGTGATTTTTAATTTTTTTTTTTTTTTAAAGATTATAGACCCTTATGTTCCAACTCAAGGAGCCTGGCTTCCAACTGAGGTACACAAATATGTGAAAAAAATGTCCCTGAGATCCATCCAATACAGACAGCTGTGCAGCAAACAGGAAATTGAGGAAGTCAGGTTCATCAGAGACACAGGATTTCCTTCGTGGATGTTTCAGATAAAGCATCTTTAATTTTTCCATGATGGATCAGTGCTGTTGAAGAGCCATGAAAAAAGCAGGGAAATTATCACCTTGTGGATTGAAGGCAGGGATGTGAAATCAAAACTGAAAGACAGCTTCTTGTGAGGACCATCATCACACCTTGGCCATGTTGACATGGCCTTTTCCAAACAAATTCTCACTTGTCTCTCTGGGGTCTGGGCTGAACAGGAGCCAGCTCTGAACCAGGATCTGTGTCACAGAGACACAGAAGGGCAGGACTGCCCAGGATGGGGACCATGGGGACATTTCCACACCAACATGGTTATGCTTGTAATTGGGTATGGTCCTAAACTGAACTGTGGGCATCACAAAATCAGGTCTATCTCTCTAGGGCAATGTAAGTGCCCTCCTAGTTTACAACATTCTGTCCTAGAAGTTTCACTGCTGGCAGATCTGCACCACAGGAGTCAGCAGGTTCAATTTGTTGTGAGAGTGACTGGGAAAACACAGGCTGCAGCTGCAGAGCAACTCAGCAGGTCTGAGTTCATTACGGAATTCTAATAAAACCTTCCCCTTTGAAGAATCAGAGAATCATGGAAAGAATCATAGAAAGACTTGGGTTGGAAGGAACCTTAAAGCTCATCTTGTTCCAATCCCCTGCCATGGGCAGGGACACCTTCCACTATCCCAGGCTGCTCTAAGCCCAGTCCAAACTGACCTTGAACACTTCCAGGGATGGAGCAGCCACAACTTCTCTGGGCAACCTGTGCCAGGGCCTCACCACCTTCACAGTAAAGAAGCCACTTGATTACCCTTTGAAATGAATTTATTTCTTTTTTTTCTCCCCACTTATTAATTTGTGATGGCTCTTGACATTTCAGTGTTGGAACTACAGAAGTGTCTATGTAGCATCTGGTATGGTGTGATTCCAGACTAGTTGGAGGCTCCTATGAAACACTGGGAAAAATGACATACTGGTAATTACCAGTGTTCATGTGACATTACTAAAGCAAGCAAACACTTAGATGTGACCTTGGCTTGCCTTGTTCTCCTCTTCGTGCTTTTAGGTTTTGACAGTCCTGCATTTCATGATCACAGTAACAAACAGGCAGTTTTGACTCTTTTGGTCCAGAATGTGATTGCTCTGGTGATGGCTCAGGGCTCTGTGGTACCACATGTTTATATAGAAGAGCTCTGCCTTAAAGAGAAGGCTCTGGGGAGACCTTTTTGTGGTCTTTCAGTACTTAAAGTGGGCTTATGGGAAAGATGGGGACAGACTTTTTAGGATAAGGAGATTAGATATAAGAAAGACTTCACAATGAATGTGATGAGACACTGGTAGAGGTTGTCCAGAGAGTTTGTGGCTGCCCCATCCCTGGAAACATTCAGGGCTCCGAGAAATGTGTTCTGGTTGAAGATGTCCCTGCCCACAGCAGGGATCCAGGGGACTGGAATGAGGTGACCTTTAAGGTCCCTTCCAACCCAAACCATTCTTTGATTCTGATTCTGTGATATGAACACCAAAAATCAGCAGTAAGTGCAGCAACCAGCCATCCCAGTTTTAGCTATAGTGACTCGGACACCACTTCATGGAGCATTTTAGCTAATGAAGCTGTAAGTGTTGAAAGCTGGGACCAAGAGGTTGCTACACCCCAAAGCAACCTTTCACAAGATAATTACTGAGGGAAAACATGCAAAATTTTCATTTATAAAACATGGCTTTGATATGGATGTCATCACTCTACCAAGTTCAAAGCACATGTGGCTGCCACGATGAGCGCAATGGGGTTCTCAGGATATGTAGCATGAGTATTAATATAATGCTTAGTTAAAATAATTAGTTGAAAAGAACATATTCGTTTCCTAGTGCATTTTTTGAGAAACAGATCAGCGCTTTGGAAACAAAAAGTCAACTAACTGGCATTGTGTTTAAGAAATGGGAAAATAAATATTTGTCTCTGGGGTAGCTACATTGAATACTCAGTTTAAGATCAAGCCAAGAATATGGTTATTAACTTAACATGTAAACATTTACATTTATTTTAATATAAAATGACAAAAATATATATGATTATAAAATTATCCTGCCCTCTCCAGTTGCTGAGAAAAGAGACACGCAGCTAGTGAGGCAGCAATCAGAGCATCATGAGATGTTCTGGAAGAACTTTTCAAATAAAAGTTGTGGGTTTTTTCTTTCTGTTTTTGTAGGCGTGTCAGAATGACAATAGTGCCTCAACCTGTCTTAGAAAATAAGTTGTCAGGACAATGTCACCTTGCAACTGCAATTTGCCCCAGAATGGAGGTCAGGGACCTGAGCAATATTTTGGACTTGTGTGTCCTCGGTTTTTTTTTTCCTTTGTCTTTCCTATTCTTTTTTTTCCAGTTCTGGGTAACTGCCCATAATTTTAGTTTCAAGAGGCCCTATTTTCTGGTTGCTTGGCTAAGGAAACCTGAATTAAAACTTTGGCATAGATCTTACTTGGGAGACCAATAGAGAATTTAACTTCTGTGTTTGACAAGCTAATTGGCCAAGGTTTAAAACCATCAGTTATGCAATAAAACTGTATGCAATTAATTAAAAGGAACTGATTATTTTCAGTCAGGCTGCGTTCCTGAAACATCCTCCTACTCACTAATAAACTTTGTTCCTGAGGTGGTTTTTCTGAAATTAATAAACTCATTGCAAAACTAGGGTAAGTCTGCCTCCTTGTTTTCTTCCCATGCTTGCTGGGGTGGCAGTTACTGGACAGAAAATGAAGTTTCATCCCTATGAAGTCCATATTGCAAGAACACTAAATTTCCTCTTTGTGGGATTGATGGAATCATAGAATTCCTTAGTTTGGAAAAGACTTCTAATATCATGGTGTCCAACCATTAACCCAGCACTGCCAGGTCTACCACTAAACCGTGTCCCCATGTGCCACATCTACACGTTTTTTGAGCACTTCCAAGTATGGTGATTCCACCACTGCTCTGGGCAGCTTGTTCCAATGTCTGACTATCCTTTCAGTGAAGAAATTGTCCCTGAGATAGATTATAGAATTAGCTCATCAAAAACACCAAATGCTTTCAAGGTTGTATCAAAAATAAGTATGAAAGAAATAGGAGGTACAGCTCTATTGGATAAATATTCAGTGGAAAAATATGCTTGGCAAAAATTTCCCTAACAGATGCAGAGAGTCCTTGGATCTTCTTGGAAGACTTGATGCACCCTGTGATAAAATACTTAAATTTTCTGTCCATGTCTCACTCTGAGGAGTGATGACAGTTGAAACCACACCTCACACTGGAGCAGAGTAGTCTGTGGTGTCTCTCATCTCTGTGCTTTAGGAGATGGGAACAACTGCCTTCTTTCCACCTCTGGAAAGGGAGCTAAGAGGTAAAGGAACAGCAGGATGTGTCAGGAATGAAACCTGGTAGACCACAGCTTGCTATGGGATAGAGGAATAGGCCGTGTCACTTGATGAGGACTTTTCCAGTTCCCTGAATCACAGAATCACAGAATGGCTTGGGTAGAAGGGACCTTGAAAATCATCTCATTGCAAACCTGCTGCCATGGGCAGGGACACCTTCCACTATCCCAGATTTCTCCAAGCCCCATCCAGCCTGACCTTGAACACTTCCAGGGATGGGGCAGCCACAGCTTCTCTGGGCAACCTGTGCCAGGGCCTCCCCACCCTCAGAGGGAAGAATTTCTTCCTAATACCTAATCTAAATCTTCCCTCCTTCAGCTTAAGGCCATTCTCACTTGCCTTATCACAGCAAGCCTCTGTAAAAAGTCCCTATCCAGCTTTCTTGTGAGCCTCTTTTAGGTACTGGATTGTATATATTAGGTTTCCCTAAATCTAAATGTTATTACTATAAATTATTAGAGGTATAAGTAGAAGCATTAGAAGTAATTTTATTATTACAGCAAAATTATATGATGTCCCCCTTTACAGTTTGAAACCACATGGTAAAACATCTAAATCAGCTTTAGAGAAACTTCTGTCCAGCTGCCTCTGTAATCTGCTTCAGGGGCTGCTTTGGATCCTTGTAAAGAGAGGGAAACCTGCTTTCTGAATTGCCTCTCTGGATCCCAAGGACACAAAACTGCCTCAGCCACTCAAATCTGTGTCTAAAGGAAGAAGGAAGCCCAATGGAAGCCAGTGACCACACATAATGAAAAACATCCCTTGCTCTTGGAAAGCCTGAGGCTCTCTGGAAAAAGATCTGACTCTGTTATGGCTGAACAGCACCCGAGAGAAAAGAACCCAAAACCAGCCAGAGCTCAAGTGGGCAGGGCTGCCCACAACAGTGTCATGCAAACAGGAATCCTACAATGCTCCAAGACTGGCTTAAAAATCAGGATCAAATTTTAATGTGTTTCTAGTTGGAGGCAGTGGTTGCTTTGGGAAGAATATTAAGCATTTATAGACTGATGCTTTTTTTCTCATATCCCTGTCTTCCAAAGCAGTCATTCAAGGACAGTTTGACCTGAAAGTAGATCCAGTTCCTGTACTTTAGCTGATGTATCTTATCTCATCCACTCTTTTAGTCATTCCAACCTGCAGTAACGAGGTGTCCCATAATTTGTGTGACAGACTGTTTCCGGGCACAAGGTCATCCTTAGGAATTCTTATTGATAATGAATAAGAATTCTTATTAATAGTCAATCTGCCCTGTATGGCAGATTGAACAAGTCACTTGTGTTCTCTAACATATTCATATTGGATGTTTTTGGGGTTTTTTTACTCTTCTCTTTGCAAAGTGAGTGCGGGTCCTAATTCAGTAGAAGTCAGTATAGAAGTTTACTTGTTCACTTTGACTGATTTTATGTAGATTTTGTTTCCAAAGAAGCCCTTTGTAACTAATAACTCTTCACTGCAACCCTGGAAGGCTCACAGGTTATGGCACGGTGGATTAAGCAAGAGGGTGGGTGGGAAAAAGTCAATAATAATACCAATAAAAAAGCCTTATTTCTGATCAAAGCAGCAAATGCTTGAATAAAGATTATATTAAAAAGAGAAAAATGTAGAGGTCTTGTTAAAACCTTTGGGTTAGTGTCCAGTTATGTGGATTTTCCCTCTAGTGCTTATTCTGGCATTCATTAAACCCTGATAAGTTACATAGAAACACTTGAAAGAATGATTAGAAATGCTATGTGTGAATAATAGAATTGCTTAAAGGGAAATGAAAATTCTTAAAGGGAAATGCATACTGACATGGAAAGTGAACTTGTGCAATTTTCTCATTGTCCAGGGTTATTATCTTATTCTTCATATTTTGTGGATGTTGAATTTGTGTGCTTTTATATTCACAGTTTGGGGGCCACTTAGGAAAATAATATTACTGCAGTTGGAGACAGATGTGCTGAAGGTCTTTCAAAAAGCAAAATCTCTTTTTTCAGATGTCTTTCTTTGGAAGGGTTAGACTAGAGTTTGGAGCAGAAGGGAATAAAAAGAGAAAAATTCCAAACCAACCCAACAAACCTAATCCAAAGCCAACTGAGATCTTTCCTCAAGGTTTTATGTGTGATTCTTAGCAAGGAGAACATACTGTCTTGGAGTCTTTGTCTATGCTCCAAAGGTGTAGTGAATGTGAGGCCAATTCTCCTCAGCTGTATCACATATTTGCCTCAGTGTGACCTATTTTCTAGGACCTAGACCAGTCTAAGTTAGAATATCCTGAGTTGGGGGGGACCCATAAGGATCACTGAAGTCCAGCTGCTTCAGCTGGGATCATCTAGAAGTGAAATCTGTGTGACCTCAGGTCTGTTGGCAAAAGACTGCATGAATATTCCCTGGGGAATAAAAAAAGTGTCTAAATTGTAAATAAATTCGTTAGAGGTTGGACACCAGGGGCCAAGTTCTGTGCAAATTACTATGTCACTCTTAAAAACTCAGTTGCTGCCTTGGAGTGTCTGAGGAAGGAATCTGGGGAAGGTGTCTGGAATCTGCAGAGGGAAAAGATGAGGCCTATGATCAAAGGGCAATAAATAATTTTGGTTTAGTCTTTGATGTTTCTGGAGTTATTGTTGTGTCCAAGTGCTTTCTCTGTAAAGCAACTTTCTCCCACCAGTGAGATGTGTCCAAGGGCTTGCAGGTGTGAGGTTTAATGGTGAACGTAGTGGTGGTGATGGGTTATTCGGTTGGACTTAATGATCTTAAAGGTCTTTTAATTATTCTATGATTCTCTGATGGAGGGCCTAGGAGAAATCAAGTTCTGAAATAAGAAATAAAAGCGGATTGTACCACCACTGAGCAATCTTAATGCTGGATTGCTTGAGCTGCAAGAGCAGAATTCGAGCATGCAACTCCTCTTTATCCTAAAATTGCCATCAATGCCTCAGTCTCTGTGTATTTGGAGCTCTTTAAGAGCTCTCATACTGCAGTAAATGGGACTGGAGACTCTAGGAACTATCATACAGACAGAGATTCCTGTTGTGAGGAATTTACAGCCCCAAATGGGTAAAAGAAAGGGTGGGAGGGGAAACTGAGGCACAGATGGGTCTGTGGGACTTGCTTGTTTGAGCAAGTCCACATCAGAGTAAGAAGCTTCACTTTGGCTGGTCTGATCTTGAACACAGGGCTTTCCTCTCCATCCCCCTGATCTCTCAGGGTGAAATTCTTCATAATTCAGCTTCAGGTGAGGTTTTTCATGGTAAATACGTCCAACAGGGCCCATCTTGGCATTGAAAGGGCATCTTGCCAATAGGAATGACAAGGGAACACTTGTGTGGCAGGAAACAATACAGTCAGCCCCTCTGGGAGGCTTTTTTCTTGAGTAAAGGTTTATTGCTTGCTTATTTGGTGTTTCTCCATAGACAACCAAAGTGTTAATGGCCACAATGTCAAGCACTGGAAGGTTAAATCAAAATTAACTTGTTGCAGCAAGAACAGGTTACATTCCTTTGCTTTGCTCTTCATGTTAACAGAAATAATATATTAGCACTCAAAGGCTGAGGCAGAGCAGAGCTGATCCTGTGGTTGAAATAGGAAGTCAAACTATAAAAGCCCTAATCTAAACTGTGGGATAATGAGATGTGAGAGGATTTTCTGAGGTCCACTGCTGATCACATCGTGTTTGTTTAGTAAGATGGGAGTGTTTTCACTGAGATAAAAGCTCAGATTTCATCGAGAGAGGTTTCAAAACCAACCTTCAATACTTTAAGCCACAGTGATTTAATGGGACATGAAAAAGCGTTTTTAGGCTGTTCTGAGGATTTTTGTTCTACATGAGCTATTGCCATGTCTTTCCTTGCCAATGTTATCCAATGGAATTTGAGAAGTGTTTTTCCCTCGTATTTTCTTTTTCAACAGTGTGCTCAAAAAAATCTCTAATTCAGAGGATGAAACCCTGCACCTCTCACCAAAATGTCTGTGTTGACACAACTCTCAAAGAAGGATGTGTGGAGAAACTCAGGGCTCAGTGAGCTCCCAGATCCATTCACCTTCCACTCCCACAGAGGCCACACAGGTGGAAGATGACAATGTAGAAATACCTGCAGTCACCCATGGACAACCAGTCCAGGTGTCCCTCACAGTCTGTGAAGCTTTCAAGCAGACTGAGACTCAGAGAATCACATATGCTCTGAAAGCTGGTTTTCCCTTGTTCCTAGGACTTGTAATTCCTGGTTTATTGATGCTGCGGGCTGTGGGTCAGGTCTTGAGGGAGATCTTGTGGTGCACCAGGGAGAAAGTGTAGATGCATCCTGAATGTCATGGATAAAGTTGGATAAGCTTGCTTTCCCAAGAAGAGATTCAAGTTAAACTCAAAAGAGTTATCTTGACTTACTGAAATAATTTATCTCTCCCTAAAACTGATGCCTAAGAAGCAAGTGCATGTAGTGATAGGACAAGGGAGAATGACCTTAAGGTGAAGATTTAGATTAGATTAGATATTAGGAGGAAGTTCTTCCCTGTGAGGGTGGTGAGGCCTTGGCACAGGTTGCCCAGAGAAGCTGTGGCTGCCCCAACCCTGCAAGTGTTCAAGGCTAGTTTGGACAGGGCTTGGAGCAAGCTGGTATAGTGGAAGGTGTCCCTGCCCATGGCAGGGGGTTGGAACAAGGTGATCTTTAAAGTTCCTTCCAACCCAAACCGTTCTGTGATTCTATGATTTTGCTGTCATCAGCCTGCACTGAGGCTGTTAACTACCCTTTCCCTCCAATCCCTGAGACAGGCTAATTCAATATCAAATTATCAGTAGATTTAGTTGCTGCAGAAATGCATTGAGCTGATTGGAGAAAACTGCGTAAAACTCCTGTTGCCATCACATTTTTGCAAAAACGGAGCAGAATTAAATAATTCTATTCTGCATTTCTGTAAACCAATACCATTGTTAGTTTTTCTGTAAAACATTGCCCAAACTACCTTAGATGTGTATATTAACTGAATGTGCACAGCATGTTATGTGTTTGCAATACCTGAGATTAGAGCATGTATACATACATTTATATAAATTACATTTATACATGTATATGTACACATTTGTATATATACATTTATATAAATGTATACATACATTTTTATATATATATATATATATATATACACACATTATAAGGTAATAGATGGAAGATGCATAATAGGATTTTGCTGTCTTTAGTATACAGATCACTGGAATAGTGAAACTGTCATTTCTTTCCTCCTCCTGCCACAATCCTTTTGGTCATCACCACCCCCCTGCAATCCAGTGATCTAAAAAACAAGGACTGGCAGTGACAAAGCATCAGAGGGAGGCTAAAATCCGTGTGGCATGTGACATAGAGAAAAGGTCACATTGCCCTGCATCAGTCTTCTCTTAAGTCAAGTTAATTAATGGTTCTTTTTTTTTTCTAATTCAACTGGATGGGCCTCTAGGCAAAGGGCTGTTTGTAATGGCACTGTGCTCTGGAGTCACCCAGCCCCTACATATCCCCATGTCTTCAGGCCAGGAGGCATCAGCTCAACCCTCCACTCATTTTTCAGGTGTGTATATCTCTCCCAAGTCACCTGGAAAATGGTGATAAAGAGCCTGATCTAGGCGACTTTCCATTTAAAATTCAAATGATGGCCTGAGCACTATGGAGCAAAGCAGGCAGGAGATGCAAAGAAAGCCTCAAATGAGAAGCCACAATAATTTCAGTCTTCTCTGTCGTGAATGTGCAATGGACTTCTGTACACAGGAGTAAAAGAACCACTGGTAGAGCATCTGAAGAGAGAGATTCAAACACAAGGCAAGACACATCCCCAGTCCTTGTTGAGGGCAGCTCTCAGCTGGGCAGCAGTGTTTGCCTCTTTAACCAACTTTGCCTCCACCTTGGCTGGGAGGTGGTTCTTGATAAGGTTTCTTGAGCATGGTGACATTAAGTCAAAGGTTGGACTTGATGTTGGAGGTTTTTTCCAACCTTAACAGTTCTATGATTCTATGATGATTCTGTGATGTGTTCCTGTCCTGTTCTTTGTGTGGTAATGCACAGATGTGTGTTAGCTGAGGTGCTGTTCGTGACACTGGACCTGCTTGAGGTCCTACCATTGTGCTGCTCTCTGTGGGTGTATTTACACATAACTCCAGCCCGTGCTTCTGGCTGCTCCTGTCATTGATGGATTATGCTGTGGATCCACTCTGTGTGTCTCTGGGCTTGTGCTCAGAGCAAATGTTTCTGTGCACACCATGTTGTACAACTAAAAAAAAGAGCAAGCGGTTTTACTGAGGTTCACAGTTCTCATCCAAGGCAGGGCAGACAATAGAGTATTCTTTCCAAACCCCACTGGCAGTAGATTCCTGATGCCACTTCTCACCTATTCCCACTCTTTCTCTTGCATTTGCTCAGTGTCTGTAAGAGGATTTACACAGCTTGTTTGTGTTTGGGGGGCTTTATGCACACATTTTTCATCCACTGTTTGTCAAAGCATCTTGACTAGAGGGACATCCATGTGTGATGAGCTGAGGAAGGGGCTGACTTTTCCACATCATGCATCAGATATTTCCCACAGTTAAATGCAGCCATAGCCTCATTGAACTAAAAGTTTATGACTGACTATTGAAGACCAGAGTAAGGTCCAGATGCATCAACCCAGAGAGACCCTAGACGAGTCGAGACAGGAAATTATTCCCAGGTTTGCTCCTGTGGTGATTCCAATCCTCCTAAACCCATCCTCCCTGTATTAATTAAGGTGCAGTAGCTGGCATGTCCCTTTTCAGCTGTTGCCAATCTATCACTCATTTCCAGCAGAGAGATAACAGATAGGAGGTGGCTCAGCTGTCCCTTCCTTCTCCTCCATTCAAGTTTGACACCTGCTCTTACAATAAACAGAGGACACACAGAAACAACTTTATTTCCTGCCTATTAATAATAGCTTTAATAATAACTGTAAATTGTTTTTCTTCACTTTCAGTATTTTTCTAGTACAAGAGAATGTCAGCTTCAGCCTTGTAAACTGCAAAGTGAACAGCAATAGCTTGTTTGCAACAAGTATACAAAACATAAGGCCAGTGAGGCCCTGGCACAGGTTGCCCAGAGAAGCTGTGGCTGCCTCATCCCTGGAAGTGTTCAAGGCCAGGTTGGATGTGGCTTAGAGCAGTCTGGGATAGTGGAAGGTGTCCCTGCCTGTGGCAGGGGATGGAATGAGATGATCTTTAAGGTCCCTTCCAACCCAAACCATTCTGTGATGAACTTACTGATGATCATCAACCTTCAACAATGTCAAAAGAAGGCCAATTGTGCCACACAACATCTGCTTGATCTTTTCCTCTTGGTGTGAACTCTTCTCTCCGAGGGGTCTAGAAATAATCTGGTTTGCAGGTTTCCCTGTTCATTTTGTTACTCTTGGGATACTCCTCTAACTGATTTGCCCTGTGCCCTCTGTTAAATTTTGCAGATGAATTTGTAGTCACATAGGCACTCTCCAGGGATAGACACTGATATGGATAAGGGGCCCATGCTAAGATAAAGAAAGTTGTGTCAGGCCACAGACACAGAGACACAATCATCTGCTCTGCAAAAATTCTTACTGCAGCCCCTGGCATGCTTTTGTCCTGGGCCGATTAATGCTGTCCCAAACAATTCTTGGGTGCAGTTTGAGAGTTTATGTGTGCCAAGGAACATTCCCAGTTGGTCTGTTGGATGAATTCACCCTGTTTTTAAACCTGAGATAGTTTAAGAGATGAATGCAGCCAGATCATGTCAGTTGGCCTCAGTGTCTAGGAATACTCTTGAGCACATTTAATTTACTAGTGAAGATGTAGCCAGAATGTCTCTTCAAGACCATCCATTACTTATATATCTGTGTTGAGGCCAATGTTTTTTTGCACTACTCTGATTGTATCCCATTGCCTCTGGTTTTAAAGCTCTTATTCCTTTTTTTTGTCTGCTGTAACTAATCTGGGATGTGATCTGCTGTCTTCATAAATCTGTGCTGCGTTGGTTTACTTGGTCTTCAAAGATGCTCAGGCTCCAAGAGTTGCTGTTTCTTTTTCATTTTCCCAGTCTGAGGTGATGAAGTAACCCTGACTATAGTGAATTAAAAGGCAACCTTTTAATTTTTCAGCCTATATGTTACATTTTTTGAACAGTTTTTTTTCTTTCCTAGGTTTTTAGTGTCTCTCATATATGTTTAGATAGTCAGAACAGTCATTGCTGACTCTGTCAGAGCATGGATAACTGGTTAGGAAAAGTCTGATGGTAGCAACCACATTTTTAGCTCTACCAGTGCCTCTCCTGCTCCTGAGTGGCTTGAAAGTGGGACCTGCCCACATCCCTGGCCAAGTTCAAGGCTAAGCTGAATGGGGCTTTGAGAAAGCTGGTCTAGTGGAAGGTGTCTCTGCCCATGGCCAACTCTTAGTGTGGCCATACGTATAATTATTAAAATCCCTTTTCCTCCAGACCAGATTGGTGGCATTGTGACCAAACTGGGATGGTCACAAATCATTTTAAGCCCCAGACAGCTCCTAGAGACTGTTTTGATCAGTGCTAGTTGACCTAGACATAAAAACATGCCAAACATTGTTCTAGGAATGTAAAATATCTGTGATTGAGTATTAAGGCTAAGGCATTAACCTTCCCAAGTGTGGACATAGCCTCAGTGTACCTCTTTTTAAGACTGATGGAAAATTTTGGTGTTCCACTTTGTCCCAGAAGGTAGAGTTGAGCCTGGAAAATATATGAGTCAAGATTTTGAGACTTTTCACCATGGACAGCATGTTTAACATGCCATCCCAACCCCAATCCCAGAAAAGGAAAAGTCTCTGTGGCAGCTCAGACATTTACTCCATTTATAGTTTTCTGTCCTTTGTGAAAGAAATTCAGCCCACTAAAATCTCAGACATTGTTGTTCCTGGCTTCCATGCTCATAGCTGAGTCCTGGGACGTTTTGTCCCTCTTCAATCCCCATTGGCACTGCTAATGTTGAGAGTTGTCCCCTTTCCTATGGAAAAGGTTTGGTGTCTGGGAGTAGAAGGACTCTGACAGGTTACAGTTCCTCTCAAATCCTTTCTATTGATCTCTCAAATATGGAATAAAAGAAAAAGCATTAGCAAAAAAAAGCAACTTGAGGAAGTAAAGCAAAGCCTTCCTGTTCTTTTAGTAATTTCTCCTGCTTAAGGACAGGGAGGAAAAAGATTTGTGGAGCACAGGAGATGCTTGGACAGTCTTCAAAATATCCATTTTCATTGCTGTTACTTGCTCAAATTGTATGTAACTATTGTATGCGAACTATTTTGGTTCACAACACATTCTATGCAGAGACTTCTTGCATAAATGTCTTTACACTGCTTGTAAATGCCTTTTCCCTAGTTATTAAATTGACAGAACTGAGATCTCAGTCTGGTGTTTGTTCCCAAACTTACTGTTTGGAATTACCTGGGAAAATATTAACCAGTTGGGCTTGAATTATACGAAGAACCTGAGTAATAGACCAGACTGTAGCTGTCAGGTCCTCAGAATTTTTCTCCAGCAGCAGGAGAAGGTGAAGTGTCACACTGGATTTGAAGGCTGGACCAGACACAGGTACACCCTCAGCTCCCTGTAGGGCTCCATTCCTAAGTGGTAAATCTCCTTTCCTCATCCTGCTCTCTTCCTTTCTTCCCCTAAGCCATTTGAGGAGTATCTCACTGTCAGCTTTCTGGAACATAGCAAAGGAGAGCCCTATCTCCAGACCCCTGGCCAGAACACTATCGAGGCAGATAATCTTAACCCATTCTTGCTCCAGACCTGCACTGTCAGTCTGCACAGATCATCAGGATGATCCCTAAATAGTCATGGAAACACTGTTTCAGTGAAGCAGGGGACACTGATCTCCCCTGATCATCCTATTCCTTACTGAGATGGCTGGTGGTGCCTGGAGTTAAAACAGGGATGTGGTGCCTCAGAGATGCAGCGTGGACTTTGATGGTACAGATCTGATCAACGTCCATATGTCCCTTAGATGCCTGCTGGATGCTTGTGCAAAGGTCAGGCGTCTTTAGTGCTCTCCCAGAAGGTTTTTAATGAAGTGAGCTGCTAGCTTTTATCCTTCCTCATAATTTTATGAGGCAGAATCCCCCCTCCCCCAGGCAAGCAGCCAGCCTGCCACTAGCTATTCCCTTTAAAATTGTGATGAAGCTTGAAACAAAACACAGCCATGGTCTGAACCCCCTAACCCTCAGTCCAAAGGTATTAAGGCTGTTGGTTGATAGAGACAATATCTAGTTCTTGGAAATGTTTTGCTTCCAGCACCCTGGATGATTAGGAAGAGAGGACCCGGCGAAAAAGATAATGATTCTGTATTTGCTGTGGAAATGACAAGTGCAATTAGAATTGCCAACTGAGTTGTGATCAAAATTCTGATTAATTACTTACTGCTATTTCACAGAGAAGAAATTAGTGCGTATCTAATTGGCGTTACTGAAATGTATTCTGTGCCTCGACTGCATTAATTAAATGTAAAGAACAAATCTACTGTGTGTCTATGAGAGAGACAGAAAAAGAGGGAGCAAAAGTGAGTGTGTAATACTGGCCAAGATTCTCAGGTGATGTAAATCAGGACTGCTCCAGTGAAGTCCCTGGATGGTGAGGCTCAGACCTGAGATGCTGAAAGAGGTACTTTGATTTGGGTGTTTACTGAGGGTCTGTGCTGAGGTCAGATTGGAGGATCACAGCAGCATTTCTTCCAGTCTTATCAAATCTCACTCTATCAAAACCAGTCACAGCAGTATGAAATCCTATTTTCAGCTTGTGATGCCAAGGCACCAACCCCCACCATACCATCAGAGACTTGCTATCATATGATTTTTGTTTGCTTATTTATTTCAATTTCAGCCCTGCACATGCTCCAGGCACATATACAATAATGGCAATTACACATTGTACAAAGCACATCAATAATTTCAGTATGAAAGAGAAGGAAAAGGCAGAGCTCTGAATCCAGTGCTTTAATCGGCAGGACCACATTATATCATTGAAGCAGGGACACGGAGGACTGATTAGATAAATTTTCCCTTGCAGTTCCAGCACCCAGCACTGAAGTGCCCACCATGTTCTGAAAATTAAATGCATGCATTAAAAATGTATCTGCATTTATTTTCCCTCTGGTATCTTTTTGGTTTTTCTAACAAACAGAATCTTATTGAAAAGAAAAGAAAAAATCATCCTTCGATGGGAATTTTGGCAGTACATTTGCTCTCTGATTTTTCTCTAAGGAAGTCAACTTTGTACCTTGGTGGAGAGGGTTGTCAGGGCCAGGGGGAATCAGATGAGCCTCTTCCTCTTCCCTGCTCCCCCTCAATCAACTTTTATTCTCCAAGATGAAATGGGCAAATGTTGCAGAAGCGGGGAAGTAAACAGACTTCCTTGATACGTTAATCCCTGGAATTGTTATCTTGAAAGAGTTTATTTTCCTAAGCAAAAGTCTTACTCTATTTGCATATTGTGGGTGTAGCTGCCACTCCAATAGCCCCCAAATTTACAAGGAAATCAAGCAGCTCTATTAATTGTCTTGCAGCATTTTGCCATTTTCTTGCCTTCCCTTGCTTTTTGCCTGCCCTCATTACAGTGGCATGGAAGCAAATGTTATAACCATAAAATATTCTTTTTTATTTCTTTCTTATTCTTTCCATAATGAACTGGTGTCCCACCTCTCAAACAAATATTTCGCTTCCACCCACTTGAGTCTGCAAGGGCACAACCATCACCAGTCAGCTGTAATGTTCTTTCTTTTCCTCTCTTCCTTTCTCTACCTCTCTTATCTCCGTGATCTTCTCTGTCTCCCTCTACCCAGACAGCTTTATTAAATTCAGATCTCTCCTTCTGAGGCCTCTGTGTCTGCGCTCCTGCTCCATGAGATCCATGGAGAGCAAAAGGGATAAAAAAGTCAAGATCCCTTATTTTTCTCCTCTATTCAATGTCCTTGGCAGCACAGGGATCCTTTCCACACACATTCTTCTGGCTGGGCATTCAGGTTATTGATTGTGGTACTGCCAGAATAATTAACTCTTTTGGAACTTCAGGGGAACCCAATGTGCAAGAAAATGTGTATTTTTTTTTGACAACTGACAATGTGTACTTGACATAACATACCAAACTTTTGGGCAGGATTCTATTTGGAAAATGAGATCTCTGCTGAAAGCTCTTCCTCAGGGAAAGATACATAAACAGAATTCCAGTGGCTTTCCTGGAGAGTGGTTTTAGCCCAGATGTCCTGATAAGGAAATGCAGGTTTGGAAGTGGATTGGACCAATTTTCTATCTGCTGGAACAGACCTAGTGCTTAGTGTTTAGTACTTAATGTGCTCTAACTCTGGAATGAGCCTTTCCATGGTAGTGGGATGCAAACATGACCAAGAAGGCTTCAAACTGCTGTTCCTTGTGAGCCAGATGACACATGGAACTGAACAACCCTCCCAGATGGGCTCTTTGTAGACTCTCTAAAAGAGCTTGGTTCTTCATGGCATTCTGGGAGCTGAAAGATGTTCTCTGGTGTCCCAAACCAGCAGAAAGTTCTGTGGAGGTTCCTGCTGAGAGCTTTCCAGCTAAGCTTTCAAATTAGTATGTCCATAAAATTTAATCTGATCTGACGTTTTTGATACCATGGAATAAAAAAGTAAAAAAAAGGCTTGTACTTGTCTTATGTATGTGTCTGGCAGTGCTGGTCCTATACCAAAAAACCGGACCAATTGTCCATACTGTCAATTCTCTTCATAAAAGTTGGATAATGTAGAGTATTATACATGACAAGAAACCTTTAGATTCCAGCAAGATGCCTTATCTAAGCAGCCTTGGAGAATCCTATATTGCTCTGACTATCCTAACTCTGTTTCAGTGCTCTCTTTTTTTCCCCTGGTGCTAAAGCACTAAAAACTCTTAAAGCAGCAAATCTACTTAATGCACCTGTTTGTTTTCCTGTGCACAGCTAATGTTCTCCCGCCTGAGAGCTTTGATGAGATTTTGTAGAAATCAAATATTTTTATGCTTAGCCCCAAAATGATAAATAATTACAGAGTACTCCAACAGCCTCAAAAATGTTATTGACTGCCATATTTTAGGGCTTGAGCATAAGTGCCCTCACTATCATTTATTTTCTTTTTTTTCCCCCAATATTCTGGAGGATTGCCTGCATAGGAATGCAGCTTTATAATTTTATTTTCAGATAGGGTCAACACATCAGCTGTTTTATATTGGCTTAAGCATCATTCTGTCATCAGCTAGACCACCTGAGGAAGTGACCTGCTGGGAATGCATTTTAACCATCCAAACAGAGACATCCAAACCTCTGCAAGATCAACCACCAGAAATTACAAGGAAAAGCAGAGAACAAATGGGCTTCGGGTTTAGTTCCTTCAACCTCCATATGATGGGCTGTTACTCCTCTTTTGTGCTTCCCATTGCAGCCTGGGATGTTTTCAGACTAAACAAGTCCCTGTAACCCGAAACTCGTCCATCACTTATGGAATTACTCTGTGCATTGTGGTTAATAAATAAAAAGTTAAGAAAAATATAAAGACAACCTTTCCACTGTTAACAAAAGACTTTTCAAAGCTACTCTTTTGCTCTGGGCTTTTACAATAATAAGCTGAAAAAATACATTAGAGAGCAGACTCCTTTCTAACCACTTCATATTTCATTTTGCCTCTCACTTGTCTATTTATTTTCACGTCTTTCCTGATTACTTCTCAATTGTAGAAAGACAACATTAGGCACAATGAGTTTTAAATATACTCCCTGGCCAAAATAACTCCAAGGGCTGTCTGAAATTTCAAAGAGCTCACTAATAAGTCTGGAATAAAATGTAAAGAGAGTGATCCTTACTAGTTAGAGCAGGACAATGAGGACTGGTGGATGTTTTCAGTGTTCCACCAATCTAGTTGTTATTTTTCTCCATGGGCACCACACCAGGATTAGTGTGACTCTGAACAAAAGTTATCTTTATATGAAGATGAAGAACTCTATCTGGTAAAGTACAAGGTATGTTTTACTTCCAGACCTACTCTTTCCCTGTTGGAGCTGTCCAGAAGACCTTGATGGGACTAGGAACAGTCCTTGGACTACCTAAACCAAGCTCACCCACCCGAGTATAACAACTATTAGCAAAACCAACCTTCAAAGATTCTTCAAACCGTCTTGCAAGCATGTGAAGATAGGGATAAAAGAATCATTAGGATCACAGATCTTCTCCAAGGCATTTTCAACCCTGGCAGCTTCTCTGGACATACTCTAAACTGATAGAGTTTTGTCCTAGTAAATATATAAAAGCCTAAAATGTAGATACATTATGATTTATGATAAAGCCCCCAGAAGCCTGGTATAAGTTTGTACTTAGCCTTACTCTGAGCAAGAGGCTGAAATGAATGACATCTGGAAAACTTTTCTGACCTATTTTTTCCTAAAATTTGATGTAGACATGGTATTTTAGGACTATGCCTACAGACACATTTGATTTTCTTGTAAATGGTGTTTGAAATCAATCTTCTTCTGTCCCTGCACCCATGTTGTGTCCAGAAGTTAGAATTTATTTTCTTAGGCTCTTGCATTTGTTCATCTCTTTTGGCATATATTCTCCATTTCTGTGCTTTCCAAGGTATTTTTCTCAGAGTTCCCTTTGCTCAGGATAGACGGAGTCATGGTCTGTAGTGTGACTGCACTAGACACATGTGGGAATACCTGAATCCTCTGGGTTGGCCATCAGAGCTACAAAAGCCAAATGCAGGGATTGATCTTTTTCAGGGTCTTCCTCAAAAAATTTGCCTGTTTATCCGTGTCATGGATAGGGCAAATTTCTTTCTCATTTTTTATTACCATGGTAATGGCTTCATTTCCCTTATTTCTCTCTTTCCCCTTGTTCATATCTGAAGAAGATGGTTACTTTTGAGGTGTGTACAGAGCTGTCATTTCCCACTTATTTTAGAGCATGAACACAGATTGGCCTGGCTGTTTTGCAACCCTAGTTAGTGACATCATTAGGACTTTGGCTCATTTTATCGAATGTCAATGGCATTTATGGCACTTACTTCTGTGGTTTAGTTGTGTGGTGGTGTTTGGTCAAAGGTTGGACTCAATGATCCTGGAGATCTTTTCCCACCTTAATGATTCTGTGATTCTAAGTACAGGCCTTCACTGCAAACTGTCTGTCTGGGTTTCCCATATAACCAGTAGAGACAAATACTTCCAGAAGTACAATCCATCCAAAGAAAAGCAAGACTAAATGACCCTCTAACAGTCTCTCCTCTCCCTCTTTCTAATGATTATTGTCCAGATGAACAGCTCTAGACTAGACAATTAGCTTAGACTAAATGCTTAACATTTAGGCAGCTAAAATTAATGTGATGAATCCCATTCTATGTGCTCAGATAATGACTGTAGCCTTTGTATCTCAAATTTTACCTCTTCAATATGTTTTCATAGTTGCTCAGATTCTGCACTGTGCTTTCAGATAACTTCCAAGGCTTAAAATACTTGCCTTCCATTACTGTTCATTGTCATAAATATGTCATGGCATAATATAGCTGTCTGTACCCATAATGAAATCCTTCTGCTTTAAGATTCAAGTCCATAGACCATACAGGACTAATATTGCTGAAAAGCACCCTAATGATGTGACAGGGATTCATGTGCTTGTGAACATTTCTGTCACAAGCACAGGCTCTAGAACTGCACATTCAGCCAAGGTGCGAGTAAAATTTTAACATTTTTTAATAACTTACCTGGGGAAAGGAAGAAGAAAGGAAGAAAGAAAGAAAAGAAAAAAGAAAGAGAAAGAAAGGAAAGAANAGAAAGAAAGAAAGAAAGAAAGAAAGAAAGAAAGAAAGAAAGAAAGAAAGAAAGAAAGAAAGAAAGAAAGAAAGAAAGAAAGAAAGAAAGAAAGAAAGAAAGAAAGAAAGAAAGAAAGAAAGAAAGAGTAAGAGAAAGAGAGAAACAAAGAGAGAAAGACAGAAAGAAAGAAACAAAGAAACAAAGAAAGAAAAGAAAGAAAAAGACTCCAAAGTGATATCTGTAATTACAACACTCCCAAAAGACATTAAAATAAACTTCTTAAAAAGTTCTTCACTTGTGTTAGTTCCACCAGGTTCTAATCAGCTGGTTTCAAGCATTTGATACTTTTTAAATTGTTTTTATTTGTTTTTAATTGTTTTACTATAAAGATGTTTTTATAATTTCCAGCCTAAACTTCCCCTGTCAAAATATTAATACTTTTTTGTTGCTTTCTCTGTGTTGGACACAAGAAAAAGCCTTTCTTCCTAACGATTTTTCTAAAACCTCTATAAACAAATTATATCCTTTAATATATAGGTTGGACTAGATGATCTCAAAGGTCTTTTTCCACCTTGATAATTCTATGATTCTATGATTCTTTGAATATGCCAAATGAAATGTCTGATGTCTTTCTGGACTGAAATTAAGTTAGATGAAATATGCTTTTTTAAAATGGTAACTGCTGGTGAAAAAAAGGTTTTTTTGATAATATAGTTTTTAATAGAAGCTTTACGCAGACCAAAAATATTATAATTTCTCAGGGAATGTTGAAAACTTAGTAAAATTTTGTTATTTGATCAATATGTTTTATTTGTTAATTAATAAAAAATGGGGGAAAATGGGGCAAATGATTGGTTCTGTTCCATCCTCTCTTTCACTTATTTCTTATAAAAATCATTGTAATTTAAAAGCTTAATTCTAACCCAAACATTTTTAAAATCTATAGGTATTTGGCATTTCCCTTCTAGCCCATTTCTAATGGAAAATTGTTCAGTCTCTTTGTGAGTGTGTTCCCAGGCCCAAACAACTGTTCTCCTTGGGAAGAAATGACAATAAAAATAGCAGTAAAGTGAAGTTCCCTACAAATATTATTTTGAGGCTGTTCACTTTATCCCCTCATTTTATTTTTGCAGAAGAAAAGGATGATTTGTCTTTGCAGTGACTGCAGGCCAAGGAGGGAAAGCAAAGCTGAGAACCTCCCTGTCCATAACAAAACCTGGCAGTGCTGGTCTGAATAGAGTTCAAGTTTATTTGACTAATTCTTTCACCACTTGTCAGAGAACATACTTTTGTTTGTGGTAACAAAACAAGGTCTTTCCTCCCCCTTTTCTTTAGTGAGTAGCACAAGCACTTGTGTGGAGCACACATTACCACTAACCTTTATGATGTTTGCTGTCAAACTCATTTATTTATGCAACTGCTGTGGAAAAGCCTGAGGCCCATAAGCAACTCTGAAAGATTTCAGAGCCCTGGTGTGGGGTCATGAAAGGGAAAGTGAGGGGGAGGGCGAAACCTCCACTGGTTATGAGAAAGGAACTGACACAGGAAATGGTCACATATGGCACAGATTTATTGTGTCCGGGACTTCCCATTCAAAACTCATTATATCCACAGCTCAGAGCAGTGCATGGCACGGCCACATTCATTTTTAGGTCTGGCATCTGACAAAATTCCTGTTCTGCTGTCAGGTGGTGGTGGTAGTTCCATGATTCCTAGGCCAGAGAGATGGTGACGGGAATCACATCAGCAAAGGCTCTGCCCCTCACCTTATGCTGAGCCACTCAGTTTGAATAAAGCTTCAGCCAACGAGGTTACTGGTCAGGAGGAGGGAAAAGTCCTTCTGGGCTTCAAATACACCAAAAGGAAACCAGGATTATCTTAAAGGGAAATAAAATGAGAAAAGCTTTTGTAGAAACATGCGGAACAAGTTCATACCTGCAAAACAGCTTGTTTTTTCAAAGGTGAAAAAATTCAGACCACAAGATGCTTCTCTTTGCATTTTTATCTTTTAATTGTCTTTCCTGGGAGACAGGATCCATCTCACACCCAGCTATTGGCTCTTTGGATGATGTTAATGGCTTCAAGAGGTTTGTGGGAGTAGTTTGCTTGTCTTGCTTGATTCATGAGAGCATCTAAAAGCTCCAGCAAGGGCCCCGTGTCTAATTTTGGTAACTGCTGTACAAAATACTATTACTTCCTCCCCTTAGCTGTGTACTGATGGTGTTCAGGAAAACAGTGAAGACCCAAAGTCTCTCTTCCATATGAGGGCTCACTCTGTCCTGTTCCAGGCCACACTTCTGATTGCATTACGGGAGGGTTTAAAGGTGGTGACTCCTGCATTGTCCTTCATTCAAGGTTGCAGTCTGAGGGTGCTTAATTAATGGCGCTTTTGGGGCCTCTCTGAAAATGCACAGATTGATGAAATAACGATAGTTTAATCCTTTTAGTCTTCATGAAAAATATAACACTACATAATGATTCTTTTGTTACCATATTGGATTTATTCTCAAAATAAACCTTATGGGGACCTTTGTGTTGTCAGGATGGCTAAAATGACTGAAGCCCCTTAATCATTAATGATAATACAGACAAAAATCCTCCCTAATTGTGTCTTTCTGATTAAGTTTAATAAAATGATGGACAAAGTGCTCTGGGCCAGTGGTGACAGCAGCAGGAATGGGCCTCTACTGAGTCAAGAAGCACAAGGGTGTGGACACTGGAGCTTCCTGGTCACTCCTGCTGCATCAGGAGAACAGCTCCAAGCCCAGTTGAGTCCCAAGCAACCCAGGAGTGTTCAAGATAACTCCTGGTTACTTTCCAGAAATTGGTATAAGTCAAGAACCAGTTCAAAATGGCAGTTTGAAGGTGGCCTCTGTCTTTTGGAGGGGCTGTGACTTCAAGACTGTGGGAGTGCCACACCAGCGGGGCTCAGGGACAAGGACCTGGACTTGACATTGGTTATTTTATAAATTCTGATGCATAAAATACTCTAGAAGCTCAGTTCCAGCTGACTCTTCTGGGCACAGATAGCTGAGGTATTTCCAGGTGTGGCACCTTGCATTTCAGATTTGTGGCAAGAGGAGGAACACCCCTTAATATAACCTGGTCTGGGCAATCTCACTAAAGGGCACTTGCAAATTTACTGACCCACCTCCTTTGAGAGGGCTCAAAATATATTCTCCTGGACAGACTATTCTTCTACCCAACTTTTTGCAGTTTAGTGACACAGGTTTGGTATTTTTTCTCAAATACAAAGACAAATGCATTGTTCCCATGCTCTTTTTGATCCCTGTTGGAGAGTATCCAGACCTCAGAGAGTTTCTGGTCTCTCTTTTTAAGACTTGCGCACTGATGCTTTAAGGTCAAGAATGAATTATTACTATAGTCACTGGGAACTGGAAAACTTCATTTTTGTGTTCATAACTTGGAGAGATGTATTGTCATCTGTAACATATGTGCCTTACATCTTAGTCATGGGGGAGCTCTCAAGGGTTAGTGCAAACATGAAAATATATAACTGCATGAAAGAGGCAAATAACATTTGATTTCACAGTTAATAAAGAGTTGTGATGTGTGTGGCCATATCAAAGCATGCAAACAATGAATGCAAGAGCAAATATCTCGTGTACTACACCTGTTTTTCTTTGGATTTGTATGTGAAAGGGAAGGGTGAATGCAGATCCCTGGATGCGTAATAAGAGAGAGTTTTACTACAAATCTTGCTTCAGTGGAAGCACTAATAACTGTCTTTTCTCTACTTGGGCACCTACTTTCACAAACCTTGCAGGAACATATTATCTTAGAGTCCACAAAAGTGACTGAAATTGGCCAGGGGGTTCAAAGTTTTTTATAGAGGAACGATAAATGGGAGAGCATAAAACCCCACACAGTATGATATTATAAGACTCATTTCCTTCCAAAATAATTTCCTTTAAAAGACAGGATTAACAGCCTAAAGCAATCACTTTCTTTTTTATTTACATGGTTCCTGCTATGAGTACATTTTTTATGTGTGTATGTTGTCATGGTTTAACCTCAGTGTGGGGCATATCAGCCCCTGTACAGCGGCTCATTCACTCTCTCCTGGTGGGATGGGAGAGAGAATTGCAAGGGTAACAAGGAGAAAACTTGTGGGTTGAGATAAAGACAGTTATACAAGTAAAGCAAAAGTCGTGTAAACAAGCAAAGTAAAATAAGGAATTCATTCACCACTTCCCAAGGTCAGCCATCTCCAGCAAAACAGGAATCCATCACATGTAACAGTGCCTTGGGAAGACATATCATCACTCTGAACGTCCCCACCTTCCTTCTTCTTCCTCCAGCTTTATATGCAGAGCATGAAGCCATATTGTCTGGAATGTCCCTGTGGTCAGTTGGGACCAGTGGTTCTGGCTGTGTCCTCTCCCAGCACCTTGTGCACTCCCAGCCCAGTTGCTGGTGGGGTGGGATGAGGAGCAGAAAAGGTCTTGACTCTGTGTAAGACTGATCAGCCATAATGGAAACTTCTCTGAGACATTAACACAGTTTTCAGCACAGATCCAAAACACAGCCAATAATAGTTACTATGAAGAAAATGAACTCTACCTGAGCCCAAACCAGCACATATTTACACAAATACATGAGAAACACCTGTGTCACCGGGCCTTCCCATGCCTGGGTTCCCAACACACACCTTGTGAGAACCCTGCCACAAGTAAGTTACTTGACGTTGCATATCTGTGTTTTTATCCCCCATGGAATGCTGATAAAATCAATGGAGTGATATTCCCTAATTTACAGTTGGTGTGATTTCTAAAAACAATGGGAGATGCCTTATCTCAACATCCACTGAAGCTGATGGGTTTGTTTTCACTTTCTACATCAAGATTTACAAAATCATTGTCTGTAGAGCCATTGCTTTCAGAGGAAGAGTGTGTAGGCATGAAGACCTTGTGACAGGGATTTGACAGGAAAATTGAGGCTGAAATTATTTACGGTGAACATGTGAACTCAAGAAACATAATAAACCTTTTTTATAGAAGAAAACAACTGATCTCAGAATAATTTACTTTTTTCTAGATTTCTAAGGTGCTATTGCTGGACCCTTTTTTTTTATTATTTTATTTCCCATTTGAATGTCAGCAGGTCAAAAGGAACAGTTAATGCTGATGAATATTTCCCCCTCAGCAAAGATATGTGCTGGCCAGCCCAAGGCCAATGAATTGCAATTTCTAAACAGTGTCCCATTTATCTTTCCCCTTCCCCTTCCTCCCCTCCTTGCTTTTATATTTTTTGTAGCTATAATTGTAGTTAAATTAGAAATAACTGACGGGCAAATCCAGTTGGATGGAAAGAAAATTGTGAGAGATTTATTTTATTTTGATAAAAACCCGACATTGCCTTTTGTTTTTGTCAAAAAAAATAGTCTATTTTTCCTTGTACCATGAATTGTGAAATCTATCACGAAATGGGTAAAAATTATTGAAGCAAATGGTGGTGTTAACCTGAAGGGGAAAATCATTAATGTTGATGCATTTCATTCAATTTTAAATGTAGAATTTATTTTATTTTATTTATTTGACATTGGGGAACTAGGGAAAAGGCAGGAGAGTTGCAAAGGACTCTATGTGCCTTTAAGTCAAAACATCTATTTTAAAAAATGCTCTTCCCTCCTTCTACCCTTCTCCATTTTTCTAAATAAAGGATATGAGATGGTGATGGTGGTGGTGGGTTTTTTCCCTAAGCAAAGAGGAACCCCTTGGTGCATTTTTCTTTTCAAATGTGAAATGAGGTGGAAAATCCTCATTTCACGACAGGAAGGACAAATATTGACACAAAATTAATATTTGTCAGGAGCCCTAGAAGCAACCTCAGTGCTAAAATCTCATCTAGATATAAATGTTGCTGTGCCTATGTCTGTGTGCCCACGTATAGAAATAAATAATAAATTTGGCCTGATGAGGGAGGACCTACAGAAGGCAAAATCTACTTTCAGGGGCTGAGGAATTATCTGCAGAGGGTGAACACACACACTCTCCATGTGTCATTTCTCTCTCCTTGAGTGGAGCAGAACACACAGATGGCACATGTAGCAATACAAGGCACCCAAAGTACACGTCCTCTTCCTCTGCCTGGGTGCATGAAGATCTTGGCTTGACTTTCAACCTCACCCATACACACATTAGTACATTGCTATCATCTCCATCTTTCCCACCCAGCTACGATTGACTCTTTTTTCCCCTGATTTTTCCTCCCTCTCACACACACGTGTGTGTTCAAACACACAAATAGAACCTGTTTAATCTGATTTCACCCATTGCTGGGGATGCTTCTGGAATTTATCACCATTATTGTTCATCGCCAATGTAAATAGCACATGTCAGCTCAATATTCAGTGGTCACTCAGCATTTATTAAGTCCTGTCCACTCTGGCCTTTTTTAGAGGAAAGCCCCGGGGCAGATTAGCTGCTGGCCCTGACACGCCGTGTCACTTATCTCTTCGCATTGATTATGAGAGTCAGCTGTGGCCAGGACTCACTTTTTTCCTTCTCCTCTCAGACCCCTCTTACAAGAACCCCTGCTTGGATTTTCATGAGGAAATAATCAGATTAGGGCTTCAGTGGCGAGTTCATATGGAGTTCTCTTTCTCCAATGTGCTACTAACTGAATAAACGTGTTTTGTGGTAAATTGTAAATGACATTATGATTACTAAGGCCAGCATGGGTTTCATTTAGAAGTGGTCGAAATTGCAGGCTGCAGAAATTGTGACTGGCAGATAAGGCCATTTGGAAGGAGACAAGCAACGATGCGTGTGTGTCCATGGATGTGTGTGTGTGTGCAGAGAAAACAAGCCAACCCACTTTGCAAGGCAGGCAGGGCAAAGGAAAGTCCTGGGAAATTACAAAATATCAGCAAATCCTATTTGTAGACATGAGAAATGTCACTGGAGGGAGATGGGGTGTTTCCGGGAGAGCAGAGAATGGGAACTGTCAGGCTTTGTGGGCTGGCTGCTGGTGAATCCTCCCAGTGCTCCAGGACAATGCCAAATGTCCCCGAGCACAGCATTTCCACTTCTGCTTCTGAACAGAGTTGCTTCTTTCTCTTCTTTGCCCCCAGCAAATACCAACAGCAAAATACTTACACTGACAAAGTGGGGAAAAAAAAAAAGGCAAGAAAAGCAAAATTGTAAGCTGGTGTCTAAAAATAGGGGCTTTTGCAGAGATCCTATCTTACTTGGACATCCTCCCTAAAGAGAGTTCAACATTTATGTAATTTAATTGCTTCCCTTGGTGACATACAGAGCAAGAGCTCATTCTGGGAAATGCCCACAGACCATGGTGTGCACGTGAGGATTTCCCTTGAAAGAGATAATAGGTTAAGTGTCTGCAGGATCCAGACATCAAAAAGCAGAGCCCAGAATGATTTCATAAAATCACAGAATGTAAGGGACCTTAATGATTTTCCAGTTCCAGCCTCCCTGCCATGGGCAGGGACACCTGTCACTAGATCAGGTTGCTCAGAGCTCCACCCAACTCTTCTCATTCTAATTGTTTTTCCAGAAGTCTGCTATTTTTATGTAGTAGGAAGTTTCACATAATGTGTCCTTGATAAGGGGAACGTCCGTTTATCCATCCAAAAGTTTGTGACTCTCAAGGGTGTTGCTGCCCCTTGTTTTTTGTCTGATCTGAATCCATGTCCCTGAAGGTGCTGAATGAGGAGCACAGAGTTAGTTTAGACATTGGCTAAGTTTTGCCCAACACATTTGTGAGCTCAGCTGACTAAAGGAGCTGGGTGAGGGAAGGAGGATTCTAGCTGGCTACAGCACCAAATTCCTCCTTTGATTTTATTTTGAAGAGAGGAAGGAAAAACAGAAACACACATCTTTTCCTAAGATGCTCCAGGCAAAAATGTTTATGTTTTTGGTGCCCATATCTGAACTAATTTAGCTTTATTTTCTCTTTATAATCAGTGATGATCTCATAGTTACAGCCTGAGGCACAATTTCTCTCATCTTAAAGCAGAGACCCATATTTGGTCAGATGGAACACTCTATATACTTCCAGTACCTTTCAGTACCTAAAGGGGCTGCAAGGGAGCTGGAAAGGGATTTTGACAAGGGTATGGAGTGACAGGACAAGGGGGAATGGCTTCCCAGTGACTCAGGACAGGTTAGGTAGGATATTAGGAAGAAATTCTTGGTTATGGAGGTGGTGAGAACCTGGCACAGGTTGCCTAGAGAAGCTGTGGCTACCCCATCCCTGGAAGTGTTCGAGGCCCACTTGGAAGGGGATTTAGTGGCAAATTCTGACATATATGTAGGGTTCTTAGCTCCCGTTATATTCAGTGGAAGAATAAAGTGTCATCTAAAGTGGCTTTTGCACTCCCATTGATCATGTGTTATATGTACACATGTTGCAGGTACCAAAAGAAGTCCAGGTGACACTTTGTACTTGTGTTTAAGTGACAGGATCCTACCTCTGGTCAATTAAGTTATAGGATAGTAAAGTGTAATCCAGATGACTAAACAGAAGCATTTTAGGGTGAACTACCTTGTTTTTAAGCTGCTTTGTCTGTATTGATGACTGGAGACTTGGGGGTGTTTCAGTTACCACGAATGTGTGTTTTATGTAATTTCTGTGTTGTGAGGTGTCCCACCAGGCTTCCTTGCAGGGTCTTGGTCTTCTGTAGGCCCTGTTTCCCATGGCTCAGGTACCCCAGGGTATTCCATGCAAATCTAGGTGCCTGCCTGTGGGCAAATGGTTTAAACTGCAGATCTCCACTGACTGCAGTGGGAGTTTAGACACTGGGAGAACATGGTGTCTTTATTCTTTGTAGGTGTCTGATTCTGACACCTACATCTACATTCTGATTCTGAGCTTTCTTCTAGCTCTAAAAACTGATGAGGTGGCTCATCACTGGAGTAAGTTAATGATGCTCTGATCCTTTCTACTTGTTGTTTGCTTTTTTTTTTTTGTTGATTCGTTTGGTTTGTTTAAAATGCAATCCCGGTGAGTGGAATGAGATGGCTTCATGTAGAGTTAAATTGTCTTCCCAAAGAATTGCAGTCATGACCTGATTCATCACCCTGCTACAGACATAGAACCAGGAGAATGTAGAAGACACAAGGACATAGGGACATAATGCTGGGTCAGACCAAAGGATGGTCTAACTACCTGCTTTTTCAATGGTGGCCATCATTTAATATCTAACAAATGAGGTAAGTGTATGTGATCCTGCTCTGCTATTTGTTAGCAGTTTTGAACCATTTTCAACTCAAAGACATCTTGAGGCAGATGTGGTTTCTATCTATTTAATATCCCTTAGTGTCCAGGCTTCTCTTAAAACTATGTTAAGTTTTAGCTCTGACAAAATTGATTTTGAGCTTGGAATGGGAAAATAAGCATCTACATAACAAAATGCTGAGATGAATGATATCCAAAATATTTTTTTTTCTTATTTCCCTTTATTCTCTTCCAGGAATTTACAGAGATGACAGTAAATGCATCTTCAAGTCCTCAGTACAAGGCTACTTCTGCAAACAGACAGATCATGCACTTGTCATCTTAGAAAGCTTGGACTCCAGTGTGGACAGCCAGAGATTGTTCCCAGTGGTAACAATGACTGGTAGCTTTATGGACACCTTCAGTGATGTGACTTCACACACTTGGTGTTACCCTGCAGAGCATCGTTCTACTTTATTTTCTGTGCTGCCATCCTCCAAACTCACTACAGTTTGCTTCCCAGACCTGATACCTCTGGCTTTCAGACTCTACCTCCTCAGTGGCCAAAATACAACCAGACTGCCCTTAGCCATATTCTACAATGAACCACTCAGCCTTCGTGTTTTCTTTCAAGGCAAATACGTCTCTCCAACTCCATCTTCTTTTTCTCTGAATGAACAGGCAGGAGCCAATTACTTCAGCTTTGAGGAAAACCTCCTCTATGTTCTCCTCCATGAGAAGGAACATGTAGAAATAGTTGCTGGCCTTTCCCTCCTTGTGGCTTTCACTGTAACTGATGATGTTAGGGAAGAAGATGAGGTAATTATAATACGTCGATTAGCTGATTTCTTGAAGATTGGTCATGACAAAATCAGAGTAGCCCATCGTGTGCTGGGAGGTGAAAGCATGTTGAAGGTAATCTCAGCCAATGACAGCAAAAAGAAGTATCACTGCCCTAACTTGGCCTTCTGCACAGCCTCTCATAGCAGGTATGGCTCACAAGAAGTGGGGGAACAACCAGTGAGCACCCGAACTCTGGACCCATCTGCTGCAGTTGGTCCATCAAGAGTGCTGATCATTGAACTTGGTGATCCACCAGGCCATCCAAGAAATGAGTTGACAAGTGACAGCTTAAAGAGTTTGGCCAGAACAATTATCAACACTCATCAGACTGGAGACCTTCAGAGAGGCCTTGGCTTGCCAGTTGATACCTTAATGGTGACTCAGTCTGCCTTGCTGTCCCCAGCAGAAGGTAACAGTAGGTAAGTATCAGGTACATCATCATCAGATGCTGATTTAAGTGTAGTTAGGCAATTTATCTGCTTTTAAATATATTCTCTGCTGCCTGAAATATGACTAACCACATTGAAACATGTTATTAAGCTTCCATGACTTAGAGAAGCTGTGTATGCTCCATCCCTGGAAGTGTTCAAGGCCAGGTTGGACAGGGCTTGGAGCAACCTGGTCTAGTGGAAGGTGTCCCTTCCCATGGCAGGGAATTGGAATGAGATGATTTTTAAGTCCCTTCCAAACCAAACCATTCCATGATTTTATGATTCTCTGAAGACAAAGCTATGCCCAAGTACTAGATGGACACCTGTGTCTGAACTACCATGTTATTCTGCTGGTGTTCATGAATCTGTGCAGTGCAGAGATGTCCCTGATACTTTAAAGCAGGAATAGAGTTCCTGTGAGTCTGCCTTGAAACAGTAAAGTATTGGTAAAGTCAATGTTCTGAGAGAAGTTCAAGCTATTACACCTCTTAAATTCTAAGCAATTAAACCTGTGAATCCTTAAAAATTTATGTACCATCAGAGGTGTATTATTAAAGATGGGTTGTCACCTTAAATAACTTGTAGGTCTAAACCTTTATTCATATTTAAAATGTAAGGCCAGAAAAGACAGTTTGATATTATACTTCATTTCTTGCATGATACAGGCCACTGCTGTTCACTTTAATACCTCATTGTTAATTTTCTCTTTGGCTAAAATTCTAGGAAACCATTTGGTCTTGAAGATACAAGAGCTGAACACATCTAGCACTACCTGAATGTTGGATGTTAGCCTAGATGTTGGATGCTATCCCTGTTGTTACTGTCACAAGTACTCACTCACTCTCTCCTGTCAGCTTCTCTCCAGCTTCCCATGAAAGTTTCTTGTTCTTTCCTTCACTTTTAAATTGGCAAGTTTCTGGGCATTGACTCTTTGTATTCCTCCTCCAGATACCTCAAATCTATTCACTGTCTGCTTTGATCAAAAAAAAAAAAAAAAAGAAAGATTTGAGTTCTGGTGAGTGTTTCTTTCTTTCTCTGTCTCTGTTTTCTGAATTCTTTTGGAAGCGTGCATGGCTGGAAGTCAACAGTTTTCCTTCATGATAGATTCCCCAAAGCTGGACACTTTAAAGATTCATGTGGACAAGATGCTGTGCCACTTTGTCTAGACCATGCTTTTGCCAAGAAAGGTTGGATCAGATGATCCCTGAGGTCCCTTCCAACCTGGTATTCTATGATTGCATGATATCAGTGCTATATGCAAAAGTGGTATTAAATCCCATTTTCTACTGGCATAATTTAATGATCCCATTTGTTCATTTTTCCACAAAAATAGGAGATCTCATGGTCTTCTGTTTGCTCACTGTATTCTCTAATTGCTTTTCAGTTCTAACTTTCCAGAACCAGATTCAGTTTGCTTGCCCCAATCCTACCTCCCACATGATTTAGGAGCCCATCTTTGAATTTTCTGATATTAATTTATCAGCCCACAAATCTACACATTTTATCAGCAGTGGCTTTACGTTTATATCTCTATGCAGGTACAGAAACAGACCTGCAGCAGATTTTGACAGAACAACACAGGACACTCCTTTGCTTTCCAAGAGTTTCCCCCTGGGCTCTCTTTTAAGCTCTGCCAGTTACCAAGTTCTTGGTCAGTTTTATACAACTCATTTTATATTGGTATTCTGTACCAAGACTAACTTTTTGAAAGTCATTTTTTTCCTCTCCTCCACAACAACAACCAACCCTTTCTCTCCCTCCTTCGTCTGTTCCCCCTTGCTCTTTTCAGCCTCTTGCAGCTACCATTTGCATAGTCCAGATGGGAGCCCCTGTCTGCAGAGCAGGGCTGGGGTGGGAGCAGACAGCAGAGTATTTCAGCCTCAGATCCTGGATCTGTATTAAAAGCATATGGGTAATATGAAGAGGGTAATATTCCATCTGTTTTTAATAGGGGACAGGGGATTTGATGTTTGGCAACCTCATTGTGTACTCTCTTGATATTGCATAATGTTATTTTTGATGTTGTGCACGACTGAGCCTTACCCAAGTATAAGCCTATTCCATCTATGCAAGAAAGAAATTGGATTTGTCTAAGACTTACTCTCTCTAATTAATACCATATCCTCTACCATTTACTGCTGACCCCTGTACCATCCTGATGTCTGCTAGTGATACAAACTGCTATTTCACACACTTAACTTTTCTACTAGACACTGTGTGGCTTGTGGTAGAGAATCACCCACAGTGAGGACATTGGTCTGTGACTACAGAAATCTTTTATTTGTTTTGGGTTTTTTTTGGTTCCAGTTTCAGGTTTTTTTTCTTATTGATTGTGTGCTTTTGGTTTGGGGATTTTTTTTTGTGGGTTTTGTTGTGGTGTTGTATTAAGCACAGTGAGAAATTATTTTTGCAAGATCAAATCTTAAATCAGGGCCAAATCCTGAAGACATTAATGAGCAGAATTAACATTACTATTGTTAGTGGGGGTGTTTGTGTTACACTGTAGGACAGTGCAAAATGGGACAGCAGGAAAATGACATAGGAAGTTTTGCAGTGGGTGGTGAGGCCCTGGCACAAGTTGCCCAGAGAAGCTGTGGCTGCCCCATCCCTGGAAGTGTTCAAGGCCAGGCTGGATGAGGCTTGGAGCAACCTGGGATACTGAAAGGTGTCTGTGCCCAGGGCAGGAGGTTGGAACGAGCTGATCTTTAAGGTCCCTTCCAACCCAAACCATTCCTTGATTCCATGATTTACACCATCCCAATGTATGATCCCAAGAGATCACTCAAAGGAGGGACAATCCTTCTTCTGTGTGCCAGCAAAGAAACCTCAAGGCTGCCTTTTTTCAGACACAAATGACATCTCCACACTGGGACTGCTCTCCCAGCTGGGGTTTGTTTTCCTATCTGTGCATGCTCTGTAAAAAAATTCCAAGCAACAAGGACCTGGAGAGTTCCCTAGGAAGAGGCTGTTTTACTACAGGGACAAGACCAGTGCTAGTTTAAAGCCAAGATTCACCGTCCCAGTTAGGGGAAGACCTGGGATTTCTGGTGAAGAAAACACTGACACCACCAGATCATAGGATCAGCTCGAAGCTCATCCACCCTAAGCTGCTGGGCTCCTGTGCACTGTTATTTATTGCTCCCCATCAGTCATAGCTTTTCTGGAATTACTCATGGCTGACATTTCTGATGCAATAAAACCACAGATAACTTGTGAAATGAAATCAGGGTTTTCCTGTTGGGACATGTACTATCCCCACTGTCTATCTGTCTCTCTTTTTGCTGGCACAGGCAAAGATAATGGGACTGGGATTGCAAGTCAGGCTAAGTATTCCAGTGTGTTTTTCTGTGGAAGTAAAAAAGAAATGTTTTCACCCCTGAGTCATGCAAAACCCAACTGGGCTGTCAGATATGCATGGAACCTGCACTACTGCCAGGCCCATCTCCCTGTGATTTCCAATTAGTGACTCCTCTGGAATCATTATCACTCTCTACTTGAAAGAAGGTTGCAGTGGTGTGAGGGTAAGTCTCTTTTCCCAGCCAATAAGTGACAGGACAAAAGAAAATGGTCTCAAGGGAGCCAGGAGTGGTTTAGTTTGGATATTAGGGAAAATTTCTTCACTGAAAGGGTTGTCGGGCATTGGAATAGGCTGCCCAGGTAGAGTCCTCACCCCTGGAAGTGTTCAGAAGGTGTGTGAATGGGGCACTGGGGACGGTTTAGTGGTGAACAAGGTGGTGTCCAGGTTAATGATTGGACTCAATTATCTTAGAAGTATTTCCCAACCCTAATGATTTTGTGATTCTATAAAACAACATCAAAAAGATCTTTGATCAGCACAGACTGGATGTTCATCTTTGCAGAGCAAGGCAGTGAGGCTGGAGAGAATCCCTGGAATCCCTGCCATGGCCCACTATCCAGTCAGTAAGTCTGTATATCACATTGTCAGGCCTTTAAAAAAATGACTTGTCTGTTATGATTTGAAGTGCTTTTTTACATGGTTTTAATTTAACTCCTTTGTTAGGGTCACTTCAGGCACAGCTCATTAATTTGTCAAGGGAAGACAGGGGTGATTGCTGTGACTGCTGCAGTCTTACAGAACTGGAGAGTCAGAGATGTCTATCACATAGTTTATCTTCCCATGAATGTCTATGTATAATATATACTGTTATGTATATACAGATAGAAATCTCTGTTTCGCAATATTTTCCTAATATCAATATAAATATGAAAGTGAAAGAACAAGAGAGCACAAAGGATGAATTGTGTGTATTCATGTGAATGCCTTTATACAAAATCAGAAATGTAATTCTGGACAGTCATCCAGAAGCCATTCAGTCCATATCTCCACACAAGAGCTGGATGCTTTGTTCCTTCTTGATGGACCTTTAACCTGCTACAAACTGAAATATTTCTTTGCTAACAGTTACTTTTTGGGTAGCATGTGAAAAATTGTGTGTGTGCAGGAAATAATGGTTTTTGAGACTCACAGCAAGGAATAAAAGGGAAGCAAATCATCCAAGAGCAATGCCCATGGAGAGCACTAAATGAGATGTTACTACTAATTCTCTGTATCACATGGCACACACAGAGGCACACAGGGCTAGAGGTTCGAACTAGATGAATTCTGACACATTCCAACCCCAAGGTGCTTGGATTTGGTAACCTTTGTGCAAGTTCCAGGAAGGCTGATGTGTGGAATTGCACAGGGTTTTACTAAATGGACATGGCAACTTTTTACTTCCTGTGTAGGGATCCAACTTTTCCTCCAGTGAGCAGGCAAAGAAAGGATGCTAAAAATCTGACATCAGAGCTGTAGCTATTGCAGCACTTGAGATTCTATCAAGGTTTTATCTGCCACATACCCCTGAAGTGAAGGTGAGGGAAACATGATATTTGGGAGCTTAAAATAAGCTTAAAATCTTATTTAAATTAAACTTACTTAATTTTAGGTCAGATGTTTATAGGGACAGTGTAGAAGGCATATCCTTTTGGAGAATGTGTCACTCTCACTGTTGATGTACATGGAGGACAAACTCAGTTCAAGTAGGTACAGGGAAGGACATTTAAGATGATCATGGAAATGGAGTTTATTTTAAAATGTAAGGAATATAATCATAGAACCATTTAGTAAAGAGTCTATTTAACCTGGCAAACATGTCTGGGGAGATGATATTTTACCTGTGAAACTATGTTGGAAGAGTAAATACCAGAGAGGAATCTCTAGACACAGATAGACAGTGACAGCACGGGAGCAATGGGTGTAAGATATTGAGAGGTAAATTTGCATTTAAAAATAGAAGTAGATTCCTCCTCAGACAATAAACTGGAAGAACCTTACAATAGAACTGGAAAAAGGCCATTTCTCATTTCCCTTTCAAAACTATTTTCATGATTTTTTTCCCCACATGGCCAAAGATATATTCTGAACTTTCTTTCCTTCTTTCCTTCTTTTTTTCTTTCGTTCTTTTTTTCTTTCTTTTTTTTTTCTTTCTTTCTTTCTTTCTTTCTTTCTTTCTTTCTTTCTTTCTTTCTTTCTTTCTTTCTTTCTTTCTTTCTTTCTTTCTTTCTTTCTTTCTTTCTTTCTTTCTTTCTTTCTTTCTTTCTTTCTTTCTTTCTTTCTTTCTTTCTTTCTTTCTTTCGGATAGTTAAGGTGGCCAATATCTTGTTTAACAGCCTAGTAAAACAGTGGAAAAGTACACATGAATAATGTAGAGGGTTTTCAGAGGAGTGGGATTCTGTAATGGCTTCTTTATAGGAGTGATGGGATAAGAAACTTCATGAGAACAAAGTGGAGGTTAATATGTGTATAAACAATGGTATGTCATGTAAAACTGCCTGATCAAATTGTACTTTAGGAATAAGGATAAATTTTAGTACTTTGTTGTCAATCCATAATCCTTTTCATGCTGAGAAACTGAGTAGTTGTGAAATGGGTCAACAAGAGGTTGTTGGTCATCAGGAACTCAGAGACTCAGATACATCTTCTCTCACTGAAGATGGGGACAATGTATGTGAAAAGAGTTTACAAGAAGTCATTCCGTGTCCTAAAAGTCAAGTTTTTCAACACACAGCCTTTTGCTAAATTTTTGCTTCTGGTGGAACTTAAATTGGGCATCAAAGCTGAATTGTCAATATCAGGAAGGAACAGTTATATCAGGGTTGATGATGTTACACAAAGCCTTTAACTATATAAACGTTAGGCCCCAGATCTACCATTTTAATATTTTTGCTTCAAATTGAATTTAGAGAGGGGAAACTGAGGAGGCATATTTTGACCTGCATCCATGGTCAGTGGAAGAATTAAATTGCAGCTAAAGCATGGACTGTTCCAAACAAGCACAAAATATGAGGTCTGTCCATGAGGTTCTCTGTTCTTGAAGGGGAAGATACCAACCCCAATCAGAGTAATCTGCCCCTTTTTATATGATCCTTTATATGAAGCCAGTATTTCCCCTGCAAGTTTTCAAACAAATATCAAGCTACTTTTCTAGACAAGAGCCATGAGGGTTCACATTGCCAACATGAATCAGTTAATAATAGTTTTTCATCTCTGCTCTCCTGGTCAGGAACCATTCTGACAGTGAAGGGGTTAAAGCATCTATCAACCAAGATGCATTTCACGTCTGAGCCTGAATTCTAAACTAAATTTTTGTTAGTATCTACTATACATGGTAAACCTATCTAAAAATTTGTCATTCCCACTCAAAGGCGACACCTTTGAATTACAAGATCCAGGCAATTAGAAGTCGTACCCCACACTGTAACTATGGTGAAAACCACAGCTTGCTCTGACAATGGGCTTCCAAAACTTCCTGATTCTTCTCCAGAAAGGGAGCATGAGGTAGGAAAGGTGAAAGGAGAGCAAGAGAGAGCAAAGGAGGAGGAATGTGGAGAGTGTAGGAGAGACTCAGGAAGGAGAGTGAACTTTACACGTCTCTGTGGGAGGAAGGAGAGATGCAGTGTTCTCCAAAACAGTGTGGGTGTTTGAAATGGAAGGGTTTGTGTTATTACATTTCAGTTTAAAATGAAGAGGATCAGCTCCCAATTCCAGTGTTCCCCCAGCTGTTCAGACATGTGTGGGTGTGTCTCCAACATCTTTCTCAAGCACTGGAAAGAGACCTATTCCCAGCACTGGTATCTCATTGCTGTCAAAACCTGCCTTGCTTATGTCACATATGGATCCATTTTCCCTCTTAACAATTCTTGGGACCTGCAGTACGAGAGATGATTTACATGACACAGGCACACAGCAGAGAGGAGCTGCCAGCCACATCTCCAAGGGACCCATCCTTTCCCTATTCTGCTTTATTTAACATGTGAGTGGTGTCACCTTTATCAACAGAGCTTGTCTGCTGTGACATTCGACTGAGTGATGGCTGTGTCAGCTCTCAGGTCAGCCTGCTTTGCTGTTCCATCACGTTCTTGACCACTACTGCGTGTTGCATGAGAAAGGGAAAGAAATTCTTCCACATGCTTTGTTAGCAGAAATCCGGTGAGCTAAGAGTTAAATGGCTTGGGGTGCTGGGTCTTTGTGGGGAATTGTGTATGTGTATGTATGTATAGGAGTGTATGTCTATACATACATATATATATATATATATACACACACAAGCACCTTGGTTTGGCTGTAGGACCTCGTGCCCGCAGGCCACAGTCACATTATCATCTGGAAATTGGATAACGACAGCACAATGACAAATCCAGGTTGCTTGCAATAAGGTGCTAATCCCTTTGCTTTAATATCGGAGCAGCGTGTAATGATGTTTGGACATCACTCCAGTTTACTGACGACCCCACTGGGGCCGGCAATAGAAGCGAACAACTGTCTAACAAGCCATCAGGTGATCGCCGTCGTCAAAGCAACGGGGGATGCAATCTAATCTTCCCTCCATCCCTTCCAGCTCCCAATAAGGACCAGATTATAGAAGTGGCCCATCAATGCTTGGTAACTCGAATCAATTAACGTTAATTCGCACAATGCTATGATGTATTGTGATCACTTTCATTTCGGAGAAGGGGGAAGAAATTGCTATAATTCACCTAAAATGAGGTTGTCTATGGTGCTGAGGTATTAATTGGGTGTCCATATTAAATGGAAAAGGAGCACGGTAGTGAAGGAAAAGTGGATGAGTGACTCTCTTGGCTGCTATTGACCTATCAGAAGAAGACAGTGCCCTTTTCCTTTGCTTTTATCTATTACAGTTTTCCCTATTGCGTGTCAAGTTGATGTATTATAAAAAATTCATTTGGTGACCTTCCACCCCCCTAGCAGATTAAACAATTTCACTGGGATGGCATCATTAACAGGGCCTTGCATTTAATGATGATTTCTCTAAAAGGCCACGGAGATTCGATTTTAAGCTAACAGATTTATTGCACTATTATAACATATCGTAAAAAACTGTACCACCTACGGTCTGGTTTTAGGATAGAAACTGTTTAAGAGTTTATGTGGAGCTTAAAGTGGTATTACCTTGGGATACGCAGCAGTGGCAAAGCTCTGACCTCCGGCGGGATGCTGTTTACATTTAATAAAAGACCTCTCTCTGACAGTAAACTTGGGGAGTGTGTTATGGAGGAGGCCTGGCTTAGCTCGTTGCCACTGGCTTTGTAAGGAGGAATATTTCTATTCATCTACAGCAATTAATGACAGTCACTAATGAATCTGGGGCATGTTTGTCTCCTGTCTGACACATCCACTCTGTCCCTCTTCTTCTAAAGGTTTCTGGTGATCCCACCAAGACCCTTCACCAGCTTTGTTGCCCTAAAAAGAGCCCTAGAGGGGAAGTCATACAAGGAGTGGCTGAGGTAATTTGGTTTGCTCAGCCTGGAGAAGAGGAGACTGAGGGGAGATCTCATTGTGGTCTGCAGCTTCCTCACAAGGGAAAGTGGAGGGGCAGGCACTTTCTGGTGACCAGCCATAAGACCCAAGGGAACGGCATGAAAATGTGTTGTGAGAGGTTTAGGTCAGATATTAGGAAAAGGTTCTTGACCCCGAGGATGGTTGGGCATTGGAACTGGCTCCCCAGGGAAGTGGTCAGAGCACCAAGCTGCCAAAGCTCAAGAAGCATTTGGATAATGCTCTCTGGCACATGATGTGATTCTTCAGTGTGCAGGGCCAGGAGCTTGACTCAGTGAATCTCTTTGATTTCTTTCATTAATATGGAGAAATATGTCTATTGGAAATAAAAGTCATTCTTCAAATACCTTTTTTGCTTAAAATAGGAATGATCTCACACTCCTCATTGTCTTCTGGATGCTCATGTTTCTTTCCCTGTCTCTATTAATCAATTACATGATCTGCAGGGGGAAACAAAGCTCTAACAGAGCAGCTGAGAGGGCAAAGGTACCTGGTGTCTGGCTTATTTCATCATCCCATAACATCAGAACCCACTCCCACCCAAAGGTGCTCACAGTTCTCACAGCCCTTCCAGTGAATCTGTAACTATTTTGCCTTCCACAACTGCTCAGCTTGCCTCACCCCTGTCCTTGCTGCAGCATCTTCTCCCTTGCAGCCTCTCTTGAATTCACTAGCAATCTTCATCTTTTCAAGAAACAAAGTAAAATATCTTTTGGGCTCGATTATGATTCATTTTGACATACCATTTATTCCCAAAGTTTTTCCAGTTTCCTTCCCCTTCCAAAGACAGACTGATTTTGCAACATGAGCACTGCAGACATACTCAGACAACTGTTCAATTAGTTTCAATGTCTATGTTTATTAGGAAATTCAATATGCCAAGGACTGTTCTGTGGCACCAAGGCCAGCTGATATATTTCAGGGTGGCCTCGTCCAAACTGCCAAAGGAGAGTATTCTCTGTATTAGCTCTCAGACCATCTGGGAGTTGTTCTGGACTTTGCCACTGGATTTAGGCCAAAGCTTGTGATGGACTGACAGTTTAATGGTAGAGGTGATCACATATCAGTGTCAAGGCTCGTTTTTTAGCCTTTTTTAGTTTTCTTGTAGACATGTATCCATCAACTTAGGCTCAGCCTGATCATAGGCTCAGCCTGATCCCTTTTCCCTTGAAGTCAATTGATAGCAGTAGTTATTATCATTACTATTATTATTGTTGTTGTAATTATTGGGATGACACGATATCATTATATTAGACTAGAAACCTGGAGGAAATTCTTTACTGTGAGGGTGGTGAGGCTCTGGCACAGGTTGCCCAGAGAAGCTGTAGCTGTCTCATCCTTGGAAGTGCTCAAGGCCAGGTTGGATGGAGCTTGGAGCAACCTGGGATAGTGGAAGGTGTCCCTGCCCATGGCAGAGGGGTTGTAACTAAATCATCTTTCATGTCCCTTCCAACCCAAATCATTCAGTGATTGTATGATTTTATGATTATAATTAAAATGACAAGTTCTCCTTGACTTCAGGGACACTTCTTTTCCTCTGCTCCAAATCTCTCCATTGAGTTTCTCAACCAAGCTCTAATACCTGCATTTCTATGCCCTTGAACTTCCCTGGTGCTCAGGGCCAGGCACTTGCTCTCCTGTGGAGCCTCAGCATGTTCAGCAGACATGTGTTGGCACTGCTGGTGACAGGATCTGGGATCCCTGGTGTCCCTGCTGACTAAGGTATCACCAGCAGCCTGCTGTGCCCACATTTAGAAGAGCTGCAAGGCACTGAGCATCAGAGCTGCTCCCTGTCAGCAGGGAATTGCAAACCAACCTGCTCCTGCCCAGCATGACACTCCAGGGTAGTGACAAGCACCGTGCTCTTCATGCCCACAGGAGGAGGGTAGGTCTCCTCACTCCTGTCCTTGCCAGGCTACAGGCACACATGTCTGTCCCCACCTCCCAGTGACAAAGATATGCCAGGAAAAGCCCATTTTCCTTCTAGCACAAATCACCAGGGGAGCAGCAGGCTGCTCCTTTCTTCTCCTCCACCCTGAAATCACTTGCAGGGCCACAACCTGCTGTGTGTGGGGTTGAATCCTAAGGCAGGGGCTCCCTCTCAGTGGGAGTCAGGTTGGACCATGTGAGATATAAACACCCCATTCCTTGCTGTGTTATCCAGGTTCAAATTACCTGCAGGCAGACATGCATTTTTAAGCACCCATGTCTAGTTTTGCTTTGTTTTGTTTTCTTTTCTTTGCCATTACTTTTTGCAGATAATGTTAAACAAAGGGGAATGGTTTTAAATTAAAACAGGAGAGATTTGGAATAGATGTCAAGAAGAAATTATTTACTGTGAGGGTGGCACAGGTTGCCCAGACAAATTGTGGATGCCTCTTCCCTGGAAGTGTTCAAGTCGAGGTTGGATGGGGCTTGGAGCAACCTGGTGGAAGATGTCCCTGCCCATGGCAGTGGGTTTGGAATGAAATGATCCCTCCCAACCCAACCTTCCTATGATTCTGTGGATCTCCCCCCAGAGATCCACATGTTGCAGCAGCCTTCCATCACATGCAAGATGAGCACAGTTTTTCCATGCAGGGTCTGGGGTGTGGAGTCAGAGCATTTTTTTCCTTTTTGTTGTCAATTTTATTGAAACTAAGGAGAGAAACAAAATTATTTGGGACTTACAGGAAGCCATGAAAAGACTCACCTAAACTTGTCTGGGCTCAGCTGGAGCCAGGGAGCTCACAGAAAATGTAGAAAACAGGAGTGCTTTGATTTGTTGTTCCTACAGTGAGTTTCAGTCACAGAGATGAATCCTTATTTTTGGAAGAAGGTGGAGAGAAGAGCTCCTTATCAGTGGCCTTGACATGAATTTCAAACCTAACATCGCCTTTGAGACTTTCCCAAACAAACAAAACCACAAGTAAACCAAAACAAACCCGAAAATCAACCAAGAACTCAATCTTCAGTCTTTGAGCTACCTCTTGAGCCTGCACATATCCTTAAAACCTTAGCTGATCTTTCCAGCATCTGTGGTTCAGGCCAGCATTTCCCATCCGCTGCAGTATCAACAATTTCTGGTTTGTAATGCAGAGCAATACCCTGAAAAAAAAACATAATCAACACCAAAACTAGAAAAAACAAGTTAAAAACAAAGGAAACTTATGCTCCACATATCTTGTGTTTGTAAATACCTTTAAGCAAACACTAGAGATCAATGAATAGCTTTTCTTCTTTCATTTCAAGACAATACCAAACCCCCAGCCACTTCATTGCAATTGCAGATTAGAGCATTTTATATATATATATAAATTATATATATATATGAGATACTAAATGATACAAAGCTCTGGGAGAGGGAATGAAATGATCCTGGCTCAGAATAAAGTGTTGATTCTTTATTCAAATGCAAAATCACTCTCCTGGGATGCTCTAATTTAAATTTCAGGCTTGGAAAAACCAATGTCTTTCAAGGGGGTGTCTGCAACTGCTGTATTTCAGTCTGCAGACTTTGCAGATGAAGGTGATGGCAGGATAAAGAAATGCAGGAAAGCCCTGTAAGTGCTGTGCTTGTGTAGAGGAATCAAAACTGTTCTTAAAAGAGCTCAAAGGTTTTCACTGAAGATCTTTCTGCTGGACAAGAAACATTTGCAGCCTCTGCTGCTCTCAGTGCACTGCAATGGTAACTTTGGGGCTAAATCATTTGGTTCATGAATCCATAAAATCCCTGTCTGCCACATAATGCCAACATGATTCCAGGGACATAAATTATTTTGTTCTCACTTTTCTACCTGTAAACTGAGGATTAAAACAAAAGGCCTGTTTATTCCTTTGGCTTTGCTTTCTGCTTGGAAGGGAAGGCTGTTTCCTATTTCATACGTACTTCTCTCACCCAAGGAATCGAAGGCTATGAGAAGGTAAATTAGTAGCTGTTTGGAATAGCGCTCCTTCCTATTCATGACAGAATATTGACACCTGCATTACTAAGGTAGAAAATCCCATGAAGAGAAAACAACGTCTCATTCCTAGGCAAGATGGGAATTACCCCTGGGACTAGAGTTAGATGTTTTTATAACATTAATTTTCTGCTTTTTTTTTTTTTACATCCCTTTTTACGTAAAAGAAACAGAAGCAGACAACATTCAGAAACATGCCTATATGTGAGACCTGACAAGATTTCCATCCAGGTGCAACCTTCAGATGGAGAAATCGAGAAACAGCTTCCCGTGCAGCCAAAAATCATTTTCCTGGACAGAAAGGTAGGATTTGCCCCTCTGTGGATGGATACTTCTTTCAGTTCTGTACTATTTGATATTTTTGGCATGGATCAGGCTCTGCTCGGGGTGCCCAGCAGTGGGACAAGAAGGAATGGGCAGGAACTCATGCCCAGGAAGTTCCACCTGAGCATGAGGAAAAATGTCTTTCTTATGCAGTGACTGAAAACTGGAACAGGTTACCCAGAGACAGGATGCAGTCTCCCTCACTGGAGATATTCCAGAACCATCTGGACACAATCCTATGCAATTTGCTCTGGGATGACCCTGCCTGAGCAGGGAAGTTGGAGCACTGTCCCATTCTGTGGTGTGGATTCATCCCAAAGAGTTATGGGGAACTTGTGATGTTTGTAACATGTGACATGTAGATGCAAACTGGCCTCCCATTGGTCATTAAAAAATTATTACAGTTGCTAAAACCACCAAAACTTTCTTTCCTCTCCCTGAGGAGACAAGACCTGAATTCTTCTCTTTTGTTCTTCCTCCCAGGGTCAAAGAATTGACAAACTGGGACCTCCTTCAGAACCCTGGGTTGTATCAGCTCATCTCAAGGGCTCCTCTGAGGCTGTGCTTAAAGGTTTGGATATGTTTTCTTATAGCAAGAGTTATGGCAAAGCAGCTATGCAGAAGGATGGTGATAAATTTAGGAGTTCTCCATGAGAAATACTGGATTTGAAAACTAGTCTTTGGGCTGGAAGCAGAAGGTTGCAGTAGGAGTTTGGTGAACTACCCAGTCATACGCTACAGAAAAAAAAGTCTCTGGTAGCTTGAAGGCAGTAAAGGCAGTAGTTTGTCTTGAAAAGACATATCTTGGATCAAAAAAGATAAGAAAGGAGAATTAGAAATCATAGAACTTAATTATAAGTTTATGATAATTGGGGCCATTTCCTCAGAGTCCACGACAACGTTTTTATCCCAGCAAAAGCTCTGTCCAAGTATAGACAGAAACAATTGCCTATTGTTTGTCATTAGCATTTTTTTATGTGAAAATGTTTTTTTTCCATGAGGGATCTCAATGTTTCCCTTCTGGCCCTCATTTACTGAAAGACCAGAACTCATTATCAACTCTAAGCATGTGTTTCCCTCAAGTTTATAGGAACATACTCAGATATAGAACCTCGTCTAAGCACAGTGCTGAACCAGAAACCTGGGGATGATCATAAGCTGGTAAATAAGGAAGTGGAAATGATATTGGTTATAATTTTCATTGCTAAAGTATTTAAATATAAGCAAGAAATGTACACTATTAAAAGTGAGTTTTCCTATTGCAGATAAAGTATTGTATTTGCAGAAAAGTCATTTTTGTCTTAGCTTGGACTTGAAAAACTCACCTTTGGAGAAGATAAGGGGCATTCATGCTGTAGATCAGAGGTTCTCACCCTTTCAGTCTCTGTTTCTGTTAATTAGAAATTCTTCCTACCCCATCATAGTTCCAAGGTTACAAGATAGAAAAATCCTTTGGTCTGTTCTGCTGCTTTTTATGTATTTTTAGGGCATATTCCTAAACTTCTTAGGTTTAGGAACATGAGTCTAGATGAGCCACTAATTACTGGATCAGCTACTGGCTAACAATGGGAGAAAGNAGAAAGAGAGAAAGAAAGAGAGAAAGGAAAGAGAAAAAAAAAAGTCACTGAAGAGAAATGCACTTCACGTTCTTTAAAAGATACATGCATCAAATTAATAGTCAATAAACTCCAGCAAAGGAAGAGCTGCACAGTACAGATGTTCTGCATGTAATAGTTTGCTGCAGTTTTTCCTTTGACAAACGTCCTTATTGAACCGTCTTTTGCAGCACATGAAAGCAGCATTTAATGGAAATGGGGCCCGTCTAACACACCGAGGCTGCTTCATCTGCCAGCAGCCAAACTGCCTCGTGGAAAGCAGTTTAGCTCCAAATTAGCTCCTTCTACGTTAAATACCAGCTTGCCTGAAAGATCTTTGTGAAGACACCCATATATATCTGTAATATTCTGAGCTTTGAAGCATATGTACCCGAAAGCTGAGACAGTCTCTGCTGAGAAGTACAGTACAGTACTCCAGGCCTTCTCACAGACTAGAAATGGCAATTATAAAGTATTTGAACACAGCTGACAAGACCCTCTGTAAAATCTGTATTACAGTGAGTGTCAGAGCCAAGAAAATCTTGGTAGTCCATGCAGATACTGTCATAAGGAGGATCATATGTGTAGGAGATAGATGAGCCAGGATTAGGTTGGAGCAATTAAAGAAATTTAGATTTCTCTACCAAGTCTATTCACAGTAAAAATTAGTGGTTGTTTATATATCACAACTGATCCTGGAGACTCATAATGAAATTGGGGGTTTGGTGTGCTAGATGCTGTACAAAAATAGAAAAAAACCCCATACATATACAGTCAAAACTAACTGGGATATTAGCAAATTAAACTGTGCCAGAGTCATAGAGAGGTGAAATTTCATCATTTTTGTTGCTAAATAATTAATATGTGGCATGTTTTTGCCTAACCCTTGTCTTGGGTAATTTCTGGCTGTACTTCAGAGCTTGCTTCTTTACCATATTGTTCAATATCCTGAACATCAGAATGGCAGATTTGAAATGTCCTCCTCACATTCAACTTTATGGACCTTCACCTGTGCTGCTTAACTGCAATAAAATGTCAAACCACCTGCTTCATAAAGCAAATGTGACATGTTGTCTTTCAGCAGGCAAAAGTCTGTGTTTGTGATCACTGGAGCAAGTCCAGCATCCTAAGGAAGTTCTGGCATCTCACCCCCACCTGAACCAACATTTGTAAATTTGTCAGTCTTTAGGATTTCACCTCTCTCACCCCAAGAACCTGAATGCAGACCAGACTTGGTCAGCATCACTCGAAGGCCACGACTTGGCTGGTGCTCAAAGACACACACAGTAAAATGGGGATCCAGTTGCAAAGTAAGCTAAAACTTTTTAAAAGAGCCTACGAAAATAACAACCAAGGCAAGTGTAAATGTTGGGTTAGAACGCATTCCCTGATAGCTCACAACAAGAGGTAAAGTGATGGAGAAACTCACTCTCCTGGGTTTCATTTTAATGCTCCTCATGGAGTTTTCCCCTGTCAGGTTTCTGAACTGTCTCAGAGTAGTCACCATAGATTGTTTTCATGGCCAAATCCTTTTCAAAATATCTGACAGAGTTGGAGAAAAATTCAGAGATTTAACAGTAGGACAGGAGGGAATATGTCCCAATGATGAGGTAGAACTCCTACAAATTAGAAAAGGGTTAAATAGTTGTTCTCTTAGTTACAGTAGCTGCCTCCTCAAGACCATCCCTTCAGGACAGAGAATAGTCTCTCACTAACACTCTCCTAACCTTGCTGATATACTTAGTCACACAAGACTTGAGTTAAAACAAAAAGTTGAGCATCTGGAACTTTCTAGTACATCTGTACAGCTCCTCTTACCTTTGCTTGATCCCCTCAACATCTCTTTTCCTGTTATACCTCCACATCAGGTACAGTAAATGCCATTTCACAGCAAGCTCAAAGAACCAACATTTAGAAGCTAAAGTCCTCCAATTCCTCAGGAATTTGGTTTCCAACTACTTTGAAGACCTGACTCAATGTGAATATTTCTGTAGTTAGATACAATGTTTATGATTAGGATGGACAAAAAAATTAGGCTTTCTGAAGTCCCCTTAAAGTCACAAGGACTCTCTGAGGTCCTTAAGTGGTACTTACCTACATGCTGTTAATTGCAACGTAATTTTTTTTGACTCTCCAGGGCTCACCCAAGTGCAGGTCAGAGATGGATGTGCCAGCTTTTCCAGTCTGGCCATCTCCAGCTCAGGTACAAACTTGAGACTTGTGTTCACTGTCACATCACCTCCAGGTAAGCTCCATATTATATAGATTTTTTTGATTTGGTTAAATCAAAGCCCTACAAGTGGCCTGAATTTATAAAAAGAGAGTTAAACTTTGTTTGAAAGAGTGGAGGAATGCCAAACCTCGAAATAGCATGAGTTCTGTTCCATGTCCAAGTTGGCATTCCCCAGGCAGCAGGAAAGCTGGGTGATTCCTCTGCTATTCATGCAGGATCTCTCAAATCAGATGAATCAGTACAGAGAAGTATTGTCAGAGAAAGGTGCCTCTTTCTCCCTGGATTCTGAGTATCCCTGTAGGAATCTGTTACTTAAGGTCAGCTAAGCTGCCAGAGCAAAATTTGTCCTACAAAGTGAGTCCTCACATTCCCTCTTTTTTTCCTGTTCATATTCAGAACTTTTCCATCTGTGCTCCCAGTTATTTTCATAGTGCCTTTTCCTCACTGCCTGCACCTGCTCATCTTTATGGGTGCTCTTTATTCAGAGCATGTTGGCAGGTCTGGGCTCTGCAAAGGGTATCCTGAGACTTTACAGAGATGATGTTGGCACCTTCAGGATCTCACAACTTACACAAGGCCCCTGAACAACCTGGGAATGGGAAGAGGCAGGTATGCTTATGCTTCCTTGGAAATACCAGCTGAGAGGGACATTGGGGATAAGGCACAACATGAACTCTGGCTTCTAAATGCCTCAGGGCATATGCACAAGAAAAGCATGTGTCCAAATGTTTGAGGGCCTGAGTTTATCTATAAATCAGATTCTGAAGGTGTATAGGAATCAAAATGTTGGTTTCTTGTCTGAGAATGACTGCTGAGGCAAGTCTATGGAGAAGCAGGAACATGCTGTCTGGCACAGAGTCTAAAGACACATGAAGATATAAATGTTGTAAGGCCATATGTAAAGTCTCTGTTCTGGTGTTGCATCCATCCATGCATCCATTATCTATCTATATATATATATGGATAAAAATGTACGAATATCTTTCTAGATAGGTATCAATATAGATAATATAGATATATTCCCCATATATCTTTATCTATCTATCTATCTATCTATCTATCTATCTATCTATCTATCTATCTATCTATGTCATGTCTTGCCTCAGCCAGACAAAAACAGAAGAGACAAGTACTTCTGACTGGTGAAGTGGCCAAGTGGAAGTGGCTAATGACAAAATCTGAGTTAAAAAATTAGGAGTTTGCAAACATTTAAACTGTCACAAGTGGCTCATCCACATTGAGTGTTCCCTCATGGCTTTGCAAAGGGAGAATTGGGGTGCAGGGAATACTTGGAGATGGGATTTTAAAGGGAGGATTTACGTATATTCTGAGGTGTATGCTGCAGGTATCTGCAGCTCCCACTGCCTTTGTTTCAGTGAGAGGGAATGGAAAGTCAGCACCTCACAGATGTGACTCTTTCAGCTGGAAACACAGCTTAATGAAATGTGGTTTTAAATCCACTTCAGGGAAATACCAAAATCTTTTCTCTGAGCAAAGGCCAAATGGAGATCCCTTTTCCCAAACATTCAGCCAGTCAGAGTGTTACTAAGATTTAATAATAGGATTGTAGAATGGTTTGGGTTGGAAGAGACCTTAAAGATCACCTTGTTTCAACCCCCTTGCCATGGGCAGGGACACCTGCCACTAGACCAGGTGGCTCCAAGCCCCATCCAACCTGGCCTTGGACACTTCCAGGGGTGAGGCAGCCATGGCTTCTCTGAGTAAACCTCTGACAGTGCCTAATATCTGATTTAAATCTGCCCTCTTTCAGCTTAAGCCCATTCCCCCCAAGAGTTGTTTACAAGGAGTAATGTGGGCATCTGGTACATCTGTGCAAGTATCACCCATGTAAATCAGATTACTGCACACTTTTATTATGCATTGCAAAAGTACCCACCAAAGAAACAATCCCGCTTGCTTGTTGCAATTGGGACCTGTGCTGGAGACAGTATAAAGGCTTTTATGCTGCCAGATTCTTACTGAAAAGAGTTACTTATGTTTGAGATAAACAAACCAAAATTAAACCATCAAACAGTAGATGTTTGGGATACATCTTCATGATCCAGTTGCTCTGTGTACCCATCCTGGCATAATTTGCTGTTTGGAGAGAGCTCAGAAGGTGCAGCTGATGTTGAATGCAATAATCCCAAATGTTTTAGTGGTAGTTCCTGGGGAGAGCAGACTATTCACAGCACCACTGCATAGTCTTGCTCTTTGTTTTACAGTAATATTCACTTCACTGCTATGGATCCCAATGGGTTTGATACATCCACTTTCCACTTAAATCAACAGCAGTCTACTCACAAACTATTAGAATAGTGCAAAGCACCTTTAAGCACCTGTCTGTGTAGAGTCCCTGACATCTGTAACATCTCACAACTGAAGTTCATATGTGTTGGTACCTGCAGGCAAAGTTTCCCCAGTTGGAACATGCTTCCCACATTGTTCTGGTGAAGCTTGTCTTTGTTCAGATGGACAACACTGACAAAAATCTAATTAGTTTTTGTTAAAAGTACTTGCAGCTACTTACCCTGGTCTCCAAGCCTCCATCTGACAGTGTTTCTGATTTTTTTTTAATGAATTGATTAAAAAAAGGCTTTTAGATTTTTATTAAAAGTGAAACTCAAACAAATTAAAGAAATATCCACTCATCAAAATGATTAGAATTGTGAGGTTTATGAATCAGGACAATGAGTCCAGGTAGTAAGACAGGTAATGAGTTGCTGTGCTAATCCACATCCTTCAAATTGATCTATCGAGGGTTCCAGGACCAGTTTTCCTAAACTCTTGTCCTTGCCAGGCACAGTTCCATTCAGAATGAATTTTGAATGTAATTTATCTTCTTATATTTCTGATTTTTAAAAGGGCTATTAGGCATCCTGCAGTCCTTGAAGCTCAGATGCTGAGACCAAATAAACTCTTGATCACCAAAACTATGAGTAGTGGTTGGCTGGTTTGATTCTCACTTATTTGTGGAAAATTTTAGAATCTCTGGGTGAAGAGCATTACCCAAAGCTTATGTGTGTCAAGAGACTAAATATTTACTGTGCTAACAGCAGGGACACTGACATTTTTTATTTATAATGCTCATTATCGACATGGTGGAAAATATTAGTGGGAGTTTTCTGCATCATGGAGCTTAATGGTGATTTTTTTTTTTTCTGGGTTCCCCATAACTTACACCAATATGATTCAGGTATAGCCTGTAGAAACTGTACATTCTTAACAACTTTCTTGTCACAACCAGTTTCTCTGTCTCACTAGGCAGAATGTACATGTTTTCTGTAGGGGCCTGATCTGTTTGACATCAGAAATAGATGCTTTGTGAATGTATTTTCTGGGTTTGCTAGCTAGACAAGTTCATGGAACAAATATTAAGGACTGTTGAATGCAAAGAGACTGTTTATGCTTCAGGAAGCACTGAAAGCTTGCAACTTACCTTGTAGAACATTGTTACATGTTTGGGTTGTCTTGGTACTCAATCATAAATAAATAATGAATAAATAATAAATATTGTTGGCTAATGTTGGATCTGGAAATAGATGGACTGATTTTTTTTTCATTTTTTCCATTTTTAACAGTTGCACTCCTGTTGAATGATTATAGGATGGTGTTTAAGCTGTGAAACGAGTGTTCTTACTTTTGTAATGAACTGACTGCTTTAAATTCCAGGGGCAAAGTTCACTGTGCTGTCTCAGCCATTTACCATCTTCCCTGTCCCCATGGCAGTGAAGGCCAGCATGATCCTTGTTGTCATACTGAGCTCAGCAGCATCTGCATTCATCATCGTTCTTGCATTTTGCTGCTTCAAGAAGAGCAAAGGCAACAGTAAGTTGGAAATACCATCTAAAATTTATACTTGCAAGATTTTAACATATCCTCAGAATGACCACAATAGGTTTCAGAAAATAGAACTCAGAAAAAGCTCTGAGAAGTTCAGTATTAACAATGTAGTTTGTAGTCAGTGCAGAGACAAGAGTTGGACTTCAATGATCCATGTGAGTCCCTTCTAACTCAGGACATTCTATGATTTTATGATAGTTCAAGGTTACACAGTTTGATATCTATAAAAGATTTCTGAGTCCTAACTGGAAAAAGATTTGAATAGTTTTTTTGTTGCAAGACAAACATTGGTTTACAGTTGAACCTGTGATCTTAAGGGTCTTTTCTGAACTAGATGATTCTGTGATGAAAATCAGGGGTTTTTGCACAGACAAGGAATTGTGAAACAGAGGAAATATTTGCTATGATTTCAATGATGTTCATCCACTGCATTTTCTTGATGAGGGATGTCATAGCAAGGCTCACATCACACTGTCAGTATTGTGTGAGCAAAAGTGATACTGGGAGAGTTACAGCTTCTCTGGAGTCTTCCCCCAAGCAAATCCACACCTCTACTAAATTACTTTAAGGTTGATTTCTTTTTAGTACTGATCTTAAACCAAATATAACTGCCTCAAGAAGGCTGTCCCACTGCAGAAGGCATAAACATATTTGTGTGAGCACTGAAGACAAAAGGATATGATCACAACTGTTGGTGGCCAACAGCCACCTCAAACTGCTGGACATGTTGGAAGTTACCGATGACTTGGCCTTTAAGACATTCTCAGTGAACTTGGGACCTGCCCTAATGGATGGTAACCTGTAGTGGAGGAGTAAATGCACATAAATACCTGATTCATAAGCTGGGGAAGGGGCTGGTGCACAAGTCTAATGAGAGGGAGCTGGGGGGGGAACTCAGCCTGGAGAAAAGGAGGCTCAGGGAGGACCTTCTGGCTCCCTCCAACTCTCTGACAGGAGGCTGGAGACAGACAGGGTTCAGTCTCTTATCCCAGGTAACAAGTTACAGGACAAGAGGAAATGGCCTCAGGCTGCATTGGGGGAGGTTTAGACAGGATGTTACAAAAAGTTTCTTCATGGAAAGGGTTGTCAAGCACTAGAAAAGGCTGCCCAGGGGAAGTGGTGGAGTCAATCACCATCCCTGGAAGTGTTCAAAATTTGGTGGTGCATACATATATTCAAGCAATATGCAATTATATATTCAACAATATACTCAGTCTTTGCTTGAGTTAATAATTTCTATTGAGCTGAGGATGTATTGAGTGATGTGACTGTATGTTCCATTACAGAAACGGGGACTCAACAGGGTTATGTACCACAGGCCAGTACTAAGAGACCCAATAAACAAGCACAGCCTCTTGCAGCTCCTATCAAGCCTGGCTACAGTAAAGAAGAAAATAAAAGTGGGGTGCCTGTAGGAGGTGGTGAGAATTTGAACAATTGAAATTCATAAACAGTTGAACATCAAGAGTTGGTTTATGTCTTCTGATATTTTTGGAACATGTTGGAAGATGCTGCCCAGGGAAGTGATGGAATCACCATCACTGGAAGTGTTCAAAAAACGTGTGGGATGTGGGACTTGGGGATATGGTTTAATGAGTCCATGATTCTATAGGTTTGTACAGTTCTCAGAAGGTCCATGTCTTTATTGTCTCCTTCTTCTCCTCCCTGTTATTTTTCTATTTGCCATTTCATCTCCTTTTATAGCTATAGGGTGAATTCCCAGCTATGCTCCAGGCAGCAGCATAATCCCCCTTATGTTCATGGTGTGCTTCTTGGGGTGGTCCTATGCAGCACCAAGAGTTGGGTTGAATGTTCCTTGTGTGTCCCTTCCTCACAAATCAGAATATTCTGTGATTCAACGAGTTCCTGATTTATCTTAGTGTTTTTGGAGTAAGGCAAGGACCAATGCTCCCTGCCTGGAGTTATCCCTCCTCCCAAGTCTCCAAGTGCTGCAGCAATAACTGCAGGGGGATCAAAAAGCTCTGGACAGGTTTGCAGGCTGTGTAGGACTGCAGTGAAGTGCACTGGAGGTAGAAGCAAACACTCAGAGCTCATTTGCACAGTCTCTGTGAGTCCAACCCAGCACCTCAAAGCTGCCCCATTCCCACCCACCCCACTCAGTGTCCCCCTTCACTCCCCGGGGTCCTGCCACAAACAACCCTTCTCCACACACCTCCTCAAGACTTGTCTTTTCATCATGTGCTGATCAAACACGACTCTTTCTGAGGTCACAGGGAAGCAGACAGCCTCGGGGGCATGTGGCTGGCAGCACAAAGCACTGGCTTCCCTCTCTGCAAGTGTGAAATGTTCTTACAGGAGCTGAGGGCTTTTTTTATCTCACCTGCCAACAGCACAGATCTAAGGGCATTCGGATAACCCTGCTGAACCCCTCATTTGCTCTGTTTGGGGAATTTCTTTTTCCTCCATCTTCCCGAAGCCTGTGGATTACATAAGAGGCAGGAAGAGGCGAGCTGGAGTTTTTATCTCCTTTTAATTAGCGTCTATCACAAAAGCAGAGGGAGAGAGAGAAGGAGAGAGGAAATTCTGCAGTTTATGTGTTTTGATATTTGCTGTACTCCACCAAAACACAGCATTCAGCTGTGTGCCTTAGGATACATATCTGCTATAAATTCATTTTTTATCTAATTTGTCTGAGATCTAAGCTTCCTGTGGAGGTCTGAGATCAAAGGATCTGATTCTGTCTGATGTTGGCTCTGACACATAATGCGTGCTGACTTAGTTCTGTCTATAAACTCGCAGTGGGAGGCTGCCACTCTCCCTTGGCACCTTTACATAGTGAACTTTCATTCTGGCTGGGGAGGCTGACAGGTATAGCATTGATTGGAGTCATCGTGTAAATAATTAATGGAAAGATTTTTTTTCCAGAGAAAGGCAATCCAGCCACTTAAAGTCTTTTAGGAATAGTTGCAAGACAAAAAGATTCCCCAATATGTTCAAATCTAAACAAGGATAACAATATCTTAAGTGAATTTAATACATATGACTTGGAAATGTCTAACGTTTGATTCCCCCTTATTTAAAGTGCTGTTGGTTTTGGAGAGAGAGAGAGAAAGAAGAAATCAAAGCTACACTCTTTTTGTTTAGTTTCTGCTTTATAGCTCTTCCTCTCATAAGAAATGCCACTTTTCTAACACAATTAAGTGTTCAGAGTCTTCATTTATTAATCACCACAGTAAGACTTGCAAAACAGAGCTTTTCCCTTTGGAAGGTGCTTATAGAGTGCAATGTCCAGTGGATCAGGGGCCCTAGATGTACCAAAATGGGCAGCTGAGGATGCAGATGAGGAAGAAATCAGCTATGAGTACTGCAGGGAGAAGGGATCAAGATACTGCCTTACCTGACCTTGGTGTGACAAAAAAATCTCCTCAGCTTCACATAATTATTTCTGTCTTGAATTAAAAAACTTTTTATTTACTAAGGCATTGTTGACACCACATACCTGGAGGTGGAGGCACAGATTGTTTCTTTTTGCTTTTTGCAATTTATTCTGGTGGTTCATCACCTTGAGCATTGAGAACTTGTGTCCTCTAAGAGCTTATGTTTCCAAGCTTCAATTTTCTGCCGTTTCAGGTATGGTACCTGATTGATTCTATCCTGAACTCCTTGGACACCTTCAGCCAGAAATCACTATTGTATTCCTGAAGAACTTCTCCCACTCTGTAAATTGGGTCTCCCCACCTTGCTCTGAGGTTGCCCAGATCAGCTTCTCATTCTTCTTTTCTACCAATTTGCCATTTTTTCCATTTTTTACAAAATTTTGTCAGAATCAAAGTCAGTTTCAACTCCAAATCACCAGTGAAAACACTGAATATCTCCCATTTTAGTGGTAGTGTCTGATACTGCCACACATCCCCACCTCTGAGAATTATTTCCCACATATAATTATTGCCTGAGCTTTGTTAGATGGTACTTAATCCAGTTAATTGTGTGCTTTAATGGTATTGAATATTTTGTATTTAATTTTAAAAAATCAGGATATTTGTATTCCTGTATCATATAAATCTCAAGGCAGTACTTCATCCTTGAAACTTCTGTTCAGAAAACCTTTGGCCTCCATTAATTCAAACTTGTTTGAAAAGGCTGATTCTCACCATTGAAAATGGCACCTTTAAAAATGAAGAGAGGGTCAATAAATATCAAGAACTAACATGAAATTCTTGTGTAGGGGGTCATGACCTGATTATGTTCTTTATGTGTATAAAGAAGAAAATTAAAGCTGGTAATGTATATAATTTATACCTTAAAACAACCAAGTACCTAATGTTAAAGTAATCTTAGAAGAAAAACTATTATATGCAGAAACATGACAGACTACTAAGAATTTACCAACTTTCCAGTGGATTTGCAAGAATTACAGTCCTGAAACTGAAAACTTTGAGTGTACAAGTAGGAAAAAACCCCACAACCCAATGTTCTACTCATATGATTTAGTTTTAGGTGTTTTTGTGAGGAGCAGGGGTTGTATTCAATGACCTTTATGGGTCCTTTCCAATCTGAGACATTCTATGATTCAGCAAATATAGTTCCAATTAATGAATTACAGAAAAGGGAGAAGAGAATGAATCTGAGTAGAAGCTCTGAGCAACCATGGGCTGAATATCACGGGCTGCTAAGAGTCAAATTGGGAGGAAAAATCTGAAAGATCAGAATTGGTAACAACATATTTTCTGATATTATTTGTGCTAAGGACCAATAATATATGCTGATAAATGGACTAAAAATGCTGATGTTGTCCACTAACACATGAGACATGGATTAAGACTAGTTCTGGATTTGGAATGAATATTGAGGGTTTGGGTGTAGGCTGGCATAATTTTTTTTTTTTTCAGGGGGAAAGAAGATGATTGCAAGAATGTTGGAAATGTTTTTAGCATCCAAATGATGCTAAAAATGAGGCTGCCAATCTTGCACTGAAGTGATAGCACACCCTGTCAGCTCAGAAGCTATCTGCTGTGACAGTACAAGGGATTCTGCCTCTGTCATTGATAACTGTTTGGTTTATAAGGATGTAAACATTTTTCATTTCCACATGAAAAATGTATCGTATATGTTTTCCTTTTTCTGCATTTTTTCAACATAATTTTTTAAACAGCATTGCATGTTACAGGCTTTGCCTCGAGTAGGACTGAAATGTCAGAAATACAAACTTCTACCTTTTATTACAGCCTCATTCAGAAAGGGATGGTGTATTTTATAGGTGTGTAGTAGTAAAATATATCTTAGCACTACATATACATATAAAATATAGTCTTAGCACTACATATCTTATTACCCAACTGTATTCTATATATTTAATTATTAAACATTTACTGAAAATTTTGCTAACCATTGAAGATGCTCTATGAGCTGTTAGTGTATCAATAAGAACAAACCAGCCATTTTTCTTGCTTTTAATTTATTTGTGGAAATAGTTAATGGTCATTTGACTTTAACAAGTTATTTCTGTCAAACTGAAATTTGTGGCCAGTGCAATTATGTCTCTAACAATAACTGCTTTTTAATTAATCATAGACTCACAGAATGGTTTGAGTTGGAAGAGATTTTAAAAATTATTTGGTTCCAACACCTTCCACTAGACCAAGTTGCTGCAAACCCCATCCAACCTGGCCTGGAACACTTCCAGGGATGGGGCAGCCACAGCTGTTCTGGGCAACCTGTGCCAGGGCCTCATCACCCTCAAAGTAAAGAATTTCTTCCTGACCTCTAATCTAAATCTTTCCTCTTAGTTTAAAACTCTTCCTGCTTGTCCTATCACTGTCTGCTCATGTGAAATGGGGAAAAATTAAAAAATTAGTGTCTTTAACACGGAGTAAAGGCATAAAAGGATAAGGTATGTGAAGGTGGGTTCTTATTGTAGAGAACAATTAAATCTTGTTTTCCAGATATGGAAGGAACTGGAGCAGTGGGACGTGCCAAAGGACAACTGGAGGAAGCCAAGTCAGTGAGAACAATAAGCGCTGACCAGCAAAAGCCAGGTGACAGACACACCTTTTCTTCATCCAGGAAGAGCCACAGTCACCAGCAGCCACGTGGAGGAACATCTGGTGACTCTGTGGAACATCAGCAGCCAACTGTCCCAGGGTGCTCCCACCAGGAGGAACTCCCCCAACCTTCAGCCAGTTACAGTCAGGAAAGGGACAAGTCTGAAAGGATGCCCAAACATCAGAATGATGTGGGAGACCACGTTGCCATGGTGGCAGCAGAGGTGTAAAGAAGAGATGTGAGGGGGTGGACCACTGACAGTCAATGTGGGCTGAGTCCTTTATCTCTGTGGTCATGGGGAACCATGTACATGTCACAGGTAGAAACGAACCTGGTACCTGGGTCTGCAGCCAACTGGGAGACTCTGGCCATGTCTTTGAAGTTGACCTTCCTTAGCTTGTAAAGCAGGGTGGGTGCATCTAAACTGCCTCTTCAGAACATTCTTCTGACACCTTTAAAACTCTCTCAAATGGCTGTTTTGGGGAGTACTCGATCAGCTTTGGGAACGGGTTCAAAATCAGTCAGGCTTAACAACTCAACAGGATTTCAGACATTTCGATATCCTAGCATGGATAGAGTCTTAGTGTGTAGAGCAATGCTGATTTTATGGTTTTATGGTATGCATACATACAAATATATAGAATTTTCCCCATTTCTTCTAACCGTGCTTTTAGTTTCATTCAAAGAATCTCAGTACGTACTTAAATATTTTCCCTTTCCTGAGGAGAAAATCTACATTTTTTCAGCTTTCATTTCATTGTGTCTTGAGTAAGTGCTTCCGTTCTTTCTTACTCAAAACTGTTTGTTTGTTTGTTTTCTTTTCTTTTTTTTTTAATTAAAGTATTTTACTGAGTAAATCTTCACCATGGCATTGTTTTCTGACATCTTTAAATCACTGGCTTGTTATGAACACTACTCTTTATGGATAATAATAATAATAATAATAGTCATGATATTCTACAGTTGCTCAGAGAAATCCCCTATGCTTTGCTTTACTGAGCTGGAAGATGAGGATCTTTATTATGCCCTCTCTGTATCATAAAATTCTAGGTTGCAAGCTGTCCTGGTGGCACCAGATAAAATTTATACTCCTTGCAGAAAAAATTACTTAAGATGACGTTTCTGGCCAGATCAGCAGTGAAAGAGAAGGTGAGAATTCTTTATTTGGAAAAAAAAAAAAAACAAAACAACCCAAACTACAAACCAGCTCATTTCCAGCTGCAGGAGTTAAGGTACAGTTTTTGGTCAGCAAACTGCACAATTTTCTAGGCACAAAAATACATTTGCCAGCATTGACTCTTGCACTATATTGTGTTTGTAATCATAATTTTGGTGTGAAATCAGACTGATTCCACACTGAGCCAGGCTTATGGCTGTCTGCACAGGAGCTTTTCTGGCTTAAGGCAGTTGAGGATGAGGGTCTTATATTATTAAGTGCAATGGATCAGCCTTTCTGACCTCTTCCATAGTATTGAAAAGCAATTTATTGCATTGTTTTTTGGAGAGGCCAAAATATTATTTTATGTGAATCAACAGGGTAGATCCCTAAGGGCAACAATTCAGGGTGAAAATAAAAAGATATATACCTTGAGAGACATGATCTAGAGACCATTGCTTTCCTCCGCAGCTGATATCCAGTTTTAGATACTTTCACAGGGCAAAAGATCCTTTTCTCTCTGCAGAAATACAATTCCTCCATTCCCTGAACTTCACTCTCCTTCAAGAGTTCTACTCCAATAAGTGACTCCATCACGTCCAAACAGTATGAAAGCAAACAATATATAATAATATATAATTACATATGTCAGAATGCCTGCAAATAATATATTATTATTAATATTATTATTAGCACTATTATTAACATTATTAATTATACTACAAAAAGGCTTATTTTGGGGAAAAAGTCAGAGATATTGGAAATTGTTAAGGGTTTAAATTAAACCTTTAGTTCATAGTCCTTGCATTTATCCATAGTTTGTTTCACCATGGCTAAGCTTCGCAAACAAAGATATGGGAAGGGCTCTACCCACGCTTGCTACAAATGCATTGATGGCTAAAAAGGCCAATGCGGGATAGACAAGTCTGGGTACAAAAGGCACAGCTAAAAGTCTCCTTAGGTGGTATTGTGCGAGGTGCGGTTCTTTCTGCGATGTCTNGCGCTGATGGAAATGTTCGAGAGTCGTAGATGATAGGGGTAGATAACCCATGTTTCAGACCTGTGTAAAAGAGTAGACAGTACAATGGCTTTGTAATATTGATCTTAATTTCCCACAGAGCTGTGTGTTAACTGAGTGGTGGGACTTTGGAGAAAAGTGGGAAGAAAGTGAAACAAAGCATGGTGACGAGTGCAAAAATGATATGAATCTCAAATAAGTAAGAAATTTAAGGGATGTTGTGTATCAGAAAAAAAACACTGTAGTGATCAGAGAGAAAGAAGATGTGACTGAGACTCAGTGGTTGAAGAACCTGGTTAAACATAAGATGGCATCTTTTACAAAAATAATTGGGTTTTGACTGACTGCAACAGCCCTTGGATGTAATGGGATCCTACTGCTTTGTGGCTGATGGAGATCCAGATTTATTTTGAAATTTATTTTTCCATCTAGACAGGCCAAGGAAAATCCAGTTTCTCACTCTTACAGGTAATGTAAGATTAGATGAGAAGTTGTGGATGCCCCATCCATGGATGTGTTCAGGTCCAGGCTGGAACAACCTGGTCTAGTAGAAGGTGTCCCTGTCCATGGAAGGGGGTGGGAATGAGATGAAATTTAAGGTCCCTTCCAACCCAAAACATTCAGTGGTTCTATGAACAAACACAACCCAAGCTGCTTCAGAGTGTCCTGGACAAGGCAAAGAAAGAGAATACACATCTCATGTCCAAAGTCAAGATCCTCATTTTACAATAATTTGAATACCAGCTTGGTCTGTGGGACATCTGCACGTCTTTAGTGTCTTGTGATCAATACTTTTGGTGCTCCTGCTCAACACCTTTAGTCTTTGCATCATTGATTTCTCCTTAATCCTTACACTATAATTAGGACAACAATATTTCCCCTCCTTTGCATAGATGTTTTATGGGTAAAATTATGATATTATGCATTCCAAAGACCTGTGTGGGAGCAGGGCAGGATAGGGATGGAGTGAAAGGGGTCAGAGGAAGAAGCCACAGTGTGTGAGGTGTGTTACCCATGAGGTTTGGGATTGCCTTGATAAACTCGAGGTTGTTACAGCCAACTGGCCCAGCTTCAGGCATTCAGCTGAAAAGAGTTCAGTTTTTTATGTCAAATGACAGCAGCAGGATTTCAGCTCAGATTTTGGAAGAAGCCCATGGGCATGTCATGCCAGACTAAGGCTCCAGTACAGCCCACATTCAGACCAGCTCTGTGAGGGACACTAAACACTTCCAGAAAAATCTACTTGGGCTTAGCAAAGCACACAGGACTCCAAGGAAGCCTTCAAAGTGCAGGAAAAATGAACATAAAAGTCTCTGAATCTTCCTGTGTAGATCCATCCTCTGAGACCCAAAATCTTCCTGGACAGACATGTTAAATGTCAGTGAAATTTGACAAGTTTGGCTCCATTGCAGCCAATGGCAAAAATTTCGTGAAGTTTGCTGGATTTGGGGTTTCCACCTGCTAACCTTTTTCTGTAGTCCCATCTGCAATAGCACTGAGTTCCTTTTTTTGATATAAATAGTGTAGCTAAAAGGATGCCTTATTTTTAACAAAGCTCTCCAGGCCTGTCTGAATTGCTAGACAATGTACAGTCAAAAGTATTTTTCTTCCTTTTTTTATTCCCTCCCATTTTATGGAAGTGGTATTTTTTCCTCTTATGTCTGAAGTAGAGGAGTGCATTACAGACAAATTTGCCTAAGGCTTTGGGCCAGAGCTGATGAGACTTCACTAAGATACAGGAACAGGCACATGGAGAGAAAAAAAAGAAAGCCTGTGAAAAATTAAAATGACAAGCCTGGTTAGGGAGCAGAGATAACTGGTGATGTAGTAAAATTAATTACAGTCTGGGTTGAAGGAATTGTGTGCCTAAGACAAAATTAAAAAAAAAAAAAAGAAAAACCAAATAACAGCAATGAGATTATAAACCCTTTCATCATCTCTATATGGTATAACTTCCAATCCCTATTTATTAAGGTATCTATTACGGCATTTCTTTCTATAGGATGAGAGGTATAAATGGCAAATAAAGGAGGCAAGTGTCCAGTCAGAAGGTTTTTCTCTGAGCTTCTGATTCTGCAATGAATAGCCTTATTAAGGGTGAATTACACTCAAAAGAATCTTCAGTGGACTGGGAGTGTGAAAGGAAAACTTCACTGGATCACTGGATCAGGAACACTGTGTGATACTCCAAGGGTGGTTATGGTGACTTACTGATTATACAGATTCACAGCTTTTTTATATTTAATTTTTTTGTAATTACTATGCTTTTGACAGGACTTGAATTAATTCCAGCTCTTTACCTACTGAAATGTAGGAAATGTTGGGTGTTAATTTGTTGATCAGACTTATAAAGATGATTGCAAGAGCAAAAGCCAGATGATTCTGTGATGATAGGATCATTCCAGGATTTCAGAACACACCACCAGAGGGGGGTTTCTCTGGTGTGTTTTTAGGGAGGTGCTACCTGAAGTACAAGACTTCACATATGAGGTGACCTTACAGGCTGCAGTGACAGGACAGTGAAGCACCAAGGAGTTTAAGGTCAACCAAGGAAGCACCTTTGGGAGGTACCAGAGTAGATTTTCACTGGCTCAAACCTCTGTGTTTGTGTGTGTGTGTGCGTGTGTGTGTCTGTGTGTGTGTGTGTGTGTATGTAGGCCTGGAGCTGCCAAGAAGCTGCCAAAAATCTCACCAAAGCATTTCAAAATTTTCAGTTTAAAAAAAAAGAGGAAACTTCCATTAGTTTCCATTAGTGAGTCTTCCATTAGTGAGTTTTCTGAAAAGGAAAATAGAAAGAGACAGGAAGTTTTATTTTTTGAGTGGAAGTTGAAATGTCTTTTGAAGGAGGGTTGTTTGGGGAGGTATTTATGCTCTCCTTTCACTTTTTTTTATTTTCTTTCCTCCTTTCTTTCACAAAGAGGAGAAAAACAATAGGGAAGAACAAACAAAGAGAGGAAAAAATAGTTTTGAACAAAGGCCATGGCAGAAGATTTCACATAAACAAGGTCAGCCTCTGAATAGTTTCAATATTGAGGGCCGCCAGCGTTGGGTACTTGGGGAAGAATATAAGAAAAAGGCAAATACGAAATTAGCCTTCCTTGGATTTTATTTTAAGCAAGAGGAGACTTCTGAAATTGGTGGTTGCTCCTAATGACCATTGAATGGACATTTTATCCCTGAACATTTTGTGGCAGTGCAAAAAAAAAGGCAGCTATTTCTGCTTTTATTTTAAGTGTTTAGCCTGATGTTTTCTAGGTTTTGTTGCATGACAAATAGGGGGTAATATTTATTCACCTTGCTTTTCCAGATGTCCCACACATTATTCTTCAGTTTCCAAGTTTTGTGGTAGTTCTGTGGGATTCAGGGACCCATCTTAAAATTCAGCTGAGCAGATAAAGGAAAAGAAAAGAAGGAGGATATATATTCAGTCCTTCTTCAAGAAACCTCCCTCCCTCTGGATTTGTGCAATTAAACCTGTGGCACATAGATGCTGATGAGGACCCTGATCTTTGGTCCTCAATCAGGAGGAAAAAATCAGGGATGGAAGAGTTTAGTACTAAAACCACCCACTTTAATTGGGATCACTGGGGAGAGAGGAAGAAAAGAAAGAGGTGACACAACCAAGACACTGTGGGGTGGAAAAGGGTCTCTGGATCAGCACTGTGGGAGATGGACTCAAGCCAGAGCAGATCAGGAGCTACACACAGAGCACCACACAAATTCTGTGCAGCTTTGGGTGAGACTCGTCTCCTTCATTTCCCAGTAGGTCATTTGTCCATACCCATGGGTGGGTGTGGTGTGGATGGTCAATTTGCTTCCCCTCCTGAAACACCTCTGTGTTCCAAAGCACATCAAAGACAAGGCTGGTGCCAAGTCTCTCAGCTGTCAAAGGGAACGATGCTAAAAATATCCCACCCCTGCTCTCCCTCCCCGCCTCGACTGTCTCTCCGTGTCTAGGTGCTGACAAAAGTTATTTGTCGTATTCCCTTCATTTAGTGAGTGACAGGAGACTGGTGTCAAGTGAGAAAATGAAATGTAAATTTTATTAAACACCTTCTCATCTCTGTGTATCAATCCAGATTCCAGCCTAACACAGCAAATCAAATCCTGTCTTCACCAGGCCTGAGGGCACACAAAGAATCATTTCTCCTTAATACCATTCCCTCCTAGTAAAATATTTTTCTGTTTAGTAAATGAAAATTTAAAATGCAAACCCTATTTTAATCCCAGGCAAAAGATGTGCATTGCAGGGAGAAGGATGCTACATTTTGTTCTGTTATGCCTCATGCTTTCTTCTGTTTTCAGACACGAAAACGATGATTAGCTGAAGCAGAAATTGTGACTCCTTTTTAAGACTTGCCCATCGGGAATTTTTATCTTCGTGTCCACCACTGGGCTTAGTAGCTGACTAGTCCAGAGATGATTCAGTATCCACTTGTTTAATGTACAATTGCATGGTAAATTATATGATGCACTGAAGTCTTAAACACTATTCCCAAGTGAATGGCATCAGAAGTTCTTTGCTGTGGGTCCTAATATCTCTATTCCTTTGAGAATTATTTTGTTCACTGTGAGAGGCAAAATTGTCAGAAAAGAAAGCTTTAGCTGAGCAAAATCATGGTTGATTTGGCTCTTAATATTCACAGGCAGACCATAAAATAATTGGTTTGTTTTGGTAACAGTGGGAAGACATTTATAACTGTTTAACCAGGCTGTGTAGAGGTTGAAATTGCGATGGAGATAATATATATGTGAGACAAACCCTCAACACAAGACAAATTTTCCTTTACTCCCAAGAGTTGGTATTGCCCAGAGAAGTTATGGACTCCCCATTCCCAGAAGTGTTCAGGCTCAGATGGAAAGAGGCTTGGAGCAACCTGGGATTGTGGAAAGTGTCCCTGCCCGTGGCAGGGAGTTGGAACAAAATTTGCTTTAAGGTCGTTTCCAACACAGACCATTGCATGAATCTATGATTCTATATTTTTATTGAAGTCACTGATTAACCAATCCTCCATTTTAGTGTGTGGAGCTGGAAGCACTGATCCATCACAGTCTGAGACACTCAGTGAAGTAACAAAATCAAGCACCTACCTTCCATCTACATTCATTGCCCCTAATTATTAAAGTTAAGTGTCCTGACTGATCTAATTCTCCCTTGAATGTGGGTAGTATTGTCAGATGGAGATTCAGGAGGGTGCTGCACTTGTTTTTTCAGACACAGCTATTGCAGCACAGGCTGAATCACACTGTGGAAGAGCCTGTCTCTCTGCAGGTGTTACCTGCATAACTTAGATAAATGATGGTGGTACTTCCCGCCTTGTCAAGCAGGCATTTCATTTTAACCTGGGTATGCACTTCCTACTTCCAGTAGGGTCTTTCAGTGATCAGTTCCCTACTCATTGTGAGTTATTTTCTGATGGAAATGTACAGTGGAATGCAGAAATACTGAAAAAGTAGATGTTCTGTGACATATTTTCCCTCTGAAAACAGTTCCCCATTCTATCATTGCCCTTTTTAGCAACAGTTCATCCAGGACCAGCTTGCCTTGGAGGTGGGGGTCCTGGAATTCCCTGGTTTCCCCATCTGAGGCAGCCTAAGAATTTACAGGGATTCAGGGCTTCAGCAATCTCATAATCCTGGGAGGTAACCACAATGTCAGCAAGGTTCCCACCTTGCAAATCTTATGAGAATTGCCTACAGTACTTCATTTTAAGGAGGCTGAGGGTTTATATAGTCCCCAAAATTATACAGAAAAAAAAAAAAAAAAAGCAGTAATTCTAAAGAGGTTTGGATTATTTAAAAATTATTATTTAAAAATTTTGACATGGTATTCTGGTATTCTGTATCCTGTTTTAAATTCAAGTTTTCCCTGCCAAGAGAAATACTATACTCCTGCTTTTCCTAGCACCTTTAGGAGGAAAAGCTATGCTGTTGTCCATGAATCAGGGGTAGATGACATGAAGCAGGGAAAAGTTAAGCAACTCACTAAAGCTTGTACTAAGAGCAAGTGGAAAAGTAATCAGAAAAAGCACCTGTTTCTCTTGGTTATCTGTCCTGAGACAAATTCAATACAGCATTTTGGTGATTTAAGCCTGTTTCAGGAAGGAAAAAAGAAGACAGACAACACTGAAAAAGTAATGCAGGGCAGGACTTGCAGCTTATGAATTAGGTTGGATATCAGCTGTCCTCAGTTCAAGTCTGCATCCTGCCACCAATTCCCCTCTCTGACCTCAGGCCACTCATTTAATGTCTCTGCCCCTCAGCTCCTCACGTGCAAAATGAGAATGCTAATACAGCTTTGCTCTCTAACTCAGCCCACTTTGCCCACTCAGGCTTCAGGGTCCTCTGCACTGAGGCTGTTTCTAATTAATTATTTTCCAAAAGTCCTGTTCCATCCTGGCAGCCCAGTTGAAACCATCCTTGAAACAAAAGGGATAATAGTGATAATAGTAATAGTGATAGTAATAGAGACAGAGATATTAAATAGTGATAGTAATAGAGATAGAAATTGAATTAAAGGAAAAGTAAGAGTAGAAATAGAAATGGAAAAAGAAATAGAAGTAAAAATAATAATAGTGATAGTATTAGCAAAAAAGGTAGTAATAGTGATTGTAACAGAGATAGAAATAGAATTAGAAATAAAAGTAAAAGTAGATATAGAAATAGAAATAATAATAGTGATAATGATACAGTAAGAGTGATAGTTATAGAGGTAAGTATAGAGATAGAAATAGAGATAGATCTAAAGATAGAAATAGAATTAGAAATAAAACTAAAGGTAAAAGTAGAAATAGAAATAATAGTGATAGAGAAATTAATATTATTAGTGATAATAATAGAGATAGAGATAGATACAGAATTAGAAATAAAGGTAAAAATAGACAAAAAAGTAGAAATAGAAACAATAAATGCACATAAACTGGCTTCACTTTCAAGGTGCTGAAGGTTAAAGGGAAAAAAAAAGAAAAAGGAAAGTGCAGTCCATGCAGAAGAGCTGTCATGTCACACAAATTGTCAGCTCCCCTAATACCACCAATCCCTCCTCCGCCTCACCAACTGAAATTCTCCTGTGCCTCCAGGTAGGCGGCTGTTGGGAGTGCAGATCCATCCACACCGGAGATCAGTCATTTCACACTGCCACTGGGCTTCTTTCCCATTCTAATACAGACCCAATTGCACACTATGACTAATAATGTTGGCTGTATGAAAGAATTATTTATATAGAGACTGAGAAAGGCCTCCTTGGATTTCCAGACAGGACAGTCTTGATTTGGAGAGAGCAAAGCATAAAATAACTCCAGGGCCATTTCAGGCTGCCGGAGTCTCCAGGAGACAAGCTGACAATTGGTGCTTGAATTTGAAGCTGTGGATGTATATGTTGTGGCAAACCCTCTTCCCTTGTACCCTGGAGTCCCCCATCCTCAGAAATAAAGAAAGGACATATAGGGAATGCCAGTCAACACAGGCTTATGGAAAATAGGTCCTGTCAAACTAAATTGATAGCTCTTTTTCTGATGAGATTACAAGTTCAGTCGATAAAGGCAGCAGTATCCAAGCAATAGGCATCTGTGAGGCTTTTGACTTGGTACACCATAACCTTTTGATTGAAAAACTAGGGGGAAAAAATGCACAAAATTAACATTGCGCACCTTAAGTGGATTAAAAATGGACTGAGAGCCTCAAAATGTGTTTGCAGAAGTCACTGCTGAGCAGTGACTCTAGTCTGGTCACAGAGGGATCAGGTTATATATAAATGCAAAGATGAACTAAAAGTTGCTATTCAGCCAATTGATGATTGATTCTCCATCTCTCAGGGGATGATAAATAATGTAAGGAGACAGATCCCTTATTTTTTGTGACATGTGGATGCTCCATCTCTGGAATGGTTCAAGTCCATGTTGGATGGGGCTCTGGGCAACCTGTTCAAGGGAAGGTGTCCCTGCCCATGGCAGGGCAGCTTTAATGATCCCTTTCAATCCAAACCATTCTATAGTTCTAAGAAATGAGGTACATTTTATTATGATAGAAAGATTATACTCAAGGATATGGCTGTATTTACTAGGCAGAGTTTCAGTGCTGACAGCTGGTGACTCAGAACAGCTTGTCATCATGATAGATAATAACTAAAGATGATTTTTGTCTATATAAAGATCTTATAAAAGAACTTATGTTATTTTGCTGCATAGACACAAAGCTTTTTAAATAAGAAGTTGCTTTTATTCTAGGATTGATACTGCTTCTGGGTTTGATTTCTGTAGCGTAAGAAATAGTTCAGAATTTTGTAGAGGGTTCACAAAGGAAATACAGATGAGGAAAACACTTTGCATGGCAGAAAAAGGAGAGATTTTAAACCAGCTGAAAGTTTAAAGCCCAGTGTAAATTGGTTGTTTAGACTTCTTCTGTAGCCAGCAGTGGGTACCTGCAGAAGGTGCCTCACCTTGCATCTCTTAGTCTTATTTTAGTCTCATAATGCAATAAAACATCTCTGAAAATGCTGATCTTATGACTTGTTCACAGCCTAAAAATACCTGTAGATCAAACAGAATATTGAAAATAGCTTTCCTATTGCACAGACAAAAACCCTGCAAACTAGGGAAATCCAGAGTGGAACTACTGGGGTGTAAGGAGTGAGGATGTCAGCAAATAGTTTAGTGAAGGAGATTTCAGGTTTTTGCCACAGTTAGAAACCTAAATGTCTTTTATCACATACTTCCTTCCCCTTTGGGCACACATTCTGCAGTCATCTTGGCACACACCATTATCCTTGACAGCAGCCAGGAGAGAACACCATGATCCCTGAGGATTTCCTCTGGCCTCTGGACTGGTCCGGCAACCTCCTTCTGTCTTTCAAAAGCTGGTCTGCTCCACCTCCTTTTCACATCCCACTTCGTTTTTCCAGAGCCTCAGAAAGCCCAGGAGAGCTTTCCAGACAAAAGGAAGATGCTTCTTAAAACATGAATGGTGGGGGCATAGAACAAGGAAAGAGGGAAGGGTGAATGTGTGCAACCTCCTCCCTCATCCCGGGGGAGGTGTGCTGAGGGTGGCAGTGCCACATCCCACATGAGCAAGGGGAAGACAGGAAAGAGCCCAGGAAAGGAAGCAGGGCAGCAAGGAACACCTCTGACACCACCTTCCAGTCCCCTTTATCCATCCAGAACTGTTTCAACCCTCTAATATTAAGAAAATTCTCATACAATTAAGTCTTTCCTGACTGTTTATATCACGTTGCAAAGCTTACGTAAGCAATGTTTGAAAATCTCTGATTGCATTATCAGGATTCTAAACCACATTTTTCTTATGAATCTCAGGACAGGCTCCTCATGAGATTCTCCTCAGTGTAAGAGAAGTTCCCAGTGATAAACTAATGGGTGTAGGAGCAACCACTTGTGTCTCTTCCGGGCTGACTCCAAAGCCCATCCAAGTCCATGAGGCCCATTCTCTGGATGTGTAAGTTTATAGAGTCTAAAATATAAACATGGTTAATTTACTGCTTATGTTTATACAAACCCTCTTTCAATGATACAGAACCATTGAATCCTAAAATCACTTGGGTTGGAAGGGGCGTTTAAAGATTTTCTAGTCCAACCCCCTCACCATGGGCAGGGACACTTTCCACTAGACCAGGTTGCTCAGAGCCCTCTCCAACCTCACCTTGAACATTTCCAAGAATGGGGCAGCCACCTCTCTGAGCAACCTGTGCCAGTGTTTCACCACTCTCATTGTAAAAAAACTTTCTCTTTTATTTCTAATCTGAATTGAATCTCTTTCAGTTTAAAACCATCGCCCCTTGTCCTATCACAACAGGCCCTGCTAAAAAATTTGTCCCCATCTTTCTTACAGGTCCCCTTTAATTAGTGAAAGGCCACTCAGTAGTTTAGTTCCTTCCCATATCAATGGAGTACAGTGTAGAAACTCCAAAAATCCAGGTTCAAATAAATTTTCATTTTTTGCAAAGTTTATGAGGACAGTGTATTCTGCATTGATCATCTTACTAGGCAGACTGGGAAGCCTGAACTCAGGCATAAACTTTCTTTTCAGAGGAGTTCCAGCCCTACTCTGTTCAAATGGATGAAAATTGGAAAGAATCACTTGCACTAAGCCAAAAAATTCCTCCTCTGCTCGACCAAGATATGACATAGCTAAGGTTCATTAATATTGCTTAATGAAATAGGCATATTACAAAGATGATTACAGATTGGAATCACATTCCTGTGTTAAGATTGCTGCCAAGGCTTAGCCAGCACTGCTCTGATCTTAATCACCATGGATATTTCAGAAAGAAAAACCCGCAACACTATCCTTTAAAACCACTGTACATATTCTCTCCACACCTCTCAGGATGTTTGCTTCGGTGAGGCAAATATCCTTCGTCTCAAGGTTTATTTATTGGTTTATAATATTCCTGGGTTGCATAACAGAGAAATGTCTACTAATACTCTAGAGAAAGCAGGATTTCTCATGAATTTTATACACATAATTTCCTTTGGGAAGTGCTGAGTATGATACCTCCTGAAGGACTCCGTGGAAAATTCATGTAAATAAGGGAAAATGGATTCATGACTCCAGCCTGCAGTTATCTTGTGAACAGTATTTTGTGATATGACAGCAATGAGGGCTTAAAATATGGACATTTCCTTTACACACAATGGGCTGTGGTACATTACAAGGACTTGCTGGTGCTACTCATGAGGTGACTCATCAAGGTATTCACAGAGATAAAATTTTGCCTTCCTGACACCACGTGGAAGATTCCTCTGCACTTTGCGATGGTGAAAGTGGTTTTGGTTTGGACTAACAAGGGTCCCCATACCTAATTTATAAAGAATGTTGGAACAGCACCATCATCTTGAGGACTGCATGTTTTATACACCCTCTGCTTATACTTTCTGATCTGGGGCTTGTGCTATTGGGTTCATAATTATATTGACCACTGCAGTGGTGCTTCTTGAGCTTGTACCTTCATGACCCAATGCCTTTCAAAGTTTAAGGAACTTGACCCATTCACACCTTTCCTGCTTCTCTGTCTGTGCTGAAGTATTTTATCTGTCTTCCTCACCCATTCCCTCTGTAGGTCACGGAATCATTAAGGTTGGAAAAGCCCTCTGAGATCAAGCCCAACTGTTAATCCAGTTGGCCAAGCCCAACACTAAACCATGTGCATAAGCAACACATCTATATGTTTTTTTTTGGCACTTCCAGGGACAGAAATAATTGAATTTTTGAATATATATTATCAGGCAGGATGTCTCAAATGACTGCTTATTTCTCCCCATCTTCCCCAAAGGGAAAAAAAGCCCCGAAACAAAATACTGAATGAATGTTCTTTCAGGTGGAACCATATTTCGACTTTCTGACAAAGATTCTTCTGCTTTAAAAACAGTAAATGTACAGATGGGTCTTGAGCTTCTGGAGCAGGACAATACTTCCATACTTGATGGAAAAAGAGCTAAAAATAAAGAAAAACTCCTGCCTCATTTTTATGTTATTTCATGAAATGTTTAAAAGAGATTGTGAAATTTATAAATGACAATTAGTATTGAATATTGCACAAGAATTTGATTTTTCTGTGTGGGTAAAAAAGCCACAGCTGATACATTTCGAGGAATAATTTTGAATGACAAGGGAATTTGGGGAATTTGGGGATTTAGGCTGTGTAAGGATGCTGTATGCCCACATTTCACTTACTGGTGGGCAAGCTGAATCAAAACCAAAGATATTGTCTCCAATAAATCCCCAGAATCTTTAAGGCAACAGGTAGACCCTGAGTTTTTTTCCATCTCCCAGAATATCTTCTCATGGTTTAAATTCCTATTTTCAAAACACTGCCTGGAGACCAATGAAGTGGAGAAAAAATAAAGTAGAATAGTATAGAAATACATATTCAGGACAAATAAGTGAATCCTCAGAGGGTTTAAGCAGGCACAGAGGAGCTCCTCGGGTTCACACCAGCTGAGCATCTGATGCCAAATATCACTAATGAAGTCACCAAGCCAAATAATGCACCCATCCTATTCCCTTATAATCATCCCAATGCCCCTTACAGCTGTTTCCAACTGTGTCTCTGATCTCCTTGCTAAGACATTTAAATCTCCTGTTTCATTTGCATGGTTATCCAGTGAAATAGCTCCTAGTGTTTCTTTTCTTGTTTGCAAAATGGAAGAGAGAGGGGAGGAGGAAGGCGGGGGGAAGGGGGGTGTAGAAATATGAGGATTTATCTACATGCAGGGAAATTATTCAAATCTGACAACTTACTTTTGTTCCACAAGAGACTAGCTTGGAGGCTTGGACTCTCATGGGGGCAGATAGCCTTTTTTGTAAAGTCTTAACATAATTAGTATTTTGTCATATTTTGTCCCATCTTTTTTGGCATCCAAGTGTTGCACTGGATTTCCTTACGATGGATCTGGCTGCACTAGATGGACCATGACTTTATTTTGTAGATGGTTGGTTTTTTCCTAACCCATGAATATATTCTCAGGTCAGCAGATCAAAAACTCTGCAAGGAAAGTATCTGCAGGGCAGTTGGGCTGGGGAACACAGAGTAAGACCCAGCAAAGAACCAGAAAGAGACGTCTTGTGATGGGGACATAAAAATTTGGCTGATTCACATCAAAGATCCATTTAGCCTAGTGACTAAAATTGTCCAGAGTGCCAAGGGAATAGCAGAAGGAGCAGGACAGCAAAGACTGATATTTCCCTGGTGTATTGTCCCCCTCTCCTATGACTTGCAGCTCAGAGGAAGCTCATTTCTATTTAATGTTCCTTGATGATTTCTTGCCATTTATTTGTCCTGCTGGTATTTTTTAATCCATGTAAGTTTTAATGTCATCTTGTCACCATACAGCAAGGAATACATCGGTTTACTGAAGTATTCTTTGAAGAAACAGTCCTTTTGAATATTCCAAAGCTGTCTCTTGAGCTATTTATTTTATCTCATAGTCCTTTTACTGGAAGAGAGAGTAAATGGTCATTCCCTGTCTACCTTGTTCCCACTTTGCCTTCTGTGCATCCCTTTCCAGCCTAAATTGGACTATTCAATTTGTAGGTCTGCACTGAGGAAAAGGGCCTATGCAGCAGAAGCAGGATATTTTGTAGGACCTAAGAGACAAATTTTTAGTGATTTAGTGATTTGTCTAAGGAATATATCGCATATATTGTGCATACATTGTTTAATATCAAGCCCTGAGTCCTGAATTGGTGTATTATCTCTAATTTTACCTGTTCTCTATTTCACATATTTTCTACCCCACCCTTTTCCCCGTGCTTTTGATTCCTTGGTCTTCTTCTCCTTCCACAACTCCCTTTTGTCCTGGAAAAACTATCCAGTTTAACTGTTTGTTGCTTTCCTCCTGCAGCACCCATTGAATTGTCCCTTGAACAAGTGTCCAGAGCTCTCCATACAGTGATGGCTGCATCTGACAATGTAAAATCAATAAAAAGAACAAAATAACAATAAAAAGATATAGCAAAGAGGTCAATAAGCATCACCCCCACATGCTCTATTCACTCTCATGCCGTGTTCCAAATTTGTTGCATTTTTGCTTATTCTGACTTATTTTACCCAGGCAGAAAGTTGAAATCCCAATTTTCCAAGGCAATTGCATCTCACTGAGCACTGATTTTTGTGAACAAGAAGAAGCCCAGTCCATTTGGTTCCAAAATCTCTTGTTCAGATATATCCAAAGATGGTTGGGGTATAATTATGGCTATATTTCATTGGAAAGAGTCTGATAACAGTATCCTTAGCAGTTTGTACTCTGCAGCATCCTAAATTCCTTTCACAATACACCCCAAGGCATTCAACATATATTCTCAGCATGATGCAATAAAAACATCGCTGTGGCCATAAGGCAGACCTCCCATTAAAAAAACCAACACACTCAACAGAAAATAATATTCATGTTTTAGGGCCATGGAGGCATCTCTTGGGATCCTTAGAAGCTGTAAGTGTGATGCAGTGTGGATTAGATAGTTTCATTTTGAGGGGATTTCATAGAATCAGAATGATTTGGATTGGGAGGGACCTTAAAGCTCATCTAGTTCCAACCCCCTGCCGTGGACAGACACACCTTCCACTAGACAAAAAAAATCTTTCTAAACTGTGTAAATACAAGTAATTTTTTGGCTACCTGGGCTCAAAACTCCTTCACTCTGTCTTATTTAGCACTTTAAACATATTTTAGGTGGCTAACATCAGCATAAATGAGCCTTTATGCTTACCCCAGTGGTAAGGATAGTGTTTTTGGAGAGGAAATAGTAAGTTTTCCTTATGATGTTTTGAATTGCTGCAGAGGAAAAAATGCAGTCTGCCTTGGGCTGATGCAGTGCTTTTTATTTTGAAAAGAGCAAAGAGAATTGAGTTTTTTCTGTAAATAAGCAGCAGCGTGTCTCCAGCACACAAGGAAGAGAGGTGCTGTCCATGCACACACCACAGCACATCCCTAACGGGACACGGGAAGGTCCATTCTCTTGCTTTTGTCTTCAGTGGCATTGCCTGTGTAAGAACTAAATCTACAGCAGACACTCAATGGTTACAAAAGGAGCTTCTCTGACCAGAAAAAGGAAAGGAAAAAAACTCAGAGAAAGAGATGTGGAGTATTTACTCCCTCAGCTGCAAATCGGCATCGAATTGGAGTGTAAGAAGTGTATATTAACATTCAGCTGGCTGTTACTGCGAGCCATAATAGACATGAGCATTGACTAGACCCAATATTAGTGATGGTACTGGGAAACCAGCCTTGCTTTTGGCTGCCTGAAGGCAGTAGTGATCCCCTGCTTGTCCTATCTGTCAGTCTATTTGATCTCCAAATGAATTGCTTTTGATAACAGCTATATAAATGCAGAACTGTTCCGCTGGGCCTTCTTAAATGAGACTCCTCTCTTTCATCTCCCAGTCATTTCAAAAAGCAGATAGACTTGTTAGAGGTTTTTAATGCAATGATTTATGTTTTATCTTGCCTGGTTTGAGGCAGCATTTATTTAGCACTAAATTCTTCCCAAGCCTATATGTGAGGGAGAAATATTTCAGCACAATATTTGGGGCTAAAAATGGTCTGTCTGTGTGCACATGTACATGTGTGTGTTCATGTATGTACTGTGCCTCATCAGAGAGAAATGAGGGATGTACTTTCTTTTTTAGGAATTTGATGCTCCAATTCACTTGGATCACAGCACCTCCAGCCAAATTAAGAGAAACAGGAAGGAAACAATATTTGAAAATCCTCTAACTAATAACATTCATTCTATGGCAAATAACAAACCCTTTGGAGAAGAAGCAGGTGAGCAAAATGATGTATTTTGATTAGGCTCAATAAAATAGAAAATCTCCCACTCTCTTTAGCTATTAGCATTCTGAACATTAGCAGAAGTCCAGTAAAGGAATGGGTTGTTTATCATTTTCATGTTCTATTTTCTTGTTGCTGAAAGGGATATGCAGCTATTTGGAACCAAAGGTGAAGAGCTGATTTTTAAAGTTCCCAAGTTAGAATCATGCAATCATGGAATGGTTTGGGTTGGACAAAACCTCACAGATCATTTCAATCCAATCCCCTGCCAAGGGCAGGGACACCTTCCATTAGACCAGATTGGTTAGAGCCCTGCTCTATGTTCATTCTTAAAGAAATAAGCAATATTCCTGCTGATGTATGTGAAATGAATAAAACTGAGGTTTTTTTGAGTAGTCCAGGAATGTTATTCCAGACTCCATATGAAAGGATGAGTTAAAATTTCAGGCTTGGGATTTTTTTTTCCTTTGTTTGACTGGAATAATGGTTGCGTTGGTGATACAATTCAACTTATTTATTCCAATTGTGAAAGATTAGGTTATTATGGGACATCCTCAATGGATGGAAGAGAAAGCTCTTTAAAGACAACTGCCCTAAATGTCTTTTTAACAAGGAAATGATGCTCTAAAGAGACTAGTTTTTGAAAATAGTGAGAATGGCTGGCCTGTCATCGTGTTATGCAGCATATTATTTTCTCTAATGGGAAACAACTGATACCCAGAGGGTGGTTGGGCACTGGAACAGGCTCTCCAGGGGTTTGGTCATGGTCCCAAGCCTGACAGAGATCAAGGAGTGTTTGAACAACACTCTCAGACATATGGTGGGATTCTTGGGGCTGTCCTATACAGGGCCAGGAGTTGGACTCGATGATGCTTATGGGTCTCTTCTAACTCAGGATACAAAAACCTCCTTTCTGCCATGGAAATAAATAATCCAGCAAAAAGAGTTAACTGAAAACAGGAAAATACATGCAATTTAAACCAGCTGTTTAAAATAAGGTGATATCTTTGATGCAACAAGGAACTGAGCAGTAAAAGGCAAATTAACCTATTTATCTTTGAAATGGCAAGACTCAATTTTTGTCTTGGAAGGAAAAGGGAGATTTGAGTTTGGATCAGGCAGAGGAGTAATTGTCTTCTTCCACATCTCAGGTTGGGGTTGAAGCATGAAGATGCTATAAAGGCCATTTCCAAGAGATTACTTATCCCACCAAGCTTAGACACATATTTCACACTGGAGCTCAAGTGACACTTGTTTCTCTCCATTAGCTGCAGAAGCAACTTTGGGATGTTAAACTTGTATATGGGACTTGGCCCTTCCTTTTCTGTTCCCAGTGCTGCTTCTGTTAGTCAGAAGGGTAAATATTGTCCTGACAAGAAAAGACAAATCCTGAGTAGCCTGGTGGTTTACAGACCATCCTCACAGCTGATGGCTTCAGCACAGTAAACCCATGTTCATTGAGATCTTCTACCCCACTCTTTGGAATACCCTTCCAGGTTATATGGATCTAGTGGAAAATGTCCTTGTCCATCAACAGCATTTGGAACTACAAGATCTTTAAGGTCCCTTCAACCCAAACTGTCCCATGATTCTATGAATTTTGGAGATATGTCCCTTGGTTTAGGTACCAAGTGACCAAACCACCTGTGCTGGAATTGCCTCTCAGGTGACCAGTGACCACTTTCCTCAATACAGCCCAACAGGATCCCTTGGCTTGAATTGTCAGATGAAAGACATACAATAAATATCCATCTTCCTATCTAAAACGCTTCCAAACATGTAAAATAAATATATAAAGAAACAGAAAACTGTTGTTTTTTTGGATATCTTAAATCTAGCAATTTTCCATTAATATTAAAAGTAGCTTCCTGCCAACGGACACTTGAAAATACTGTCAAAGCTTTATATCCCTGTGCTGCATTTGTATTTACATTTGTGTTTGCATATGTAAATGTTATTAATGAAAAGAAAAAACCCTAGAAAAATTAGAAGGCATTTTTTTCCTACATTTCATTATCAATGATATAAATTGCCAAAATATAAAAGTAATATTGGATGAAGGACCTTAAACATCTATGCTTGTTCTCAGCCATGAAATATGATGTAAAAGACATTGATGTAAAAAGTTTAAGTGGCCCAATTCTGCTCTTATCAAAGTCATGACAACTTTTTTTTTAGTTTAGAAGAAATGGGATTGATGAAGACCATCAAATTGATTTTAATGTAGATTTATACATGCTTTTAGATAAAACATACATGTATATATATTCTGAATATTTCTCTGAACTAGTAAATCTGTAGAACAACTCAATCCACTGATGTTTGTTTCATGAATGCAGAAATACCTCCATATCAAATACAACTATTGCAAAAACATCTGTCCAGAAGAAAGCAGAATGCTGTCTGCATCTCTTTAACAAAGTTATAGCATTTTCATTTGGAAAAGCTTTCAAAAAATCATTTTTCTAAACATTTCTATTCTTAAGGAGTACAATTCAATTGATGCTCATGCTTTTGGTTTTGTTTTTGTTTTTTATTATTATTGTTTGTTTGTTTGTTTGTGTAAATGAACATATTTTAAGATGTTTCCCAGATTTACTCTGGTAGAGATCTAAAATGTGTATGGGAAAAAAATAGAAAGCCTGTAGACAAAATAATTCAGTGGGGAAAAAAAGCCATTTATTTCAGTCCTTTTTCTCATTGATACTCTTGGTTATTTGCTATTTACAATAGTTTAGAAATGGTTAGGTATAAAAAAAAAGTCTTCTGAGTGCACCAGTGCTGTACAGGTTTGCAGCAATTACACCTTTTTTGTCAGATGACATCAGACTTGTGCTCCAGACCCTTCCCCAGCTCTACTGCCCTTCTCTGGACACAGAGCCTGTTACCTCCAAAAGAATTGATGCAAACATTGTCAAAAACAGAAGAAATACCCTCACAAATTTTGCTCATCATTTGATTAGAGAAGACCCAAAAGCATATACTATGCATGTCCTGTAAAACAAAATAGTTGCAGGAAATATTTCCAGGCCTTGAAACTCCACAGGAATCATTTCCAACATGAATTTTGTGAGTGATCACAGAATGTTTTGGGGACAGAGAACTCTTATAATGAATGTGGCCCAACATCATGTCTTGGCTTTCGAGACAATGACAGTCAGGGCATATTTATTTTACCATCAGAGATACCACCAAAATTGCTCCAGAAGGAGGATGTGGGTGATCTGAATGTTTCTGTTGGTCTTGTACAATTTCAAAGAAAAAAATAAAGTTTCAAATGCTTTCTTCAGATTTACAAAATATACCAGAGTAAAACTTTTGCTGTTCAGGAAGTTTAGCATCAAGAACAGATGACAGACACTTTCAGAAAAGTTCTAAAATTATTTGGGTAATGAAATAGAAACATTATTAATCAGTTTTGACAGATCAGAAACTACAGCACAAAGAAATTAAATCTGGGATTTTGTGTTTCTTTTATGTATATATACATATATAAATTTATATATGGAAGCTCCTGCTGCTATAGAGGACTCAATGTAACTGGGCAAGTTTCTAAAGAGCACAGTATGCTGCAAACATGGCCTTAAGCAGCACAATAAAAGCTGAGTGCTGTTGATGGCAGTAGAAAAACATGAAAATGTTCCATTTGAAATGTCTTCTTGTTGAAAAATGTTTCTTAAATTGGAGTTTTCTATAGGAAATGTTTCTTACAAGAAAAATGGCTTACATTTTTGGCAACTGAAAATTGGCCAGAATTCAATTTTTTTCCCAGCTATTGGCTTTCTGACAAAATTTTAAACACTTTCCAAGGAGAGACTATCTGAAAACGCAGAATTTCAAGTTTTTTCCTTAAAATGCTGTTTCAGAATAAGATACCTTTTCTGTTGACTGGTTATTTTGCTTTTGGGAAAGCACCAAGGAAATAGATGAGTTTTTTCGCTTTAAAGCCTTATTGAAAAGGCGGTGAGCACTGTAAGACCCATCCTTAAATTACACACCCAAGGTGCCCAAGAAAATGGTGGGAAAGCCATGAATTGTGCTTGGCTCTTCCAAACAAAAGGTCAACACCTTTCCCTTGGTATGTACCATCCATCTGTCCCTTAATGCAGAAGGTCTCATGCAGTTTCCCATGTTTATAGAGTAGAAAAACAGGACTAACAATTCATGCTCTTCTTCTGTTATCCAACACCACAGCTCAGAGCACTCTGGCATGGGAATTTCCATACATGCCATTGGTGAATTCCCATTTTACCAACTGGGAGAGCAGACTCCACTCTGGTAGTAACATTTATTTTTGTTTGCTTTCAATACACAAGGGTTCAGGCAAATAATTTTGTGTTGGAGCAGGGTGAGAGCAGGAAGAAGAAGGGATGCAGCACTCCAATATTTTCCCCCGTATAACATCACTTATTAAAATCCTGTTGTCCTGACCATTGTTGCTGCCATTGAAGTCTGGTTTATTTACTTGAAAATCTGATTTGTTTCATTTTATTACTGTGTTTGCCAAGTAACTGATATCAGATTGTGCAGGAAAGAGCTGCCATTTACCAGCAGGCTGTGATGGCTCTGACACGGTCTGCAGGACCGGCTCCGAGGCTCGCTCTGCCCCGGGGGCTCTCGCAGAAATAAGATTACTGGCAATAACTGCTTCAACTGCTTTGAATAACAGACACAACTCAGAGAGCATAAAATTAGCATAAACACAGCATCAGTGTGTTCCCTCGGCGGATACGAGACAGGCAGGATATGGAAAATTGACTGAAATGGGGTCAGGCGCTGCTGAAATCGGGAAGGCAGGAAGCGCTGCTGAGCGGAGGGGTGGCGTTGCTGCTAATAAATAAATAAATAAATCCATAGCCATGAAGTTTTAATGATAACACACTCGGAGGGGTGGGGATTAAAAATGCAGCATCAATGGCAGAACACCCAAAATGTTGTATTTCCAAGGCAAATTACTCTTCACCATCCTTCAGCTTTGCACTCCTGATTGGGTGGAGGGAGGGGGAAGAAATAATGATAACAGAAATAACAGCAATTTCCTGTAGTGAATTTCCTCGTTTATTTTTTAGGGAGGATGTGGAAAGAGAGAATGTGAAGGAAGGGCACATGGTGAAAATTTGAGGATGCCCTAGATCTGTTAATGAGTGCTATCAAGTATTTTGCAGCACTCCTATCTCTTTTTATTTATCGAACACTAAAATGGGAGATGCTTCCTGACACATTCGATGAAGAAGTACATTGAGAGGGGAAGGCACAGCAGCTCTGATTTTGCAGTATTTGTGATGAGATATTGCAGATACTACTTCCAACAGATTTCCCCATGGAGCTCCGGATTTCCAAACCCTCAGACTTGTTCATACAGAGAGAGTAGGAACCAGAACATGCTGAAAAGCAGAAGTCCTTCAGCAATCCAAAGGACTGAAAAAAACACAGTTATGCATCAGATTTGGGATGTTGTTTTCAAAGCAGTCTCCCTTCCTTTGAAGAAGAGATGCCAGTAGAGGATAATCCACACTGGTGGAGCATAGGTGGTTTCCATTCAAGAAAGAAAATAGGTAGGGATCTGCTCCTGCTTCGCACTGTTGTGAGTTTGTCCTTCAGACAAAATGAGGACTTTTTCCAAATCTCAGGATTAAAGCCCTTTATCAAGACAAGTTACAAAGCAGAGCCTGGAATCCAAGTCAGAAAATCACTTTAACCCATAGGTACTTCAGACTAAGACAATATTCCATGTTTTAACCATCTTTAGTCAATGATAAAGAAAATTTAAAAAAAAAAATTATTTTTCTAAAATTCATCAGAGATGGTTTGGGAAGCTTGGTTATCTTCCTTTCTTGCTTTCTTCTCCTTTCCTTCCCTTTCTCTCTTTCTCCACCCTTGCTCTCTCACTCCCTCTCTCATACAGAAACTTTTTCAAGGCCCTGGGAGGGAATGTTGGGGTGTTGTCAAATATTAATCTTTGCCTGAAAAATAATGTATTGAAGCTCAAGAATAGTAAGTGAAGTTTCCAATGCCACAAGTGATGGAAAGGATGAAGGAGAACACCCAGAGGTGGGCAACTTTAGCAAACCACCTTCAAGACAATAAACTGTGCAGACAGGTAAAGGAGAAGACAGTGGCTAAGAGCAAAGCATGACACACAATATTTTTTTTACTGGAGTTTGCAGTCAGTTGTCTGAGGAAATGAGCTCTAGAGAGCTGAGGAATTAGTCTAGCTATTAATATTTTTTCTTATTATTACTATTTTCATGGCTTTTATAATTTTCTGAATTGAAATAGGGTCAGAGAAGACTCTGGGAGAAACAGTACTGCCAGCCAAGCCAGCAGCTCCCTTTACAGAAATTAAAATCCTACTATTGTGAGGTTTCAAGACTAACAAAATTTACGAGCAAGCCTTGGATGTGAAATGAAACCCTTGACAGTGTGACCTTGTCTATAAAAATAAGCGCCAATGACCCTCTGTCCCATGCTGGCAGATCCAGAGGAAAGGGCAAGTTTAAAAACGCCCTTTAAAAGGGAAACTAAACTACTTCTTCACCCTTAAAGGTGGTCCTTTCAGGTCAAAGGGAAGCCATGTGGGTGTGGAGCATGGGTATAACCTGCCTGGGGACAAATAAAAGACTTTGTTCTCCCCAAGGTATCAATCCAGCATCTCTCACCAGCACCACATTCATTAAACAAATAAGCAGATGAATGTACCAGGAGAACATGTGAGGAAAAACAAATCAGACTTATAAAGTGCCTTGGAGTCCTGCCATAATTTTCCTATGGAAAAAAACTTAATTCCAGCCTCCCTCTCACAAAGGACCTGTTTCTCTATTTCTATTGAGGTTAAACAGCATTTAATTGATTTATTCAGGAATATAATTGATTCTGATGACAGTAGCAGGACCAAGCCCTTGAAGACTGCAGCTTGCTGGCACTCACTCCATCCTGGTCCTCATTCACTGAGCTTCACTGCAGCTCCTGTGTTGGATGCATAGCTGCCCAAGGACCCCTCCATAATCCATGGGAAGAGAAAGGCTTCTCCAGAGAGTGGTACACATCTAGCCCGAGCTAAACTGCTATCTGACAGCACTTTGCACAAGGACTGTAAGTGGAATCATGGGTTACTACATGGGATACCAGCCAATTTATTTTACTGGTAGAGACACAGCCTTTGGCAGCCAAAACTGACTCATTGCCTTTTGCTCCTTCCCTGTCTCCAACAGATAACCTCTTCTACTAAATAGGGATCAAAAGCTTTGCAAATTATATTTTTTGTTTTGTTTTTGCCATTTTTTTCCCATTGAATCACAGAATGATTTAGGTTGGAAAGTGACATGAAAGATCACCTCGTTCCAACTCTCTGCCACGGGCAGGGAAACCTTCCACTATCCCAGGTTGCTCCAAGCTCCATCCAACCTGGCCTTCAACACTTCCAGGCATGGGGCAGCCACAGCTTCTCTGGACAACCTGTGCCAGGGCCTCACCACCCTCACATTAAAGAATTTATTCCTAATATCCAACCTAAATCTACCCTCCTTCAGCTTAAAGCTTTTCAATGACTCATGGCTTTACATAGTGGAATCCTGGTCAAATACAAAGGCTTGCAAGTTTTACAATCATCCTCATCTTCAATGCTTCTGCTCCTCATGTGTATAAATCCACATTGGAATTATTTTGTTGAAAATTAGATCTCAAGTGAAATTGCTAAAAACTATGTCAGAAATGGAATTGCTTATTTTAAAAATTGAATTATCAAATGTGGAAGTTCATTTCCCCGTGCTTCCCCCATCTTTTACCATGTTGGTAATTTTACATGTACTCTTTCCTTATTTTGATAAGAAAGAAATCCACAGCTTAAAGGAGGTTTTCATTTTTCACTGAAAGGTTTATTTTAATGGAAATACCAAATAATAAGCTTCTACTCCCTGTTACTAGGTGGCTTCAAGGAAAAGCAGCACTTGCTAGTCTCTAATTCTCTATCACCTAATTATGTCTTGGGACCATCAAATAAGGTTAAGAAACAAAATTAAACTGACTCTAAAAAGCACTGGAAATATACATTTATTGAAGCATTATGAGACTTCCATAAACACTTTTAGAAGCTGTTAATGTCACTATCTGATATAAATTAGATTTGAGTAAGAAACCAATTCTGATCCAAATAACACTGACTAACCATTCTTGGTTTTGGATGTTTAATAGGGTGCCAGTCCTAGAGAGACCTATTTGCCTTTTTTTTTCAGCTGTCTTGACTGCAAATATATACTGTACAAGGCCATATGTGCATCTTCTCCAAGGCTAGAAACATAATTTGCAATTTTTTTTTTTTAATTCCCACATTCTGTATGTTGAAATTAGTTGTGATTTGCAGGAGTGTTTAAAAACATTTCACTTAAACTATAGTTCTGGAAAAAGAAAATTAAAAAAATACACTTTTAATTGGATGAATATGGTGGGAAAAAAGAAATAAATTAGTCTATTGGTCTCCTGAATGTTGTTTTTAATATGAATGAAGTAAATAAAAATATTTTCCTAATTCACGGGATTTCTGGGATGCTAAATGCAGTCATGAAAGGAGGTTTTAACAAGGTGGGGGTCAGACTCTTCTCCCAAACAACAAGGGACAAGACAAGATGAATTCACCTCAAGCTGTGCCAGGAAAGGTTCAGGTTGGACATCAGGAGGAATTTCTTCATGGAAAGGGTTGTCAGGCATTAGAAAGGGCTGCTTTTATAGGATTTATGGCTTGTATAAAGGCAGGCAGGCAATGAGACATCAGTCAACAGAACCATTCCATTTCTAATTTAGGCTCTAGAACTGAAGTCTCTGGAAAACTATGTTACCTATTCCATGTTTAGGAATCGACTTTAATTGGGGAGAGGCACAAGAATCTGCTGAGAGAGAAGTAGCACAGACACAAATAAAGAGTTACTTGCATTGTTTAAGCAATATTGAATGTACACAAAAACAAGGAAATCAACAACGACAGGAACTGAATGTAGCCCATCTTCATAAAGTGAAGGAAGTTTATCCATTATTTACCAAACTTTTTTTACTATTTTTGTCTAAATATGTTCCATTCTGTGCCATAAATATATATAAGCGCATTTTCCACATATCAAGTGATGAATATATCCCCAGGCAAATTTCCCAAAGTACTTATTTTTAACACTTTCTATATCATTGCTAACTTCTCCAGAACTTTCAGTCCTCAGCATTTTCCTGAGTTTATTCAATCGATTATTCATTGCAGACTTCTAGAAATGTTGGAACAGGAATGATAATGGAGAGACATGGCACTGTGAGGTTTACAACAGCAGCTCAGGAACTCTTATGACAATATCTTTGAAGTTACTTTAAGAGCGTCTTATTTAGTGGCATTTTCAATACAGATCAAATAGGGTAGTTATTAAAAAAAAAGGAAAAAATCAAATAATAGTTTAATTGGAGGGAGTTGAAACAGCAGAGAGAAACTCTTGATTTTTGAAGCACCTTTTTCTGCTCGAATCACAGTTTTAGGGTTCCATCAGAGCCAACAATCAGATCTTTGCAACTTCTTGCGGGCAACAGAAGACTGAAACTGAAATAGCCTGAATTCACAGTCCTGGAATTTCACCAGGAGCTTTAAAGTGGAAAGAAACAGTTAAGTCAAACACAATATCTCAGGTGAGGTTATCTGCCCACAGGAATGTTTCTGGAGATGGGATGTCTGTGCATGACTGTAGCTGTATCCCAACTGTCTTGAGACTCAGGGGAGAGAAGGAAGAGCTCATCTTTCCTTCTGTACTAAAGTATTTCTAAAATATATCTGATGAATCACTTTTTTTCCCCTCACTGAGTAGGAGGACAGCCTGGACTGCCCTGTCTAGCCATGGCTGCCTGCAAGATGGAATGATGGGAAGTGAGTATCACTGTTTTTCCAGATGGGTGTAAGGCTTGAACATAGCCCTCAAGCATTAAAATCTTACCTCAAAACATTGTCGTCCTTAAATTTTGGACACATAGATTTCTTTACTTAATTTAAAAACAAGTAACAGGTGTTTAAATCAGAATTTTAATTTCTGAGGTTTCTTCTAAAATCAATAGTGAGAAGTAAAGGTTCTTGGACAGGGTGACTGATGCCCTTTTTAAATGCGTATCAAGGACAGGTTAGAAAAATTGCTCTGAGGAAGTACCTGTTTCTTTCCATTGGCCATAAAGGGGTGCTGGAGGAGAAATCTGGTCTGACCTCCTAAATTTAAACACAAACTAAACCCATCCAAGTTTAATGCTGAATATCTTTAGTTTTTCTTCTACTGCCACAGCAGTGTTCTACCACTTGTGGAAAAACAAGGAATGAAGACCAAGGCAGCACAACCACCACTCGTATTTGAAATTGAAGGTGTTAATTTAAAGATGTCCAGATATCGAGTGAATAAAAACATAACAAAGTTAAGTACATTTTCATTGTTCTTGTTGTTTACTTCATTGCTAAATTTCCTGGCTCTGTGCTGACTTTTTTGAGACCTGGACTGGTTCTTTCTGTATGCAAAGAGATTCACTCCTACTGAGGCCCTTACATATTTTATTATTTATTTTCTGGTAATTAGTCTGAACCACTGACTCAAACAGAACTAGCCAAGTGAAAAAGAAAATATAACAAAGTCCCTCAATATGTTGTCTTGGCCTGAAGGGATAAGCAGCTGACGGCTAATGGGACAGATGATGCTCCTCTTCTCAGTTCATCCATTTAGCTGCTTGTTTAAGACACAAGAATGTCTGTGTGCCTTGACCCATACTTTGACATTTGAAACTTTCGTATGTGTTCTTGGTCAAGCTGGACAGATATTTTTTGCTGACCTTTGAAAACCACTACATTTTCATCAAAACTTGAAATCTGAAGTATTTTGCTTTGCAAATACAGTCACGAAACCTTTCAAAATTAATTGTGATGTGCCTTCCTCTCTTTCAGCGGTGATTGCAGGGATACCTGCACCTCTGAAGGCACTGCAAACTCCTCTCCTGGAAAAGCAAAGAAGTGGTAAGTGGCAGTTCCATCATTAGCAGATATAAGAAATGCAATATGGAGTCAGAGAAGGAGGAGAGAGTGACCTGGATTCTGTAAGGAATTCATTCCTGTAAGAATGAGGCCATACAAAGTAAAAAACTTGGAAGGGGAGGAAGAATAGGACCCTTCAACCAGGTAACCACCAGATAATGGCAACCACAGTTTCTTCTAGTCTCATGTTTTTCTCTTCTAAGACAGATGTCAATCACAGGTGACACAGGTTGCTTATTGGACATACCTCTGTCTTCTTTGGGAACCAACCAAAGTCAGATGCCAGAGTTTAAGGCACATAAAATTTGATTATATTAATCTGTGCCTTAGTTTGTTAGTTCTATCAAAGTTGGGCAATGATCTGCAATCTGGGGACAAAGATGCCTGGTAATTTAAATGGAGGTAGTTAAAATCACTGAATGAAAAAAAAGTGGATGTTCCCTTAAGATATTGGTTTACTAAATGCTTTACACACTGGAAGACATTCCACTACTATTGCTTGTCTAAATAATAGCTAAGTATAACTGTTAGGGGTGGTTTATATTAATAACTTCTAGGCACAATGCTTTTTAAAACACATCAGATGCCCCCACTGGACATGTCACATGTCCCACCTTTCTTTTCCTACTCCCTGCCCTCTGGTACATGTCAGTGCTGCTCCTGAGGTCAAACAGAGTGAGAATCTGATGGCAGGAATCAACAATGATTTCCACATTGCTGTGTTTATTTCTGTTCATTCCCCTGGGGACTTTGAGGTTTGTCGGTTTTCTTCTCTTCTCATTTTCTTCCAGGGAACTTTACTGGTGCCTGTAAGGGAGACAATCCGGCTTTGCTGGCTGGCAAGGGGAGCTTGGGAGCTCCCTGAAAACGCTAAAAACTCTTTGCATTCCTGAATGTTTGCTTAGGAAAAGTCAGTTTATACAGCTTGAGCTGAGCGTTTGCTGTGCAAAAGGATTTGCACCTTGCAGGTATGAAATACCTCCCAATTCTCTCTTCCAGAGATCTAGTAGTGTCCTCACTATATGAACTTTTATCCCTACAAGGCAGAAACTGGCATGAGAAATCCTTTTAAATACCTACAGGAAATCTTCTCAACAGTGAATAAAGCATCAAGATCCACCAAGTCCATAAAATAGTGTAAACTATGTCACAACTATGCCTGCAGTGCAAGATCCTCTTTTTTTCCGCCAAACTCCCCTTTTTATCCATATATCCTCCAGTTTCCCCACCGGACAGGAAAGTCTCAAGCCTCAGGGAGAAGATGTTGATGGAAGATCCCATTATGCCAGAAAAAAAATTGTAACTGAACTACTCATCCCCTCTTAGAATGAATGAGGTCAGTAAATCAAAACTATCATTGATAGTGAGATGTCTGACTCAAAATTAGTAGGAGGGACATGCAGTGATTGAATTACTTCTCTTAAGTAGGAGGAGAAATTTTTTTGTGTCTGTATTATAGATCAGGAAATCACAGAATGGGTTGGGTTGGAAGGGGCTTTAAAGCTCATCTCGTTCCAACCCTGCCATGGGCAGGGACACGTTCCACTATCCCAGTTGCTCCAAGCCCTGTCCAATCTGGCCTTCAACACTTCCAGGGATGGGGCAGCCACAACTTCCCTAGAAAACTTGTGCCAGTGCCTCACCACCTTCATCATAAAGAAACTCTTTTCCTCCAATCTAAACCTGTTCTATTTCAGTTTAAAATCACTACCCCCCTCTCAATCATTTTCAGGGCTTTCTCAGCTTCAGTAACTCTGTGCCCATCTGACTTAGAGGTGCTGCATTTCCAGCCTCTTGAGAGTGACTCCACTTGAGCAACTAAAACCAGAAACATCTGAAATCAACAGCAAAGTATGAAAAATGCAGCTTCTAAAATCTGATCTCTCAAGAAAAACAGGAAGGTGGAAAAGAAGTTTTACTTATTCACCAGGAGGTTTTTTCTTTTTTTTTTTCCTCTTCTGAAAGATAGTTAAAGGAAGGGGGTTTAATGATTTTGTTCTGACTAGGAAGTTTTGCTGCTTTTCCTCAGATGTTCCTGTCCTCCTCCAACCTGTTTTCTCTGTTCTTCCTCATCCTCCTGAGTCAAGAAAATGACTTAGAGAACTTTCAACTCTCCTTCTTAATCACTAAACTGGTGATGCCTTTTTCCATCCATGCCTCCCTCCTTTCCTCCTTCTGAATTTTCACTGCCCATCAATTTCTCCAACCATGCAGACCAGACCAGGCTCTTAATTTATCTTTGATTTGCACAGCTTTGCCAGCTCCTATACACACGGTTTTTCCCCATAGTGTTTCTGAGACAAATTTTTATTGTGGGTTTGGATTTTTCCCTCCCCTCCTTTCCTTGTATTTTAGTGTAAAATGAACTGCTGAAGCCTGAGCCAAATCAGCATTTTTTGGAGATCACCTGAGATGACTGCAAACTGTCATGTTACCTGGCCAGAACAGGTCCTTACTTTTGCTGCTGGATTAAATGTACTGTAACTGCTGCCACCAACAGGGCATTTAACAAAAATAGACATTTTTCCACCCACTGCTCTAACAGTTCAGTCTCAAAAAGACTTAATGAATAGATTAGAAGAATTTACATTCTAATATCAGTTCATTTACTGTAACAAGCTCCCTTCTCTACAGTCTCTCTCACAACTGTCCCTCCAGACAGTCCAAGCAGAACATGCAGCTTTTTCTCATCCAGATTGCAAGAGGCATCTGAAATCTTTGTATTTTAAGTAAGTCCGTTTCATACAACACACAAAGAAAAATAATAATGCTAAGAGAAAGGAGCAGTAACAAAAACACAATAAATACTTTCACCTGATTCATTGATGACTATGACTTAATGTCACTATTTTTAGTTTAGTAGTAAAATCTGTTTCCCAATATAAAAAAAAGTCTGTTTTGTGCCTGCAAGTCCTTCAGCAAAAGCTACTGCCTGATTATTGATTTTCCAAAACTGGCTGCCTCAAAGTGAGAATGCTGTCAGGAGTTCACAAGTTGCAGTACCGTGTTAGAACAAAGTGCTGAACATTGTTTTTCACGTGCTTTAGGATTTTTATAGGCTATTGTCTAAGTTTATCCCCAGAAGTTTAAATAGCTTAGCTGTCTCCAAAAGAAAATAGCCTGAGAAAAATAAAGCTAAGACTTTTTTTGCTATAAAAATGACATGCAAAAAAAGCAAACTCCTTATTTATTTAGGAAAAAAAAAAAAGAAAAAGAAAAGAGAAAAGGTTTAAGAAATCAGGAAGAAATGTAATTGAAATAAAAGCATGGATTTAATTGTAACTTTATATATAAAGAAAATGATCCCGTCAATGTATTACTTCTTTGGAGAATATATCCAAACTCTCTCTTGTACTAATAAAAACCAGAGTATTGCAACTTTTAAGAGTCAGTGTGATTTCTTTTCTGTTTGTTTGTTTTTAACACATGCTTGTCTCACTACATTTAGTTCAACATAAATTACACTGAAGAGTTTCACTTTGGCTGGTTTGCAGGGTTCAAATTAGCCCCAGATCTATTGAAATTCAAAGCCCTTCAGAGTAGGGTGAAGGTATGTTTATTTTCGTTTGGGAAGGAATGCTTCCCATAAAAATAACTACAACCTAAATTGCTATTCCATGTTGTCATTTAATTTTGTGGAGAAGAATTTGGATACCTCATGGTTCAATTCTCATGATGTTGGGATTAAGGAAATTGTTGTGAAGGAAGGCAGGATGAGGGCATAGAGCACAATAGATAGTCTGAAATGATTCTCTATTTAATTCTGGATCAACAGTGCTGACACAAGGCACTATTGTGAAGTTGCCATTGGACTGGAGCCTATTTCCTTCAATTTCCATGTACAGGGAAATTGCTCCCAACTCCCTCAGGCAGCTTTGCAGATCTGCTCAGGGATACTGAGGAAAATTAATCTGAATTAATTTTTGAAGTGGATTAGTTCAACTAAATTAAAACACCGTGTGGACTCTCTTGCTCAGAATTAAAGTGTCTTTAATTCAGTTTTGCTTCATTCAGTTTAACATCGGACAAAACAATGAAATTTTGGCTCCTTTAGACTGATGTCCTACTCAATGCAATTTAAATTCCCAATCAATTATTTTGGAGTTATTTTGCTGACTGTCTCTTCAAAAACAACAATGTAATGTCCATGAAGGATAGAAGATGGCACACAAAGATCTCTGTCAGCAGATGAGACATGATCGATGTGGTGGATTCCTCTCCCTCTCCAATCTCTCCTCTGCTTAGGAGGAACCTTCAGGAAGGACTCTCAGACTGTATATTTAGTCTTAAATTCTCCTCCCAGCCTGGATAATTGAATGGTTTAGAAAACATGAAAATGTGAAGTGTATTCATTTTTTCAAGCCTTTTTATTCCAAAAATATTTACAGCTTCCAAGTCACTAGTGACGTGCACTGTATTTACAGCATTGGTTTTCTATCACACCACAATTCTCCAGAGCCTTCTGCTCCTCTCACCTCTTCAAATGAATCACTCTAATAAAAAAATACAGACTATTTTAAGCAGAGAAGGCAGCTACTCATCAGGAGTGGGAGGAGCGAAAGAGAAAACTTATACTCAAATACCTTGGGAACATAAACAGACCTGTTTCCTCATGGACACATTCCACACTTGTAGATGTGAGAGACCATGGCCATGCTGATACACATCAACAGGAAAATAAGGCATATCAACTATAAAATCTCTGACTCACATTAAATCGGTTAAAGGTATTCTCCATCTGGTTCTACCCAAGGGGTTTGTACTGATTTAACTAAATTGGTTTCTAAACTGATTTAGTTAAATTGGTGCATAAACTGTATGTAGAACAGCCAGAAGTAAGTACAAAAGAGTCTAACTAAGTCAAAGAAATCCAAGTGAGGATAAGAGGCACAGTGAAAGAGTTGAGCAAGAGATTAAGTGGCAGCATAACCCTCAGGGGTTACATGGAGGGATTCTGAGCACAGTTGTAGATCTGACAAAGATATGAACACCTGTCTGTCTACACTGGCTGTCAGCCTTAAAGTACTGGGAGGTACAGAACTGAACCTGGAAATCTGAGGAACCTGTTCAGAAAGATCTAAAGTGGTGGCACAGAAGATGCTGATGAACTTGGAGCTTCATCCAGGCAGTGCTGACCTACAGAAAACAAGAAAACAAAGTGGCAGAAGTTTATAAATCATAGAATCACAGAATGGTTTGGATTGAAAACAACCTTATGGATCATATAATTCCAACCTCCTGCCACAGACAGGGACACCTTCCACTAGACCAGGTTGGTCAGAGCTCCATCCAGCCTGGCCTTGAACACTTCCAAGTGTGGGACAACAACTTCAACAACTTCTATAAGCAATCTGTGCCAGGGCCTCACCATCCTCACAAGGAAGAATTTCTTCCTAATATCCAACCAAAATCTACCCTCTTTCAGCTTAAAGCCATTAAATGGCTGTATTTAGGAAGGCTGGTTGAGAGATACATATTTGAGATTTCAGATGCGACAGAGAAGAGGTAAAGACAAGAGTCATTCCTGGCTGAACTCTAGCAGAAGGAAATAATCTCATGGCTAAAACTATTCCTAAACAGTCAAAGTTCAGATCCTAGAACTGCTGTTAATTCTTATTGTGCAGTAAAGAAATCATCTTGAGCACTTACCACAGAGCATTGGCAGTGGCCATCACCATGGTGGCACTGGAACTGCTGTCAGTGTAGTTTAGACAAGTGAACTGAGTCCCTTTTCACCAAGTTACTGGATATATTTTAGGAGTTAGCATAAACCATGGACCATTTCCCTGTCAGTGATGGTGGAATTGGAATTAGATGATCTGTAAGCACCCTTCCAAATAATTCTGTGATTCTACAATTACCAGTTTGGGTGTGATCACATTATACTGAAGGCTGAGAGAGTTTAATCACAGAGTCACCTGCAGACAATGGCAGATGATTTGGGGGCAGAGGGTGTGCTGGAAAAGTTTGACTTACTACTACTACAGATATGGCCTTTGTGCATCAGTTCTCCAACTTTAAATTGGGGCATTATCCTGCATGTGTTTTGTGTACATGTGTATAATTTGAGGAATAGAAGGTGAGAGAGCCAATGGAAAATATTAGGGGTGTCAGAGAACTCTTACATTAATTTTGGCTCCTTATGCTCTCAAACCAAGGAAAAAACTGTCACTGATCAGGTTCCTATGGATGAGTTTTTATAGAATATTGTGTTATTCATCTCACTTGAGTTAAATAAGGATATGAAGACGTTTTTAAACAGCACCCTGCATTGTTAACCCCCAGAACAGTTTCATCAAACCACTTGGGTTTGCAAATGGCATTATGCTTGCAATAAGTACCAACATTCTCTCTTTCATTTCACGATTTTTCTAATTATACTCTCCCTGGGCACATGCCCAGTTTTCATACAATTTCTGGATAACGCTTAGGACATTATCAGTGTTTATGAGGATGGGAAAGAGAAGAATTATGCACAGCATGAAACTTTCTGATGTTTCCTCATGTTTTGAGGTTAAATTCACATGACCAATATGATTTCTTTTATGTTCAACACCCATAAATCCTGTAGTAGGCACATTGCAAATACCCATGAAAATATTTGGGTCTTCCTGCTTCCCTGCAAGTCAACTTCCTTCAATCCACTGTACTGGACACACACAGTGCTAAGCCCAGTCAAAAATGACCACAGATGAAAGCACTCACTGTTTGGACATTCAGATGCTTCCTGAAGCTGGCAGGTAACCAAAGCCTCTCTGATGGTTTAACATGTGTCTGAGACATAATCAAAGTGACTGAGAACACATATGGAGCAGATTGAACTGTCATGAGTTTGTTGGTACTCAGACAGAAAACCCCTTAGCTCTCCTAGTTTTGTCTGGGATAGAGTTGACTTCCTAGTAGCCGGTACGGGGCTGTGTTTTGGATTTGTGACCTGAACAGTCTTGATAGTACAGGGATGTTTTAGTAACCACTGAGCAGCATTTTAAATAGGGTCAACACATTTGCTGCTTCTCAGATGCACCACCAGTGAGTAGTCAGGATGTGCAAAGGAATTCGGGAAAGGACACAGCTGGGACAGCTGACCCCAACTGACCCAAGGGATATTCCAGACCATATGGTGTCATACTCAGAAATAAAACCTGGGTGA
>WEIV01009012.1:0-47861 GCA_013390005.1 Calyptomena viridis | reverse complement strand
CAACTATCTTTTAAAACCATGTCTCCTCATCCTTTTGCAACACACCCTGCCGAAATGTTCATCCCCGTCTTTCGTCTAAAGCCCTTTTAGGTACTGGAAGGTCACAATAGATTTACACTACTTTCATATGTAGATGGGGGGGCCTCGGGGACCTGGTCTAGTAGTGGACTTGGCAGCACTGGGTTAATAGTTGAACTTGATAATCTTAGAGGTCTTTTCCAGGCTTAATGATTCTATGGTGAAAACTATCTGCTGGTTCCTCTGAGATCCTCTGAATTTGCTGGAACAAATTCACATATCAAAGTTCCAGTTTTACACCAAGCAACTTTCAGGAGCNAAGAAGGTAATTTTGAAGCAGATGATTATCTGGCAGTGCCTAAAATAACAGTATATCTCAGTATATATAAGGATATATAGCTGGGAACTTGGAGTGCCTTTTTGCTGTGACTGTCTTGATTATCTCTATTTTCAATTAATTGATTCATTTGATCTCCAAGTGCATGAACAGGGTTATTTTCAAACCAGAAGTTAACCTCTAGAAGTTTTCCTTTTATTTTCTAACTGTGAATGGGAATGGGAACAAACCAGACCAAAGTGAAATCCCTCTGAAATGGCTACAACACCAGGGTTAGGACTGCAGCCTGGATTGTTTCAACCTACAAATCCAATCCTGTGTGATCAGATTGTATATTAACTGAGATATTGCCTATGTTTTCCTTCTGTCTCAAAAAGTTGTCTACATCTTACTCTGAATTTTGAGATTCCTGAGTAATGTCAGCTGAACCTCAGTTTAGGGAGTAAATATTAATTCTGGGTCAACACTTGGACATAACACAACATTAGCTTCTGCAAAGTAGTCAGAGGACAAGGAGAATCATAATATTTCATCCCTATTTTGAGGAGTTCAGCCACTGTAAATAACTTCTGACTGAAAAGCCATGATTTCATTAAGGAAACGGCTAAAATTCCCAATAGTCTTTCTACTCAATAAGCTCATTATCTGTAAATCAGCCCAACTTGCTGTCAATATAGATGACCTGTTGACAAGTTTAGTAGTTTTTCTTATCTTGGTCTTCTTAAAAATGAAATTTTACAGTCAGAAGGACCTCAGTACATCAGGAGTTTGTAGCTGGATCACTAAGATTTACCTGCCTGTTGTGGGTTGGGATGACAAAAGGGGGGACAGTGATCAGGGCAAGGACTGTGGTGGAGCAAAGACACTGATTCTGTCCTCTCCTACTCAAAGCAAATTAGAGGGTATTATTATATTAGCCAGTCCTTCAGACTTTCATCAGAATTGAACTAGCATGGAAAGAGATTTCAGGCTTATAAAAGCCCCAAACCATCCAGTTAACATCCAAGTGGGACAGGAAGTCAAGCAGCTGCTCATTGAGACCAATCCAGTGCTGGCGGAGTTCTCATGTATCAAAGACAGGTATCAGGGACATATAAATCACCATCAGATCTGTCTCCACACTCATCTTGGATTCAAAGTGGAATCCAGGCACTGACACACTTCCCCCTTTTCTTGTAAAACTTCAGTTCCAGCTGAATCAAACCCTGGGATATCTTCTGGTATATCCCCGGCTCACCACGTGGAGATTGTTATAGCTGAATGGATGGCCTTGCCAAAACCATAACCACACTCATCTCACCTAACCTTTGGTACCTGAGGGCCCTGCCAGATCTGGAGCTGTAGGTTAAAAGTGGATGGTAGAAGCTGCAATCTGCCCCCAGCTGTTTGTCCCATTCCTTTAACAGAGGTTGCTATCCCAAAGGAAAGGACATTGGGTTCTCTTATGAGCTTCTACTGTTTGCATCATGCTTATTAAGCAAAGCAAAGATTGTGCCAACTGAGCTGAATACACTGTGATAAAAACTAGAGTCACACAGGATCTACTTCAAGGGAGTGTCTTCTCCAAGGTGGGATTAGTGGGATCAGATATGTTGAAAAAGTAAGACCCTCTCAGAGGGCATGAGAGATGTTTACATATGTGACAACCTCAGTTTTCCATTTCCATTCTGCAGCCAGAATCCATGAGAGCATTCAGTGACTCATCTAAACTGGCAGTGCATTTGGCATAGACGCCCCAGATGCTCAGTGAGAAGGGATCTTCTGCAAGTCTCAGAGACCTTGAGTTATTGCTGGACCGTTTTTATTTCTCCATTTTATCCCATCTCTCTCATCCCCTCTGCCCCATGTTTGCTTCGGATCTAGGTATTTATGTTCCATCAAGGTCTGGACACATGACTGAGTTTGAAGTTTATCTGTACTGAACCCACAATGAGACAGCCTTGCTCCCAAACACTGAACCTAGTCAGTGGTGAAACCAAAGTTGACTCCAGCTTTTTTGACATCCTATTCTTTGCTGTATCCCTTAGATCACAATGCTTTGCTGGGAAAAAATCTCCACATGCACATCATCCTGCTTTGGCCCAAAGTGATCAAACACCACTCGATGCCAATCAAATCTTGTGAGGAATTAAGAGGAAGCTATGTAAAAGTATCAAGAGATGCTATGTTTGCTTTTCTTTATCTCTGGGATATCCAGAAGCCTCTCCTTTGCTGATTTTGTATTATGCATTTGAAAGTGTTGTTGGAGCAGATCAAAACCAGAGGAAGCGAGAGGGGTATTGTTTTGTGTGAGGGTGTTTTGAGGCCTCGGGTTGCTTATACAGCAAAATAAAGCAGTGCTGGCTTCTTTCTTTTCTTGCAAAGATCCTTTAGGAATTAATCTGGCAATTCCAGCACCAGAGAAGGGCTCTTCCTTTGCTAATCACCTGGCTTTGTTCGGCTCTGAAACTCACTTGGAAGCTCCCTGTGTGTGCATTAACCAAAGGTACAGGATTATGTTTGTTTAATAATATAGTGGTGTCTTGCTGAACAACTGTAATTTCCATGTACTTATTGATCTTAATTTATAATGCCATTAGCTTTCTAAACTGCCATTAACTAATGATGGGCTCTGTAGGCTTAACAGCTCTTTCAAATCAGTTGCTGACAAGTGGGCCCCAGAAGCATTTGTCAAAAGGGTAATGGATCCCTATCAGAGTGGCAATAAATTAGGTTATAGTCTTATCAAATTAAACAATGGATGAAGGAAAATTAGCTATCAATAAAAATCTATAAAGCTGCCCTGATTATTCCCAGTCAATTATATCAATTAGAGATCAAACAGTGAACCCCCTGCAGTACGTTAAATAGAACTAACCGGGGCCAAAGGCGGCCAAATTGTGTTACAAAATGCAACACCACGGGCAGCTGTAGGAGATAATCATTGCTGTCATTGACAAAGGAGCTGCTTTATTAGAAAGCTGGATGTTGCCTGCGGGCAGGCTTCTGGCAAGAGGACAAAGGCTCTTCCATGAGGAAGGGGGAACAAGCTTGAACCTGGCTGCCAGCACCAGGGGTGTGTTTCTGACTGATAGCTCCCCCAACTTTTGTCATTTAAAGCAGGCTGGGCTTCATCAGCTTCTGCTGAGCCCTCTGAGAAGTGACTTTGTCAGGAGACTACTCCTTTCCCTCTCTCCTTTGTTTTTTAAAGCTGTGATGTTGATTGAATTTTCACTAACAATACACGACACCTCAAATATGTAAAGTTCCAACTTTCCAAATATGTAATGCTAATAAAGTCCAGATTGTCACTTCAGGCATGGGCTAAAGGGTGGTGCTTAGAGGTGATATTCCAGTATCTATTGGATAAAATCCTCCCATAGCCTAGAAATTTCCTTGGAGATCTGAGTCTTCCTTTCTCTGTCAGACAGCCTTTGTGTCTTCAGTGAGAAAAGGGATCTCCTGCCCCTTTCACATCGGGATACAGATGCCAAGCCAACATTGGAGACAGGCTGGGAGAGCTGGAGGTGTTCAGCCTGGAGAAAAGAAGGCTCCAGTGAGACCTTAGACTCCCTTCCAGTGCCTAAAGGGGCTCCAAGAGAGCTGGGCAGGGACTTCGGACAAGATCCTGGGGGGACAGAACAAAGGAGAAAATCTTCAAACTGACAGAGGACAGGGTTAGAAGGGATAGTGGGAAGAAATTTCTTGCTGTGAGAGTTACCCAGAGAAGCTGTGGCTGCCTTATCCCTGGAAGTCTCCAAGGCCAGGTTGGATGGGGCTTGGAGCAACCTGGAATAGTGGAAGGTGTCTCTGCTCATGAAAGGAGAATGGAACTAGGTGGTCTTTAACATCTCTATCAACCCAATATGATTCTATGATTATGTGGTCCCTTTTAATTTCCCTCACGTGTCTAAACCTTTTCCTGAACTTTCCTAACACAGGGCTGTCTCCACAGTGCACAGACTCTGACAACAGACTGGGCTGCTTGACTCAGGACAGAATTTGGTGATTATTCACCTCCTAGATCAAACCTGAGCAGCAATATGCTTGTGTTGGTTGTTATTGCCAGTAGGACCAGCTGAGTGGAGACATTTTGATTTTTTCTGCATAAAATGTGGGATCAGATTTAGGAGAAAACAGGGTTTAAAAAAAAAAAATTAAATACTGTTTTGCTCTTTTCTCTTCTAAAGAGACACATAAACACAATCACACCAGTACTGAATAGCAGCCCATCTTCACAAAAGACATCATCTTTACAGGCTGAAAAATGAGGCATGCCAGGCAAGAAAGCCTGAAATTAAGGTCATCAAAGTATCTCTAAATCAGTCCATTTGTGATAATACTTTACAGGACAGTCTTTGATATTTTGGTGGTGGTTTACAAAATCTTCCATGAGGCTCCTTACTATCCTCTCCTCTTAGCAAAATGATGGTCCAGTAGCAGAAAAATGGCACAGCACAGTCGTGGGTTGTGGTTTGAAATAAACAACTGAATTCTTTCTATTACCACATCAGCTGCTATAACATAAAAACTTTCCTTTTTTTTGTCCTTACATATTATATTTAACCCAGTGGAAGCTGAGCTTTAGGCTTGCAGCCTTCAGACTCTGGATTAAACTCCTGAAGATACCCAAGCTCACCCTAGTTCTCACTTTCTGCTATTGAAATCAGCAGTGCAGGACTCTGCTTTATGTTCTGGTACACAGACCTGTAGGTGTCTGCATGTGCATGTGTACAGTATGTTTGAAAAATTACAAAGCCAAACACACCCTACACTCAAGGCTTCTTCCAGCAGAGGAGTTTGGAGAGAACAAAAATTGATTGATGTTATTCATGTTGCACTACGGAAACTGGAAGTCTTTCAAATACACTATGATGAGACTAGACTTGACTAGAATACCTGTAATGTTTCTTGCTGAGCAAAGCACTTAGTAAATGGAAGTGAAGATGGCCAAATTTGGTCCCAAAGGATGCCAGGATGTAACTGCTTGAGGTTTTGATCCTGCTCACACTTTTGAATGTGCTTTATTGTGTGCCTGAGAGTCACCTCTTTCAAGACAAATGATCTCCATCCTTTTTTGAAACCAGGCATATGTGTCAGTACTTGCAGGCCTGGGGTGTGACTGCACATTGGTTTGTAGTGAAGCCAGGGAAAAAGGAGGAATGGTTTCTGTTGGAACATCCCCTTTGAAATTTCCACTTCAGAAATCCTGGCTGTGCCGTCAGGATTTCTTTCTGTGGGCAAATGTTGGTATATAAATAAGTATAGGAGTTTCTTTTTCCATGTTCCAACTGTCATTAAAACAACAAAGATGAGGATTTACAAGGCTTTGTATGGAAAAGACAAGGGGTAAGAAAGGTTGGACCAGATGTTCCTTGAGGAACATTCTGTGATTCTATGATTAATTGATAATAAATGTCAACTGGCAATATGCAGAGAGGCAGCAATTCCAATCCTGAGCATTTGAAATAAAATCAATCATTTTTTCCTTAAGAGGGCTTATGTACAGCTTGAAAAAATTGGTTGTATTGGTAGACAGTAAAGCAAGACATCCAAATCTGGACAGTATTAGAGCATGGCAAACATAAAAAATTGTCTTATGAGTTGCTGATGTCATTATTAAGTCTAATCAACAACTTGGTTCTTGCTTCTAATGCAATGCAGCTGCACAGAAACGGAGCATTGAGTTTTAGATATGATGTGGGTTTAGAGAGTGTGAAATTATGGATGACCACCATCAGCCTGCCTATATCTGACCAAGGTTTAGGGTATAGGAGCATGCTGTTAATAGGAATGTAGCCAGAAGATTCTCCACGATTTTTCAGAAATACCCTGTATCAAGGTGAGAGTTGGGCATCTTGTGCTATTCAACCTTTAAGGTCTCTCACAGACCAGGGACCAGCTCTTTCCCAGATTTCCTCAACACCAGCATTTCTGATGTCTGGTTATCTGACCAGCCCAGGAGCAGTGCATAACCCTGTCAGAATGGCACATGCATAAAGACAAATGTTGGATCTAGAAAAGTCCAGTGTTTGGGAGCACTGACCACTACTCTGTGCACAGTAAGAGAAAAGTCACCTTTTCCAATCCTTTCCAGAATTTCAGTCCTGGGACCCAGCTTCCTATATATATTCCTTAGTAATCTATTTGACTGCCCTGAGAAAGTTTAGTCTCAAATTCATCCTCTCTGTCTTAGAGATCTGCTCATCCTCATTTCCTGCTCTGACAACATCATCCAGAAGAGTAACTGGAGGTCAGAAAGCAGCTAATGATGCAAAGTTTCCTGCAAAAAGAAACTTTCTAAAACAGTCCAGGGACTGAGAAATTTGGAGTCACGTAGACCTGCTCTTTTGCTGAATCCTGGGTCACTAATCTTCCCTTTTGTCAGAGCACCTCTGCAATTGGATTCCAGGACTCCTTTCCCAGCAATGAGACGCAGCATCAGAAACCAGACACGGAGAAAGTGGAGTGGGTGCATGGAGGGGGGAAGGGAAGGAAAGTAATTTAGCATCTGGTGAAATGGATTGTGAGCATACAGAAGATGTTATACTGCTAAGACTTCTCTGTGTCTCTCTTTCCCTCTCTCTCCCTCTTTTATTAAAGGGCTAGGCAATTTAAAAATGGAGACTGTATCCCACTTAATAGCCTTGCTGTTAATCTTCTCACCAGTCAGCTCTCAGCTCTAAGTATCGAACGCAGGAGAACCCTCCTCCTGTCACCAGCTGTGGGTAGGGAGTGACTGTCCTCAGGGGCTCTAAGCCTTAAAAATAAATAAATAAAAGAAAATTCACCGCTGAGAAAAGGCAATAACAGGAGTCTGCTGTTGTCTAACCTGCCATATAAATGAAACAATCAAAGAAGACAACAAAGGAAACTCCACTAACATCCAGAGGCAAAAGCAGTTTGCTGTAATATATCCTGGCTTGGGGAACTATTTTTAGCCAAGCCCCTCTTCTTTTAACGGACATGCACAATCTCTTTCTAATTTTGATTAAGAGAGGAGAAAAAACCCACAACAACTCAAAGACAGGTAGGGAAGAATGTGAAGAGGCAGGCAACTACAAGGGAGAGATGAATTAAAACAAATCCTCATGTGGGTATAGAGGATAAAAATAAAAATAAGTCTGAATATTTAAATAAAAGCAGGTTCTGATATAAGTACTGCTCAGCTCTCTGAAAGACTCAGCCATTGCTGGTATTTAATTTTGCTGTGATCGCATGTAGGCACTAATAGCCTGAAACCCTGTTGTGTTTGGAGCTGTATCAGCACTGGTGAAAAAGCTGGTTCTGACCCCAATTTTTATATATATATATATATGTACACACACATATATATTCATTTACTTATTTCTATTTATAGAAACTTATTTTGTGTATTTAATATATATAGGTGCATACCTGCACATGTGTGAGCTAGCACACACTCTCACACAAGCAGCAAGTGGCATGTGCTATCTATGTAAAGCACATATTTAAATTGCATAATGAATTATCATTAAAAAGTCTTTCTCTGAGATTTCTGTTTCCAAGCTTGGTTCCCGAGTCATGGTTTTCTCAAGTAATTCTCAAGTAATTTTCCCAAGTAATCAGAGCTAAGAAAAATATGCAGATATTTCCCATTTAGTGTTAAACTCTGAATTAGCAGCACTGGAGAAATGAATCTGTGCAGGGGCTTAAGGCCACGTGAGTGATTTTTGTCTGGCATCCTCAACCAACACCAGACAGTCAGGCCACACTTAGAGCATTCAGCTGGTAGGGACCACATTTTAGTTCTGCCCCACAAATTATTTACACTCTCAGGACTATCTGACACATCATGTATGAGCATTATCACATCTGTCTGTGTTTCTATATAAACATCATCACATCTAACTTTAGAGAAGAGCTCTGCATTTGGGCAGAGTCTAGTCTGCCTTTGTAAACAAGTGGCTACTTTTCAGGTCCGGGTCTTTTTCCTTCAAATGACTCTTTCTTCTTCAGATGACCATACCCCAGAAGTGTTACATCTTTCCACAAATGATATGTAGAGTGCTGCCTGCAGCACCTCAGCTGTAGACAGATGAGCTCCATCTATGATGCCCTGTTTTTTGGCTGTAGTTTGGTCCAGTTTCAATAGGACGGGTGGTTTTTATTCTCTAGAAAGATTATTCCAGGGCCTACAGATTACAGCACATTCACAGAAGATGTGATTGGAGTAATACCAATCTGAAGCTGACCAGAGGGCTCTCCCTACCAAAATATCAAACCAAGATTTGCTCATTAATGTCTCTACCTTGAGTACAAATGTTGATGATTTCTAAGACACATCCTCCCTGAACTGGCCTCTGGAGAACATGCCTTTACCTGCTGTTAACTTCTCTCACACCAGCACATGTATCTTCTGGATTGGCTTTTGGAGGCATCTGACCATCTCCACTGAATGGATAGGAAATATGAAACCCTAAATTGGGCACTCATGGTCATATATTTGTTATCTACACCTGAAGTTTTTATACCCGTATCTAAACCTGAACCATTTATACCCTTAGGTCTAAAGGTTGTAGGCTCAATACCATGTAATAGCCTCAAGCATAGTCATTGTGTAGCAAACCTTCCGTATAAATTCCTGTTAATTGGATAAGAGCCCTGGGCAAAGCTCTAGTTAGCAAGGAACTTTAAATGTAAGTTGGCAGCTTGGAGCCATCAGTCCCTTAAAACCTACCAGTCATGTCCTGGAAAGTTATTTAACAAAAATATGGCTTTGAAAAAAAATTAAAAGTTCCTGTTGTTGCTGCCAGTCTTGGATGAGAGCCAAAGCTCTACAACGAGAGCTTTTCTTGCTTCTGGGAATAAAAATTGCTGTCCACAACTGTGTCGGTACTTGGAAGAAATATCTCTTTTATTTTGTAAGAGGTTTCTAGAAGGTAACTCTACAGATTTCCATAGAAATGCCTTCATGTCGAAGACAAATCCATTGTAAAGGATCACTTCTAATTAATAGATCATCTTTATTAAAGATTAACCCATTTTTGCCATGCCTAGTGGGTAAATAATGGGCACACCAGCCTCTCTAATATCCTCTATTAATGCACTTCAAGCCATTTATAATTCAGAAGCCTTACATCCATAGCACACTTATTTCTGTTATTAATCATTCATCAGCCTATGACAAAATCTTGATAAACTCTTCCTTTTATACAAAGACAGACCAGCAGATTTAAAAAATCAGGTATGGTGACTGGAAAGCAAAGTTAGATTTTGTTTGGATTTTTTTTTTTCATCCCTTTTTGAACTTTTAAGGCATATTTATTACGGCTTCATTTTGGTAATGAAGTCTGGATGATGTGGTAGGTAAGTGATGGTGTTGTGAGCAAGAGCTCACATTTCTAGTAACCAGATTCTGGTGGTAACCAGGTGATCAAGATGTAGAAGTTGGCTTTGACAGATGGGTTTGCAAGTCAAAGATGGATGGGAGAGGTGCATCCTTTGGCTGGCTATTTTTGCACCCTTTGGTTGGCTGTTTCTGCCTAAAGAAATCAATGTTTTTAAGTTGTAATGGTCCAACAGCTGCAGGAATTCTATGATATGATTCTGTGATATTCCCATGGTACTGTTCTTAACTAAGCCCTATCTTTTTACTCCTGACTAGGCCAAAACTGCTTCTTTATCCCTCTAATGTTTTTTCTTTCAAGCATGACAATCTTCTCCCAAGAAACAAGCAATAGGACAGGAGAAAATGGTCTCAAATTGTGCTAGGAATGGTTTAAATTTAACATTAGGAACAATTTCTTCACTGAAAGTATTGTCAAGCACTGGAACAGGCTGCCCTGGTAAGTGACAGAGTCACCATCCCCAGAGGGATGTAAAAGCTGGGTAGATGTGGCACTTGGGGACACGGTTTAGTGGTGGGCTTGGCAGTACAGGGGGAGCAATCGGACTCAATAACCTTAAAGTTGTTTTCCAACCTAAATGATTCTATGGTTCTAACAGGCCACCTCACCCAAGCTGATCATTAGAAGAGTTCAGGCCAGGTTGGATGGTGTTTGGAACATCTTGGTCTAGTGGAAGGTGTCCCTGCCCACGTCAGGGGGCTGGAACCAGATACTCTTTAAGGTCCCTTCCAACCCAAACCATTCTATGATTTTATGATGCTCATTGAGGAGTTCCAAAGTCAGCAGGTGTTTACCGAATCCTCCACCCTCTTCCCCCCTTTATCTCCCAGCTGTGCTGAGATTTAGACACCATTTCTGTGAAACACTCAACTTCTTGCTGTTAATTTCAAGCCCGGCTGACAGAGCTCAGCTTGGATCTCGTTCCCGTCGGGAGCCGATAAACAGTTTCCACTCACAGATCACACATCGCTGAGTGATGTTCAGAGACCCCCTTGTTCCCCCAGCCCTGCGCCCTGCGAGGTGACATTAGCGCTGGGTAATGATGTGTAAATGTGTCAGAACTGTGCCACCTAGTGACACCGCTGCCTCCTTCCTTTGGTGCAGTCACACTGCTCGCTCCACAGCGAGCCCTAATATAATTAGCGTTAATTTGGTTTCTCGGTAGCTGCTGCTGCTGCACGGCTCCCCGTTCAGCCCCTCTCTGCTCCTTCAGAAGACTTTGCTCTGTGTAATAAGAGCTCCTTTAGGGATTTGTTTCCTCCGTTTTTTATTGCAAAAGAAAATTAAATATTTTTTAAAATATATTTTCTGCATATCAAAACAAATCTAAACTGCACAAAGGGAGCAATTTATTAGTGACGTGCTGCATTTTTTACACTTAACAACTGCATCTGACTGAAAATTTTTGGACATTTCTTTTTTCTCATTGTATAATTCACATTCCATAATACATGCATATTTCATTTATGTCAAAGTTTCCATTTCCAAAAATTGTTGATTCAACTTTTCTGATTGCCGGTTCCTCCTGTTTCAGATTCCTTTAAAAAAAAGTTCCATGTTTCATTTGGAAATATCCCTTAAATCATGTAAAATAATGTGAAATTGAAGTAAATTACTTGAGTTGATCCAAACCAGTTTTGGGGAAACATTTTGTCTTGTTTTATTGCTGTTATTATTGCTCTTGTGATTGTTGAGATTTTGTACTTTTCTGTGAATGTAGTGTAAGGAAAGTTCAGAGTGCTAAATGTTTTTCTTGGTTATGAAAACCATTCCCAATTAACTTTCCTTATAACAATCAATGCCAGTAACATTAATGTGTTCTGTATAACCCACCTCGTTTTTGACATGGTGCAGTAGAAAGCTGAGAGAGCAAAAGTCCAATTAAATGATCAGACAGCACATTTAAAAGAAACAGAAGATTTCTTTTTTCCCCCCATTTTTTTCAGGTGTTTTTGCTTTTCATAAAACCTAATCACATTGCACAAGTCATTGCATTGAGATATTGTGGAAGCTTGAAGCATAAATTACTTATAAAAACAAAATAAAACAAAAACCAAGACAAATTCACAAAGATTAATCACAGCATCATGGAATAATGCATAATCTAGATTGGAAAGGAACTCTGGAAATCCTCTGGGACAATCCTTTCCTAAAGTGAGGTCAGCATGGCTGTTCTAAACTCCTGTTTTACTTCAGCAGGCAGTGTTGAGTGTGAATAGCGATTACAGAATCACAAAATATGCTGAGTTGGACGGGACCCACAAGGATCATTGAGTCCAACCCTTACCCTTGCACAAGACCATCCCCAAAAGTCACACCATGTGCCTGAGAGTATCATCCAAACACTCTTTGAGCTCTGGCAGCCTTGGTGCTGTGCCCACTGCCCTGTTCAGTGCCCAGCCACTCTCTGGGGGAAGAACTTTTTTCTAATATTCAACCTGAGACATCCCCATATCTTAGTAGTTTCATGCTTTAATACTTTTGGAACAACACAATATCCACTTTTCAGAAGGCCACAGTACAACTATCAGGGATCATATCCTATAAAACTCAACAACACTTCGCTGAATAAAATGGTCTAAATGAAAATACTTATTATTATTGAGTTAGAATGTTTCTATTTGGGTAAGATGTGTGCAGTTAAATGCAGACTTCTCCACAGGAGCTGGTCAGCCTTGACTCCTTTTACAGCCATTGCACAGCAATTGGCATTAGTAGAATTGATCGATCTCAGCTTAGAGTAGATGCCTAAAATAGGTCAGATGAATCACACCCTGGTAGAATCTCTTTCTTTACTTACTGTAAAGGAAACATAGGATTGACCTCTTTAAATTACTCCTACTCTGGAATTTTGGAAAAATTTCCTATTTAAAATTTGCTGGGGTTGAAATCGCTGAAATTGTCAAAACACTGTGGTTTTCATCCTTAAAGTCTAAATTTTCAAGTTTCATCCTGAAACATTCTCTTTAAAAATACAGTTTAGGGTGAAAAAAATATGGGTATATATTGAATTAAAATGTAGTATTGAGTTTAGCTATATTGACACGTGTAGTTGGTTATTTTAATAGTAGTGTCTTCCACTTGTATTTTCCCAGCAATACCTATTGAACTGTTTTCCAAAGAAAATCAGCATATTCATCACCATTTCAGAGATATGGAAACTGCAGTGAGATCTCAGAATCAGAGAGAAGATAATTGGAAAAGATGTCTGGGGGTCCATCCTCTCAGCTGAAGCATCTCAAACACTAGACCAAGTTCAACTATGGTTTTTTCTAACCAAGTCTTAAAATCCTCTAAAGATGGAGCTTCTATGACCTCTACAAGCCTCAGTTCTGGTGCTGCACAACCTTCTAGTGAAAACATTCTCCTGACATTCAGTCTGGAACTTTTCAAGCTGAAATGCATGGTGTTGACTGTTGTATCTATAGACAACTGAGAAATGTTTTGGTCTGTTTTGTTTGTAGCTACATGTCAAGTCCATGTGGGCTGTTACCATATTGCTCCTTAGACTCCTTTTTACCATTTTCAGTAAGAGGTGCCTCTACAAAAGCTCCTTGTGGGTCATTTTCTCTAAACCCCTTACAATTTAGGTGGTTTTGTGTACATTTTGAACTGAAGCACCAAACTGGACATAGTATTCCAAATATGGCTTCGGCAAATGAATAGAATAGAATAGAATAGAATAGAATAGAATAGAATAGAATAGAATAGAATAGAATATTTCAGTTGGAAGTAACCTGCAATAATCATCTAGTCCAGCTGTCTGACCAGGGCTGACCAAAAATTAAAGCATGTTGTTAATGTCCTTGTCCAAATGCGACAGGCTTGGGGCATTGACCACACGTCTTTGAAGCCTGTTCTACTGCTTGACCACTCTCTTGGTAAAGATATGTTTTCCAATGTCCAGTTTAAACCTTCTCCAGTGCAGCTTTGAATCATTCACAGGCCTTCTATCCCAGGATACCAGGGAGAACAGCTGCAATCTGACTGTCCTGACTGGCTTGGAGTTCTTCGGCTCCTTCTTTGTGTCTTTCTTGGGGATGAGAGAAAAATTAGTCTTTTCCAGTGATCAACACTTCCTCTTGATGGTTAAAATTTTTCATAAATGATAGAGAAAGGTCTCACCCAGCCACATCAGCTGACACTTTTTTCAGTATCCTCAAGTGTATTCAACATGATCCTGTGAATTTAATAGGACTGAAGTTCTCTGTCTGTTCCTTCCTCACTTTTGGATGTCCCTTCCCTACCAAGCACACAAAGAGGTCTGGAGCAGTCTTGACTTCTGACATCTGATACAGAGAAGGCTCTGTGCACTTCAGCCTTTTCCACCCTGCTGGTAAGAAATAAGGTTGTCTCCTGCATCCAGCAGTGGACCCACATTATCCCTGCACTTTCTTCTGCCACTGGCACACCTGTGGATTCCCTTCTTGCTGCCATTATTCTTCTCTGTCTTAGTGCCAGCTGGGTTTTGGTCTTTTCCTTTCATCCCTAAGAGCACACGCAAAGCTTTGATGCTTCTCCTTTATTTCTCTTCCTTATTTTTGCTTTGTGTTTGCTTCCTTTCAGCATTGAGTTCATCAAGATGTTCTTTGATTAGCCAAGCAGACCTGGTGAGGTTCTTGCTCTTCCTGCACATACAGAGCATTTAATTCCAGTGCTTTTTTTTAGAAGTGTTTCAGGTCCCCACAGCAGCTTCCACATCTCTGGGTGCTTCCAGGGGCCTCTGCACAGCAGTTTCTACTCACCTAGTCTACTCTCCAGAAGTCCACTGTCCACCTTCCCAAGCCTTCCTCCAGATCCCACATCCTTACTGAGCCATTGCTGTCCACAACCATTTATAGCTGTTCTTCTCAGCTGATGACCAGCAGGGCTAGCAGAGCACTGACCCTGCTTGTCCTTTCTAGGATTTACATCACTAAATATCTTACCCAAGATCACCCAGAGCCAAGAATACAATCTTGTGTTGTCTTAAATGAAAATATTCTATAAATATGTGCAAGAAATGAGAAGTTTGGAAGTCTCTGAAGACATTCCCATCTTTGTGCCTTATTTGTTGGAGAAGATGGTTAAAAAGCATCTTATCTTACTTGGGAAAAGTAGCTGTACATTTGCCAAGGTCAGCAAGATGCAAAGAGATTTGCTGAGGGCTATATTCTCCTCTCTCATCCATTCTGCCAATTTCCCCTTCATATTCAGTAATCTTTCCACACATGGGCCTCCTAAGGATGTCAGCAAGAATTCCACAACCACAAGAGAAGAGCTGGGCCCTTCGAAAGTTAGTTGCTCTAGTTAAAACCACCTCAGGGCAACTTTGACTCATGCATTTAGTTCCTTTGACTGATGAACTGGGTTCCTTTTGATAAAATTATATGTATTCATAAGCTGCTATTTTGTCTGTCAGGACAGAAGAAGTGTAAATAAAAAGAACATAGGCTTGGAATGGATTGCTGGGATCACTGAGTCTACTTCACCCTTTAACACTGGCAAGCAGATCACATGGTGCCTTTTATCAACTTTATCAACTCCCATCTTTAGCTAGATTTGCTGTGTCCTCGTGGTCTTATTGAAATGCTGGTCCAGAATTTCATTTCTTTGGTGGCTGGAAATCGAATTTCCAGCCTAAAAGGATTGTTTGATTGTAAGCAGTTTTTCCTTTGCCAACTTTGTCCATTTGTTTAAATAGCTTTTCTGCCTTCTGCCTACTTATTCTCTTCTCTCCTCTGTGAAGTTACTCCTTCAAAGCCTTTTTTGCAAAACTAATGTGGTCCTGTTCTTCTTGTTTCTTCCCATATGGAAAAGTTTCCATTTTCCTTATTAGTTACAGTGGCCTTTTTCCCATCTCTTCCAATATGAAATCTTTTAACTTGAGTGTATATGAATTACCTGTGTGAGGCAAATTGCTGAGTGCAGGCAAATATTGAAGCCTTGTCCTTCTTAAAACTGTTGAAAGTCTTACTTTTAACAAGTCCACTCCTTCCTAAACCCTTAGGTTAAAACACTTTTTTTTTTCAATTGTCAGTTTGATTCTATTGTTACCCCTTTTCCTTCCTCTGCTTTCCATAGCCTCCTTCTTTGCCTTCTCTGGACACACTTATCCTGCCTATTTTTATCTTTGCTGACCTATATTAAACAAAAGAAAGCACTTATTTATTTATTTATTTATTTGTAAAGAAAAAATACACAGTAGTCTATAATAAATTATCACATATTTTACTAAGGACAGGACAGGACGGGACAGGACGGGACAGGATAGGATAGGATAGGATAGGATAGGATAGGATAGGATAGGATAGGATAGGATAGGATAGGATAGGATAGGATAGACCTACAATGATCATCTAATGCAGCTGCAGAAAGACATCTGCAGTCTTGGTTCTTGAGATTCTTTGTTCATCACCATTCTTGGTACCATGTTTGAATTACATCAGAAACTTTTTGGATATTGCTTTGCTTGAAGATACAGTTCTCATTCTGCAAAGATTATGATTATTATACACTCAATAACACTGAAGTCTGTCTTCTCCCTATCTGTTACCCATCTTAGGCCTAAATTGGACCTTTTAGAGCAGGAAAGAGAAGAAACTGTGCTCAGCCACCATGAGGAGTCCCATTTTTCCCAAAGGAAGCCTCATTTCTACAATCTCTGTAGAGTCTTCCTTCTTCCATCTCTTTCACAAGCTATTCCTCTTTCATGGATCTTGCTGCTTTCTTTACAACGGCATCTCCCTTTGCATTCCTAACCCTACTTGCTCCTACCTTTCCCATCTCATACCCCTATGTCCCTACCTCCATCCCATATCCCTGCTGATCCTTAATTGTTTAGAGCCCATATTAGGATTTATTCTAATTATACACATACATATGATATATATCTCTCAGAAGTATGTGCTTTGTGAACAGTGCTTTCCATAGATATCCTTTCTCACTGCCCTGACTCAGTGGCTCGAAACTACTGAAGTAGAAGTTGATTTATGTCCTGAAAAAGTTTTTGATCCTTTCAAATTTTTTATTTGGTTACTTTTACAAACTGGGTCTTTTTTGCTACCAAACTGATGACATGAGAGCCCAGGGGGATTTCTTTTACAGGTTTGGTCAGGAAATACAGAACCCAAGACAGTTGTAAAAATGGCAGCTTTCCCACCTGACAGAGGGTGGAAGGATGTTTATATGAGCTGCTGTACTTTGGGCAGGGTTCTGGTGTTTAACTTCTCACATTGCTTGTCAGAAGTGCCAGGAGTGTCAGAAGTTCTCATGCTGGTTTTTGTTCTTTGGCAGGGTCTGAAGCCCAGAGTAAGGTTGGGATCCCTTAAACTAAACACTGAACAAACTGTGGTGACAATGAGGCCCTGCCATGAGCAGCTGACACTCATTTAACATGAGAAGTCTTTTGCCAGAAGTACAGTCTTTATATGAGGAAGTGGTAGAATCACAGAATCATTTAGGTTGGAAAAGACTAAGATCATCCGGTCCAACCATCCCCCAGAACTTCCAAGCCCACCACTAAACCATGTCCCCAAGTGCCACATCCACATGGCTTTTAAATCCCTCCAGGGATGGGAAGGGATCATCACTGCCCTAGGAAGCCTGTTCCAGACCCTGGCCACCCTTTTGGTGAAGAAATTGCTCCTATTAGCCATTCTAAACCTCCCCTAAAAAAACCTTGAGGCAATTTCCTCTTGTCCTATCACATGGTAGAGCCTTCCCAGCAAGTGAGGAGGTGGGAGCACTGTCTGAAATATTCTCACATCTCTTCTTGTGGCTGTTCCACAACTCCAGAAGACACGGCTACAGGTCACAAAGAGAGTGAAGAGGAACAGGAGCTGCTATTTACATGTAAGAATAACTGATATGAACATTCCTGTGACTACTTCAAAGGAATTTCTCATTCATTATCCTTGTTATTAAATGCTTCGTTGTTACTAAGAAGGAGGGCAGGTTAATTGGAAAAATTATGTTTAAGCTTTAAAAACAGTGCAAGTATGAAACTCATCATTTTAATAAATGTTATTATGTCTTCTGGATCTAATAGTTCTTAACTGATGCAAGCTATTATTAAGTTTAATCTAAGAAACTACCCCAGAAATGTTTTGGTTTTTTTAATCACTGAGAGACATATTTTCAAACAATGTTAGAAATATTTGATTCACCTACATCCTCATCATTGAACCAGCTTCCTGAATAGGCAACAGAGAAGAATCTGCCACTTTACCTTCCTATCTTTCATGCTAAAAGAAATGGAAAGGTTTTTAACTCCCTATATTAAAATATCATGTCATCCATGAGTGCAATTCAGTCACCCCTGAAGCAGTTGTTTAATAGTGAAGTGCAATGCTTCTAACAGGGTCATGTTAACCAGATCCAAATAAATTATTGCATGAAATTAACACTTTTCTCTTTCTGAAAATGAATTAAAAAGCTGGGTTTGTACTGCATGCTGTTCCTTCATAAGGATTTAAAGAATAGCAAAGCCTGATTTTAGGCCCTTCACTTTAACCATTCAGTGAGCCTTTAGGAAATAAGATTTTCCATCTAAGCTGGAAGCATGTGGCTCTTGTACATGTTTTGGCTGCTCAGATGTTGAACAGTAGACATGAAAAAAATGAAGTTACCTGAATTTACAGGGTGGTGAGGCCCTGGCACAGGTTGCCCAGAGAAGCTGTGGCCGCCCCATCCCTGGAAGTGTCCAAGGCCAGGTTAGACAGAGCTTGGAGAAACCTGGTATAGTGGAAGGTGTCCCTGCCCATGGCAGGGGTTGAAATGAGATGATTTTTAATCTCCCTTCCAACTCAAACCATTCTGTGATTCTGTAAATGGAATGAAACAGGTTTTGAGAAGAGTGACACAGCAAAAATCGTAGAGATTGGACAGGCGAGGCCAGGGATCTTAACAAACAGGGCTTGGGAGTTAACGTTTGCTCTTTGAAGGGACTTTTTATAGGGATTTATGTATTTGAAACCACCAAGTAAGTCTGGCCATAGGTACAAGAGAAGCCAGAGGGGTTCCACCTTGGAAGGACAGAGCTGTGCCATACAGCAGTAGAGAGTAAGTAAGAGGATGTGGGGAAGTTGTCTTGGAGATGTGACCACATGTCAAATACACAGTTTGCTTATTTTTCAGTAATTCTTCTCTGAAGGAAACCACAAATATACTTAATCATCTGATCACCATCTGTGATAATTTTTTATATCCTCAAAAACCATTTACCTGTCTAAACGACAATCCCAATGTAATCTGTATAAACAGAAAAACCTGGTTTTTCTCTAATTCAATTTTCACATCCAACTCAAGAAGGAAGTATAGGATGTGCTTTGGGTAATTTATAAAGAAAGGAAAAAAAATCTAGCTAATGTTTTAATTGCAAAACTAAAAATATCCAAAAATTACAGCCATGGGGTAGTAAGATAGGAAAGAATAATGTCTCACCTAATGTTTTGATCTATACTTTATTCTCTGAAAATAGAAGGACATTGTTGTTCTCAGTGAGACCTAAATTTATTCTTAGCTCCTGAAAATTAAAAAAATGGGAAGATGAAGAATTTGAAGTTGCTGTTCATATCAGTTCCTTTGAGCCATGTGCACTGGGACAAAGTAGAATCACAGAATCACAGAATGGTTTGGGCTGGAAGAGACTTTAAAGATCATTTCGTTCCAATGCAAAGTACTACATGCAACTGCTGTTACTTGTATAAACAGACACAGTGCAAAATCAAAGCTCATCCTTTGTGGAAGAAGATCTTGAGAATGGCAGGCGACCTGCAATATCTCCCAGTTCAAGCACTCTTAGGAGTCAGGCTTCAAAAAGCATGAGATCACTTTGAAAACCATGATCCTTCCTAGAGGAGTAGATTCCAGGTCCATTTGATTTGGCTTCTGGTTTCTGAACCTCTGCTGTAGCCCATATTGAAATGATGCCCTCAAATTTTATTTGCAAACAATTTATTCTTGTATAAAATGTGACTGAGCTTTCGTGATGCTTTGAACAGAAAAGTTTTGGAAACCAAACCCATATATAGCTCAAAATCTGGCAAGGAACCAGAGCTGCTAAATCTAGTGTGTCATTGCTATTTGAGATTACTCCTAGATTCTCATTAGTACCAGATACATATTAGGTGATAATTAATCAATTTTTTCTTTAAATAATTTTAAAAAAGGGCACAAGCCACAAATTCTTTGAAAAGGAAATATTGCAGCAGAGCATCCAAATGCTCAGAGTTAGAGTTTTTGTATAATCATGTCTAAAACTTCAAAGGACCCACCACAGCATCCCCTGTATCTGAAGAAATATGGATTTACACTGCTCTGAAAGTCCAAACTGACTTATTTAAAATCATTAAAAAGGCATGAAGGTGTCCTAAACAGTTGTCACTGTTGAAGGTTTGGTCTTGACAGTGGATGTACCCAACTCTTTGTGTGGATACAAGAAAAACTACTCTGTCTGGTTTTAAACTCTAAAAGTACTCTCTCCATGAGTCTTTTATTCAGTATATTTAGTCAAGAGAAAGAAAATTTGTGATCAGATTTTTAGATATGTGTTTATGCTTACCTTTATCCCACAATGTTTATTCTATAAATGTAACTATGACTGGAGTAACAATGCTGCTCCACTTTCAAGCAGATAAAGTGACTTTGTGTAAGGAATAAGTACTCTAATCTGGCCAGTTTGGGCATCTGTGCTGAAATCTGTCTGAGATGACTTTTACTGCTCACTGCGACCTTGCTGTGTGTGAAAATACCACCCATTTGAATTCATCCTGAACCAACTTTCCATCACATGCCATGCGCTGGAAATGCACCGTAACCCTCTGCATAATACATGGGCAAAAGCTGAGCTGGTTCAGCAGCAAGAACTGGCAATTAAAACTCAACAGAAATTTAAAAAAATGAGAGAACATAAGCAAAATATTGTCAGTTTTCAGCTTTGGTCTATTTTGATTTCTTCAGCAAAGGTTTGAGTTCCTACTATAGGACACTGCATGAATAGTTGGGTGAAGCTTTGGAGAGCTCAGTGTAAGCAGGGAAGGGAAGTGCTCTCCAAGGCTGCTTCATCACCTGATTAAGGTGCTTTTGATAACCAAAGGAAGTAATTTTCATACAGGTTTGTTTCCATTCCAGAAATGCCATTATGCCACAAGGGGGTAGGGGTGCTCTGTTTAAAACCTTGCAACGTATTCCTGCAGACCCAGTGTTTCAATGGAAACAGTGTTGGGTGTTACAAAAAGCAACACAGATTGAATGTGCACAGGCATTTCCTATACCATCTGCATTTCAACTATTGCTTTCCTTATAATTAACATCTGTTCATAGATATCAATCTGAGCAGCAAGGATGAAATTATTTAAGAACCGTCCATCTTTCAGCCTCGTGTGTTCCTGGGGATGGTTCTGGAGGTGGAGAATGGGTTACCCCCAGGAAAGAGGATTTGGTTACAAGGAACACCTTTCATTAATCTAAACAGATTGCCAAGGGCTTGGCAGCACCAAAATGGACACAACTGGATCTCATCAGGGAAAGTGCCCCTCAAGCACACAAAAATTCAATAGCATTGGTGGAGTGTGTGCAGTCACTGTTTCACCGGGAAAAACAACCAAGAAAATACATACAGATAAAAGGTCACAGGTGATCCCTGAAGATGGATATTCCACTGGACAATGCAAATGTTTCCATCTTAAATCATCTATTAAGAGGAAAATTTAAATTAATGTGTTAACTTTTTTATTTCGTTTCCCTCAATATGAGCCTGATGGAAATTTTATGGGGGAAGAGGATGTTGCACTGGATGTAGAGAGAATCCCTCTCCTTAGCTGCTTACACTGTTCAGGAGATACATCCAGAGCACATATATTCAGTGCAGAGTGGAAAAATGCAGCTGAGACACCGGATGGATATTTAAAAATTCCCAGAATCGCTGCTTGTTGACACGTGTTATTCCAGGGTTAATGGGATCCACCTGCAGGCAGCTTGCTGTTCTCCTATTTCTACTGGCAAACAAACAGTTGAAAGCCTTCAGTCCTTTTCCAGTGAGACATCACATGAAAATCCTCCAGTGCTTTTCAGTCAACTTTGTCCAAAGCATTTTGTAAGTCCTAATAGGTCACACACCCCATAAGAATGGGATAAATATGTCTTTTCACATATCTTTTATTAGAAATACAGATTCATCACCCTCAAAACTGTCTCATTTTACTGAACTTTCCATCACCACTTCTTTCAGCCATGAAGAAGCAGCAAGCTTAATTTCTCACATACTCAAGGGAATGAGTTGTATTTTCTACTGGTCAAAATGTCCTTTGTTTCTAGAAAAGGCAAAATAAAAATATGCCATCAATAATAATGTGAAAAAGTTTCCTTTCAGTTTTATGAGTCAATGTAGTTCTCACCCTTCAGAAGGAATGGCATGTGTTTTCCTTTTCCACAAGTGGTCCTTAAATATGCACAACCTCACCTGCCTCTGCCATGACCATAGTCTGGGGCAAAGAAAGGATGAGAGTGGCTTTAGCAGGAGTGGGAAGTGAGACAAGGTCAGATCAGTCTAGTTTTGTTGGTAGATTGCAGCCAGATCGCCTGATCCATATCATTTAATCCATATCACCTACAGGTGTTGCAGCCTCCTTCCCCAAAAACTGTCCTGGAGTGAGTAATGACAGGGGGAAAATGGGACCCTACTGCTGCTTGAAACCTTTGATCTTTCTCCTGTTGGACTCTGGGAGAGATCAGGCCCTGGAACATTCATTGAGGAGATGCTTGGGAGATGGATTTGGTCCCAGGAAAGTGATTCTTCATGACACCAAAACGAAATAAAGCAACCTTAAGAGATTATAAATAAAAGATTCTTTTCTAGAAATTATTTTAAGAACTACAATTTTCTAAATATTTCTCAGGTTGCAAAAATTCAGGAAGGAAATGCACAGAAAAAGAAACACATCTATTTTGAGGTGGAAGCTCTTTGTACACCTGTTTTATAGAAAATCATCGGCTATTTAAAAATATTCTTGCTATTTAGTTAATGAAAACAGAAACTTTTCCAGAAATTTTTGGTATTAGCTAAAAACTCATCTGGATTTTTTTTCCCTAAATTTGAGACCAAATTAGAGAATATTATTTTTAATGGAATTGTCTTTTTCTGTGTGAGAAATTGGATTGTTTTATCAACGTGTCCCTGCCCAGAAGAAAAGAACAAGCTGAGACATAAAGACTGGAGATACATATGAGGAAGAAGCATGAAAACCTGTAATCCAAAATGTTAAACAGAAACTAGTGAGGAGAATTTTATAATGGATTTTTTTTTAAGTGTGAAAGTGGCTCTTCAGCAACTGCAAAAATTTCTTTTTACAATTTTTGATGGCATTTGCTGGAGGAAAAATGTGAGGGGTAAGTATAAAACAGAGCATTGTCCATTCACCTCCAGCAAAATTATCTGGTATCCAGACCCTCTGCCCAGCACGAGCAGTTTTGTCCCGAAAAAAAAGAAAACAAGGAAAATAAAAAAGGAAAATGGGAAAAAAAAAGATCAACAACTTCCAGCTATGCTCCAGGAGGAATTTCATATGGAGCTAACTAAGGAAAATCGGCGTCTCAAAGCTCCTTTGGTCCCTTAAGCAAGAGGGGTAATAAGTGACAGATCCAGCGGGGAGGGAGCGGGCGGAGCGGGAAGGCAGGTGCTGCAGTCAGTCTCCTCTCTGCCAGGAAACGCGGGAAGAATGCATGACCAATTCGGTTTCAGAGCAGAATACTCTCTTTAATGGACAGAAAACACTAACCTTTTATTTTTTCTCTTCCTCTCCCTCTTCCCCTCCACCCCAGATTTAACCCTTTGGAAGGACAAAGGACAAAGCTCACATCCATGGACAAGTTATTCTTACCCTGCCAATAGCTTCTATGGTACCTAAAATCCTGGACAAATGCATTGTTCTGTGAAAACAAAATAAACACCCTGAGAGGATTGGATTATCTGAGTGAGATGAAATCAGGGTAAAACATCCCAAATACTCCAACTGTTTTTTTGTTATTTTTCTTTCCTTGCTGCAAATCCAACAGGAATTGTATGGCTCTGACTGGCATTGCTGGTATTTAATGTTTTGGCTACAGGGAATCTCAAATGAGGAGAACTTTCTGCAAAGGAGGGAAATTCTGAAGTGGTCCAACAGTATGGTAATGGCTGAAATTAGCAGATTTTGGTACAACACAACTTAGGCTCTGCTGACAGCAAGGGCCAAGCTTCTTTGAAAGCCTTGGAGTGGCTGAGATCAGCTAAATAATTCAGTTGTCATAAATCCCAGCCATCACCAGTGATTTTTCTTCCTCTCTTTCAGTGTCCCTGCCTAGGAATACATGTACCTTTCTGAAAATATATACAGGTTAAAGTTTGCTTGTAGATGACAGAAAGGAGATGTGACCCCAGTGTTACAGCCCAGTATCCTCACACACCAATAACACACAAAAAGCCATCCCAAAATTAAAGAATTTATTTCTTGGCTTGAGTGTTTGCTCCTAAATACAGGGGTTTAGGGTTCTGAATATGCAACATGGCATAATACTGTTATAGAAATGTTTCTTTTCCATTTGTGATAAACCTGGAGTTAATGGGAATGAAAACTGTGGTCTGCTTAAAATAAGAGTCTCCCCTCTACATCCCACAGAAGCACATGAAACTTATCCTCCTGCCTACAGCGGGCTCAGAGTTTCTCAATAGGTGAAATAAAGCAGCACTAAAACAAATAAAAATCACTGCAAGAAGAAGATTAATTTTACGATTCAGTAGTTTGAATTATAGCCTATGCCAAACCCAAGATATTTGAAACACAGGGAAGAAGTGTGACTTCACTGGGATTTAATTTTTGAAAGCCTTGATTCACGTAAACTACTAATTTTTGAGTTTTGGATGCTACAGTGATAAGAAAGGAAAGATTTTCTTGTTTGTGTGTGCACTTCCATGTTTCTAATATAAATTATACAGTTTTGGTTTATGTGGGGGTGGGTACATGCATATGCATAGGCATATGTATAGTGCAGTGCACAGTCTTTAGGATTTTTAAAAAATCAGTGGTTCATAGCCATGCTTTAAAACAAACTGGCTTCATTTCCCTCCCTAAGTAAAAAAATATAAAAAAAATGAGAGACTAATGAAATTAATGGTTGTTGAAATCAGGGGTAATTAAAAAACACACATTTCTTTTCCTAGGGTGTGGAGTGTATTCAATGTTTGCAGCAAAAGCCTGTAGGATAAATGTTGTAATGAGTTTGGTGATTCGATACTAAAAGCAGAACAAAATCCTACAGATGTAGCCTCATTTTTCTCTACACTCCAACTGCTCACTTTTTTTTCAATTGCATATTTTTTACAGTTAAAAAAAAAATCAGATTCTTTGTGTAGGGGAACCAATTTCCAGCATAATAGGTACTTGCATATAATTACAAGAATTTTAGAAAGTGAGGATAAGAAACAAAATACCTGTGACTGTGTTGTTGTTTTGTGATTGAGATTAAATTGACAGCTGATATATTTCAACTTTTACAGTTTTTATCCTTCCAGTACCAAAAAATCCTGTAACTTTTGCACATTTTGTGTACCAGAACCTGATATGCCAAAGCTCTAATTCTCACTGGCACCAGGGACAATACTTTTAAAGGTAATGAGACGCCTAAAAACACAAATCAGAGATGTAATGGGATTTTCAAAAGTACCTCAGTGCCTAACTTCTGATTTTGGGTGCTTGAATATCTTGGAAATTAACAAAATCTATCCAGGACTTCCACATAATTTTAGGTACTTGTAACCACTGTACAATCCCCCTTTAGAAAAGCGAGTAGTGGAAAGACACCATCAACCAAAGTCCAATATAATTTTTAGTTTCCCCTGTGAGTTTATCAACCACTTTAATAAAATCAGTGTAACTCCCTCTAAGTCATGTAGAAAATGCGTTAGATGCCTTAAAACTATTTGGGCTTGTGTTGTCACAGGGATTTGACATATATCCAAGTCTGCAATGGCCAAATAAATTCCCATTTTTCAGCTGGATGGCAGGAACTGAAAGCAGGGTGTGCTGCTTCACTCTTTGCCTGGTATCTGCCATGGGTTGTGGCCACACACACAAATTCTGCTTGGAATAAGATGCTGCTCTGTGTCTGAGGAGGAAGGTGCATCCTTCCTGCTGCCCTGGATTTGGACAGATTACTTCATTCTGGGCTTCTTAGTGGGACACATTAAGGGAAACTTAGTGTCTCACAGGATAATAAATGGAGAGATAAGAGGCACCAACCATGAGCTCCATGGTGGAGGTCGCTGTTGTTTGGTACCAAAAGAAATATGGGATGAATCCAGCTGTGCCTTCCTTTGTATCCTGCACAAAAGAGAGTTATGAGAGTAAATCCACTTGTTTTCCCAATGGAGAGAAAAACTCCAGCACCAGTAAGCTCAAACATTTTGTCATGAGATCACGTAACTTCCCACCAACTTTAGAAGCAAGTTAAAGTAATCCTGGTGAGAGGAAGCTTGGAATTATTGAGGAAATGTTTTTCATTTTTATTATTATTGTAAAATGCCGATGACTCAAACTGGAGCTATTCCTGGGAAGATTGTTTCCAACAGTTCACCTCTCCAGTTGCAATTGGTGAGACCCAAAGAATGTATTAAGTGTCCAGATCTGAGGCTTCTCAAAAGAAAGGGAGGAAAATATTTCCCTTTTACTGGAAATTATTTTTCTGGCTTGGAATTGAAAGTTGCTTCTAATTTTAACAAAAGATAGAATTAAAAGAAGAAGAGAGAGGAGGCAGGCAAGCAGGAAGGAAGGAAGGAAGGAAGGAAGGAAGGAAGGAAGGAAGGAAGGAAGGAAAGAAGGACAGAAAAAAAAAAGAATCAGTGTGGACAAACGAATCACTGTTGAAACCTCAATCCAAGTGATTCAGTGTCCAGAAGTGGTGCAAGGACAGGGGTGAACCTCTGAGAGAAGCAGGTCCTGTGCTGGTGGGAATAGCTGGTACCTCAGCCTGTACTCCCAGCTTGGGAGAACAAGGCAGGTCATTAAAAGAACAAAAGGAACCACCAACTTCCTCCTCTAATCCACCAGGAGTGATTGCCCTGGCCTAAGGGATCACCATTTCCCCAGGACAAGTCAGAAGTTTCCTGGAGTAAAATGTAAAAATGTCATCTTAAGTCCCTCTGTCTCAACAGCTTAGTTTTTTGGTGTAAGGAAACTCTTCGGGGAAACCAAATGGTGTCACTTGGTGATCCTTTACACCCCTGGAGGTGAATTTTCATCACCCAGAGCTGTGTCAGCTCTGTCCCAGCATGGCTCCTGCTCCCTCCTCCTGCCCCGCTCATCACTCTAATCCTATCCAGAGCTCTAACTAGAGGGATGCCCTTCATGATCCAAAGCCCACTTGCAATAGCAATGATCAAAATTACTTTATCTTGCCTTAAATAATCTCACATGGGTTCTCACAATTTGGCTCTGTTTTCATTGTTCACATCCATAATATCAGGCTGGAGCAACTCCTCAACAAAGCTGCTCTTTCCTGACCCCTTGACTCCCTGGGCAAGGAGTATAATGACCTCCATTGATTCAGCTGCTGGTAGCAAGAGTGAAGGGGAAGAGGTTTCCTGTTTCCTCCCCAGTGAGACTTCTAGGTTGGTAGAATTGTTAAAGGATTTTGTTTGCTCTCCAAGAGAGTCTTATGCTGGTGCCAGGGTTGAGTACAGGAATAAAAAGAAGGAATAGAGGCAAGGGGAAGACAAGTAATTTAGATGAGGGAAAGATTTTCTCCATGCAGGATGTCCGTCAGTTTTGAGACAGATATAGCTGGAATGAATCTCATTTTGTGGAATGACTATAACAGAGTATAAGAGGAGTGCAGCACAGGGAGAGTAAAAATCTCCGTTGCTTTTGCTGCTCCATCTGATAACTCAAGGTTTACACTGGGGGTTAAAGTGAGGAGAAAATCACACCCAAGGCTTTTAATGGCAGAGCTGGAAGAACACGCACCCACCCTTCAGCTTTGTCTATAGGGGTTTTGAATATGCAATCCTTGACAAAAAGGTCTCTGCATTAAGTGAAGAACCTCTCTAGAAGACACTAGAAGCTGTTTAGACTCATTTGTACTCTTACCCTTCCAAGTTACACCACCAGCAGCAGCAAACACACAGCATCTGTACCCTGAAAACAGCCCTTGTAGCATAACTCACATTCAGGTAACAACATGTATTTGGTGGAAACATAGAAGGATTAATAAAACATAACTACTGGAGGAGCTGGGTACAATCTCACTTTACATGTTTTAGCAGTTCAGCATAAAACCACATTAAAATAGGTGATATATTTTTATAGCCTTTTAAAGGAAGTCTCAGACAGACTGAATGAAATAAGGGAATCTTGCTATAAATGCAAAGCAGGGCCACAGTTTTGCTTTTAGTTTCTTTTATTTTCCTTTTTTTCTCCTTTTTTTTTTGTTATGGTTTTGTTTTTATAGCATTACTTTTAAGGAATACTTAGGAATACATGAGAGGATCAAAAAGCTTCTACAGCTTCCTCAAGTGTTTAGTAAACGAAGTGTAACTGGAAAGGATTTCTTCTTGCTTTGCTCTTTTTTCCATTACTTTGCTTCCTGTTAAGTAGTGATAGGTGCTCATGCATTCCATAGCGTGTTTTGCAAGGATATCTTCCATGGGTTTCCTTGTCATTCCATAGTATAGCTATTACACACTGCTAATGTGCTCTCTCTCTTGTATGTCACCACAGAACCATGGAACTGGCTATATTTTCCATTATACTGGTATAAGTCCACAATGTCTTTCCTTTAGTTTTACACTATTTTAAGGATCACATCACGTGTGTTCTCACAAAGTAGAGATCAAAAAGGCCTGTGAAAGGACCTCAAGACACTCCCCACAGCAGAGCATTAATTCTCCTAATGTTTAATTCCTAAAACCTGTGGCTGCCCCATCCCTGGAAGTGTTCGAGGCCAGGCTGGACAGGGCTTGGAGCAATCTGGGATAGTGGAATGTGTCCCTGCCCACAGCAGGGAGTTTAGAACTAGATGATCTTTAAGGTCCCTTCCAGCCCCAAAAATTCTGTGATTGTATTATCATGTGATTTCTCTGCACACTCACCTGCAGGCTGAGACTTATTCATTTAACTCTTTCACTGCTTGTCCATGTATCTTAGCCTCTAAAAATATTTCATATAAAGATTTAACATCCCTGAACTGCCTTTCCCTTTGCTTTGTAAGTTTTTTCCTTCCAGGAGAACCAGAGAGAATCAGAGTTTGCAGGAAAAGCATCTCTTCATTTGTGTTAAATTCAACTCATTGTATTTTGAAAAGAGGTATTTAAAATGCTTCTACCAGGGGAGAGTGGATAGATGATCAGATAGTGTGTGGTGTAAAAATACAGCTTGAGAGGTGTGCATGGGAGGAAAAGAGGGGCAACCACCTTGTCCAGGTATCTGCTACTAAATGCACAAGAGAAAAGCCTTTGGGATCATAGAATCATGGAATGTTTTGAGTTGGAAGGGACTTTAAAGATCACCCAGTTTCAACCTCCTGCCAGGCACACCTTGCACTATCCCAGGTTGCTCCAAGCCCCATCCAGTCTTGAACACTTCCAGGGATGGGGCAGCCACAGCTTCTCCGGGCAACCTGTGCCAGGGCCTCATCACCCTCACAGGGAAGAATTTCTACCTAATATCTAAGCTTAACCTACTCTCTTTCAGTTTAAAGTGATTCCCCACAGGATCACAAGAAAATTGGACAAAGTTAGATCTGATGAGTATTTATTATTAGAGATTTTTATTTGTTTTAGCTCTTGAGACTCTTTGAGACATGTGACATTTCTTCCTGGGTTGGGATAGGATTATTTTTAGAGTCTGGATGTTTCTGTACCTCAGAGAATTTGTCTGTGCACAGCCTGTAGTAATGAAATCAATACAAGTTAAAACCAGTGTGAAACATTTTGTGTTTGTGAGTCAATTAGATTCATCCACCAGAGGTCATTAGATGATCAAATGACACTTTCCTACTGTCTTTATAAGTAAAGATATCAGCACTCTGTGCTATAAAAAATGCATTCTCATTAATAATAAAAACCTTAAAGGAGAAATAAAAGTGTTATGAAGTAAATTATCACACACTGAAGTTCATGATTTTAAATTGCTTTGATAAAAAAACAAAAATAGGTTCTGAATAATATTACAAAGAGAAATTAGAATGCTCATGAATTCGTATTCCAAAATGATGGGAGATGCTTAAAAGGTGAGTTTGACTCTCCATTATTCAAATGACATATTTCTAATTGTACAGTCTGAATGGCATAAACTCTGCTAAGAATGGCCCGTGACTATATAAAATATGAGGAAATGTGAGAGAAATGTCTAATCATGCTTGTAATGAGTTGGAATGAATCTCCCAGGCTCTGGTCTTGCATACCTTTACACCAAAGGAAATCACACATCCTTCTGCTNGAGTTGGAATGAATCTCCCAGGCTTTGGTCTGGCATGCCTTTACACCAACACATCCTTCTGCCAAATAAAAAGAAGTGGACTTGGAAACAGAGAAAAGCTTTCTGGTTTTCCCTTGTTTAGTTTCTCTCCATCGTCACTTTGAGTTGCTTTTTTCCTTCCCTTAATTTCTCTACTTGTGATAGCACCTTGTCCTTCTTTCTTCTCAAATACTCTTTTACTTGATTTCACACATTAGATAAATCTAATACCCTTCTGTTCTGGCTTATGCTTCTCAACTCTTATCTTCCATTTTTCATTTTATTTTTGTAATTTCATTAATTTTGGGGCCTGATCTTGCAGTCAGTGGAAGAAACAAGCCTTGTGCAGGATTTGTAATGGATCTGAGGATTTCAGGTCTGATGGAATTACTTGTGATTGGTTCCTAAAGTTGCAGTTGTCCTTTTCAGTGTTTTAAAATTGGTTGAAGATAATTAGTAGGAGATATTAGTGATGGAGAAATTAATACCTCTTTTATTCATGTTTTCTCTAAAATGTTCTCCTTCCCTTTCCACCAAGTACAAGGTACATTTTTCACAAGGGAAGCAATATTTTAGTCAAAGGGTGAAGTCAAAGCTGCTCAGAGGGCTCTGGCAGCTGAGAGCTGCGTTTGTAGCCAGATCTCAGGCAGTGGGACAAGGCATGAAGACACTGAGAAAATGAGCTGGGTCCTTCCTCTGTCCCAGGAAGATAAATGATACAGAAGCTTGGGTCCAGTCATTGCAGACCCAAGATCTCCACCTGCCCTAAGATATCATAGTTCTTCTGGGGTCTTCTTTGGGAGTTTAGCTGGAAATATTAAATTTTAGCAATTTTAGCCTGGGTAATTTTTCACTTTGTGTCATCTAATACCATACAGGGTTTGAAACTCTCTGGGTACAGGGTCCCATCTGTTGCTGAACAAAGAAGTGACTGATTTTGAAAAACAGGGAACAGAAATTCTAGGAAGAAGTGGGAGGCCAGGACATGCTGAGGATTGATATCCAAGAATGATCCTGAGATGGCAAAAGGGCTGGATGAAGAAAAGTTCTGGAACTGAAAGTTTGGCAGCTTCTGGTGGGCTCCTGGAATATCTATGGTGGACATGCAATCCTGGTACAGTGAAATGGAGCCTCCCAGCAGAATGAAATCCTCTAATTTACCTTTAGAAATCTTCCAAAAATAGAATTTCATCCTCAAAGGTTTATAGATCACCTGCTGGATACCACCAACAGGAGAGACACAAGTCCACCTATAGTATCCCGTTTAAATTATAGAACAGGAAAAAGTAAAACACGGCGAGGGAAAAGGAAGATTGAAGGCTGAAAAATTAACTGCCAGCAGGTGAGGGAAAAGCCACTCTGGATTTTGTAATTTAAACTTTTATTTATTTAAATGAATAAAAATAGGGGAGGAAGATATATATCTCATTACTGGTTAGCCATTTCTGAGGCTGCTGGAAAATAGGAACCTGTCTGTTGGTGAGAAGTTTAGTATCATGAATTGTCTCATTAGCTGCAAGAGAAAACCAGATTAGCATCACCTATAGGTGGTAATAGATAGTTGATCTGATCTTAGGCTGAGAAATAGAACAAATATATACATGTATGTGTACATCTGTATGGTATTTTAAAACAGACAGCAACTTTTGAATATTTAGAATCATAGCATAGTCAAGGTTGGAAAAGATCTCTAAGATCATCAAGTCCAACCATTCCCCCAGCCCTGCCAAAGCCACCACTAACCCATGTCCCCAAGTGTCACATGCACACATCCTTTGAATGCTTCCAGGGGTGGTGGTTCTCCCCTGGGCAGCCTGTTCCAGTGCCTGAACTTTCATTATCTGCCCAAAGTGTTCACATACAGTTTTCCTTTGCCAGTCATGAAAAGTCACTGCTCTTCTCCTACAAGTTTGGCTGCAAACTGACAAATCCAGAAATGATCAATGCATATTTCGTCCCCTATAACCTCTTCCAGTGAGTGCCTGCAGCAATGAGCTTTCCTCAGTGCATGTCCAAACAGTCTGGACTGTTTTCTCTATTTTTGACCCACATTCCCTACTCTATGTGTCTTTATCCAGCTACTCACTGTAGAGAGCAGTGCTGGAGATGTGCTCTCTGTAGTTTTTATCAGTATCTAGGAAAGAAAATAAAGTTTATAAAATATGATCAGCTTCATATTCCAAACTAAACTCCATCAGCTCTTACAGTAAGAGGCTCATTTCCACCTCTGGCTGATACTAAAACCTTTCAGTGAATATAATAAAACATTTCTATTTTTGCCTTCTGAATGTGCAATTCTAGTAAAACTTCAGTAATGGTAATTTCCCCAGTCTGCATAGTTTGTGGTGGACTCACACCTTCCCTACACTTACTCTCCTACTCCCATAGCAACCTCAGCTCTCCCCACTTCTCCTTGGATGCTCAAAGATCATCTCTCCTTATCCTAGATGTAGTAACTACTCAGAGTATGATATCCTGGTTTGGCTCAGTTGAGCAGGCAGTATAGACTATGAATACACATCAGGTTTTCAGAATTGGATCTTACAGAAATGGAGAATGTAGGAGTAAAACTCTAATCCCAGTTAGAGACTTACACATTGTTCAACAACATCAGGTTCATCTTCTCCAATGGCCAGATTCTAACTGGAGTCAGAGCAAGATGTTTCATAAGAAGATCCCAAAGTGGATGATTTTGAGGCGATTTAATTCCAATAGATACGGGATATTTGTTTATCTGTGTGTTTCTGTCCTGTTGGTTATATGTTATTTTTTGGTTGGTTTCTACATTGAAAAAAGGAGGGTTAAACCAAAACCTCACCTCACTCTAATGAGCTCTCCTGGGACCCCCAGAAATGTATGTTATATCATTTTAATGGGACACAGCAGTTTGCTGTATCAGAATAATGAAACATAGACTCCTAAGGCTGGAAGGGACCTCCAAAGGTCACCTCTTCCATACCCCAGCCCTGGGGCAGGATCAGCTCTACCTATGTTGTTTTTCAGAGCTGATCCTCTAACCTGTTTGTAAGGTCCTTTAATGAAGGAGATGCCACAGAAGGTCTAGTTTGAACACCATCACACAGCACTTAGAAGAGATAATTTCATACTGAGCAGCACATAAGTGACATTTTAAAACTAAAATGTGCAAGCCAAAGCCAAAGAAGATGTGTACAATTAGAATATTGCAGGCACACGTGAAAGAAAAAAGAAAAAAAATATTGTGAAACCCAAGTAAATATTAAGAACTCAACCTAATAATCTAATTACTGGTGAATTAAACTGATTACAAAGTGTTGGGATTGTTTTAAATACAAGTTGACCTAAGCAGTGCTTCTGTGAGTGAAGTTTATCATAGAATCATGGAATGGTCTGGGTTGGAAGGGACTTTGAAGAACATCTCATTCCAACCCCCTGCCATGGGCAGGGACCTCTTCCAATATCCCATGTTGTTCCAAGCCCTGTCCAGCCTAACCCTGAACACTTCCAGGGATGGGGCATCCACAATTTAGACCTACATATTGCTGGATATTTTGCCACAGTAATGGAATGCAACACCAAATGCCATGGATTAATTACATGTAAAATGCCTCCTTTAGTTAAGTAAACAGCTTTGCCTTTAAAACCCATAATTTATAGTAATTTCTTTTGCCCTGTTTACATCCTTTGTATTCTATTTTCCCTGAGACGGATCAAAATTGAAATTGAGCTGAGGATGAAGGGGGGCTGAGCACCCTTGTAGCCATGTCAGATGTGCAGGGTTATGCTCTCTCCCTACCTCTATGTAGGCAGCAGTCACATTTTACCAACTTCTTCACTAGCAGAGGTTTTCATTGATTGGGTTATTTATTTTGTCCTTGAAAAGCTGAGATAATTGTGGGTGTCCCTAGTCCTATTGGCGATGTATTGATACCCGCTATTTCCCATCTGTTTGTTTCCCCTCCCTACTAACAGTTTTCCCATTTACTCTACTTTGTGCATGGCCTTTAAATATTAAAGATATTCCCCTCTTTGCCTTTAAATCAGGGCTCATCAACTATTTTCACCTTAACAAGCCAAGCTTTATCTCATGACTGTGGGAATACATAATTCTGTGGCATGTTTAGTAAACATCACTAAGAGATGCAAGAAGATCCATCCTTTCTGGGAGAGGCTACATTTCTCCCACACAGTTTTTTTCCTGGTTGGATTCAGCTTAGGGAAATCAGTCTTTCTCCAGGCAGGCATTGGATGCAGCAATAGCAAGGAGCACATCTTGCTTGCAAATCACAAGCAGAATTAGGTCAGGAGGCCACGTGCACCTTGGCAACCATCAGTTTTAGCTCAGCGATCAATTCAGCATCATCCACCCGTACTGGGTTTGTTAAAGCTCCATGCAAGTGCTGCGGAGAGGAATTTCAAACTGCAGGCTTCCGTGCAGGGAAGGATGAACTGTTCCCTGGGAAGGCGAGAGCAAGAGCAAGAAGCAACGTGACTCATGAGTTTATCACATGAGGTGGGTGTGGGCTCCAGTTCCTGTTCAAAGGAGTCTTTATTTTGCATCAAACAGATATTTCATATAATAGAGAAACAGTGCTGGAAGCAAGGGCTGGAGCAAAGACCTTCATGCGGAAAATGTCTAACCCCAGAGTCAAACATTTTCTTCCCTCTGCGTTTCTGAGTTATNACTCTGATGTATTCCTCTTCAGAAGTATCCCTGCCCATGTCAGGGGAATTGTAATGAGATGATTTTTAAGGTCCCTTCCAACCCAAACTATTCTGTGACTCTATGATGAACAGTCCTGTGCAAAAATATGAGGATAAAGTGTTTATTTTTAACCTCTTATTCCATTAAGTTTTGGGGCAATTACATTTCACAGGAATATGGGCTGACTCTGCCTCTCTCATATTTTAGGCACAATTTCTCTCAAATATCTGCAGTTTGGGACTGGAGATTCCAAGGTCATCCCAAAACAGCAACCAAAGGAAGCAACATGAAGTTGTGCCAGGGCAGGTTTAAGTTGGATATTAGGAAAAAGTTCTACCTTCACAAGGTGGTTGAGCACTGGAACAGGCTCCCTAGGTCAGTGGTCATGGCCCCAAGCCTGACAGAGTTCAAGAAGCACTTGGACAGCATTCTTAGGGACATGGTGGGATTGTTGGGGCTTTCCCAAGCCTTTCCACTGCAAAGGCAAGGTATGACACATCCAGTCACACAGCTGGTCCTTCGTCTTTAAGGCACTCTTGTTACAAAAAGCCTGTTCTGATGATAGTAATAATAACAATAATAACCTCAATAATTCTTATTATTAAAGAATAATCTTAAAAAACCATGAAATTTGCTTGGTGCAAGGCTGCACTTGACTTCAGGCAGACAAGAAAGCAGACATTTAATGCTGACACCAAAACCATCTCTCTTCCCTGCTAGATCAAAAACCTGGAACTGCTGAGGAATATTCGCACCTATTTTTACAATAGCAATATTTTATCATCATATGATGGCTGATAGTAAATGATAGTAACCATATGTGATAAGAAGAAGGATGTCTTCCAAAGTACCTCTATACACCTATAGAATAGGTAGATAATTATATAGTTACCCTGATCTTATACAGTACCTCAAATGTTACATGTAAATCTGTGTATCTCTGTGTCTTTATATGCATATTGTGTACATATGTATATGTAGATCAACATACCTCTATATACCTGTACCTATCCAGCTATAAATATATACAATCTGTGGCAGACACAAGTAGGTAATTTACATATTAACAACAGATTCTTCTCTGTGAAACATCTGTGTAAACACTGAGTTATATTCTGACCTTATTGAAAAGGCAGAGAACAAACTCTGGCCAAATGTATTCAGGAGACACGAAAAGAAACTGAAATGACAGGTCTAAATTCAGCACCATTAAAATACAAAAACCAGGGGGGTTAAAACAAGTCAGATGGCCGGCACCAGGGCTGGGTTATGTATTATGCATGTGTTTGATACAGTTCTCTATGTCGGTGGATTGGTATCCAAAGAAATAAGTTAAAGTTGTGACCTGTCTGCTTTTGATTTACTAAGGTCAGAGAGAGCGGATACCTCTTCTTCACGGAGAGTTATGTATGTAAATCACTGCCCAGATAAGCCAAGTGTGGGCAGTATCTTCTTGTTACTTGGGAAAAAATTCTTGCTTGGCTCCCGATTGCTGCAGGTCTGATATAAAAATGGATTGGCCAGACTTTTTTTTTTTTTTTTTTTTTCCCCCTGATGGAGCTTTGCTAAAGGTTTATTCACAGAAAGCCTGGATGGGCTGCAAGTGTTTTATCCTCCTGAGCAGGGGCAGTGCTAAAAGGGACAGAAATCAAGCTCCATGGGAGTGTCAGCCGAATTCTCGGAACAGCTCTGCTGTAGTGAATGAGAGTCCTGGGAAGTGTTTGTAGCCTAACCAAAAAAAAAAAAAGCAAAGGGGTTGGTATCTGGGCCAGAGGGTGAGAGCTGTTACATGTGTCCCTGTCTCCTGCTGCTTGGGGCCACCAGAGTTCAGGGAATAACAATAAAGAATTAGAGAGCAAGAGGCACGTGTGCTGCAGCTGATTCCGCCTGCTCCAAACGGAGCCATTCGTCGTGCCCCGTGCAAATGAGTTATCGGGACCCAGCAGATGGGACTCCGGGTGTGCATGTGCCAGGGAGACAAGGGGAGTTTGGTGTCACTTAACTTCTTTATTGTCACGTCTCCCCTTTTTTACGGGTTCGTCTCACTCGTGGTTTTGTCAATATGTCAGGCTTTCACAGGAGAAGTAGATGTGGGAGCTGGGCAAAGAAGAAAACAAACAAACAAAAAAACCCCAAGCCCCAAACTTTAACCAGACGCAGGTAATTGCATTTACTGTGACACTTTTGGCATTTCCTCTTGTTATAAAGGGAAAGCTGTGTCTAAAGTGACAGTGGGAAATAAAGAAAGGATTTAAGTATTGATCTGGTTTTTTTCATGGTAAGGGTGGTGGAAAGATGCAAGGCAAAGCCTGTGGGTGTCACTGGAAGAGCTCTGTTGGCATCTACAAGTCTGAGTTCAGATTCAAACCAGAACAAGGAAATAATGTGGGATAAATTCTTTCGGCATTAGGTAGCCAAAAGTTAAATATACTAAATATTCCTAGATATTAGGAAGAATTTCTTTACTGTGACATGAGGTGAGGCCCTGGCACAGGTTGCCCAGAGAAGCTGTGGCTGCTCCATTCCTGGAAGTGTCCAGGGCCGGATTGGACAGGGCTTGGAGCAACCTGGGATAGTGGAAGGTGTCCCTGCCCAGAGGGGTTGGAACTTTGGAGTTGTTCTCTAAGGTCCCATTGAACCCAAACCATTCCATGATTCTATGATCCAGTTCTGTACAGTCATGGAACACAGGCATGGAAGGGAGCAGGTTGAATGGCCCTCAAGAGGCAGCTCCCACTCTCACAGCTGACTGTGAACTGAAACTGTGAGCTCAGGCTCTTCATCTGGCATGTACATCCCAAACCTGGGGGGAGAAGAAGCCACATTTGATGTTGGCTCCCATTTAGGCCAAGTTTTCCTTTTCTGTTGGTAGGATCAGCACTGGGAACAAAGGCCAGCAGCAGTGGATACCGTGGCACATGCCTGTGAAAGGTTTTATTGGGCTTGATGGTGCCACTTGCAGCTTAAAAGGCTGCAGGAGCTTGAACACGTGCACATTCCCACGGGCTTTGTGTCTGTCCTGAGAAAAACTGCCCCTGTGTCAGGATTATGGGAGAGTAAGGCACTAGCATAACAGGGTAATGAATAAACAGAAGGCTTCGGAAAATTTTCAATAAAATTTTTGGAAGTGGTTGGTTCTTAGTTGAATCTACAGGTTTTCTCAGAAAAAAAATTATTTTAACTAGTTTAATGTTAAAGAAAAAAGAAAGGAAAGTAGGGATGTCAGGAAGTACAAAAATACCCTAGTTGGACATTATTAAATAAAAAGAAGGGTTTTTTTGGTCAGCAGATATTTTCAGTTTTGACTTTTAAATCAATGGTAAAAGGAAAGATGTAAAGAATAAATAATTTAAACTTATCAAAATAAAACAGTTAAACGAACTAATCCATACCCATTCCTGGGACCATTAGAATTTTTATTTTTTCCAAGTGAGTTCCAGAGGGGTCAAAGACTCAAAGGTTTCATTTAGCCTTCTGAATATATAGGTAAAATTTGGCCTACATTTTGATCTGCAACTACACAGATCAAGAATATGTATCACTATATCTATGGATTAAAGCAATTCAACAGACTGAATTATTATTGGTTTTGTGTTTGATAGAAACATGGACATACTTGTATGTGTTTGAGGTACCAGGTTGGGCAAAAAGAAAAAATTCCTATTTTAAAACAAAATAAAATAAATAAAGATACTTTGCATGATTCAAGCCACTTCCCTGAGAAAGGTAAACACTTATTGGGAAAGCTACTCTTGGCTCTGAAGAAGTTCCAAAATAAATTCGTCAAGCAATCCTAATTATTCATGCTATCTCCTCTCTTTTCGTAATGAGTTCTGCAAGAAAAGGAAATGGCTATTTCTTTGTGGTTAAGTCTGCAAACTCATCCTCTTACAAAACTACTGGTTTTACCCTCTCTGCTTTGGAAAATTAGTTTGGTTGGCAAATTGTTGCATTTATTCTCAGGATCAAGGGAATCATCTAAATTTGAAGAAAGCACAGACTTTTTTCTTTTTCAGTTTTATTAAAAATTACCTTGAATATTGTATTTACTTCTCTTATCTCCATTTCTTTAGCCCTAAGGAAGAATATCATCAGTTTGATTCTAATAATGCCTAGTGGGTCTACTGTAAAAACTCTTTGTAAAAATGATCTCTCTACCCAAAAGACAGCAGCTTAAAAAGGAAAAGCAGATAAAGTGTGATTAGAGCTGGTTCTCTTTTTTCCTGAAATATAAACAAACCTTGATATCAAAAGCCGCCTTCTCCTTAAAATGCTGACTTGTAGGAGCAGTCATATTTAAATCCTCATGGAGGGTATTATCAGAATATTTTATGAAATTTCTTGTGTTTTGAAAAATAACTTTAAATTGTTTTTTTTTTCCCTTGTACCTTTTGTGGAAAGAAATCATTCCAATGGACAATTAAAAGCTTGTATTTGGCTGCCTTATCCCTGGAAGTGTCCAAGACAAGATTGTGTAGGGCTTGGAGCAACCTGGGATAGTGGAAGGTGTCCCTGCCCATGGCAGGGGGGTTGGAATGAGATGGTCTTTAAGGTCCCTGCCAACCCAAACCATTCCATGATTCTGTGATGATTCTACAAAATTGTGTCTCACTCTCGGTGAGACAACAGAAGTATCAATAGAAGAATATAAGGAAAATTCTCTTTATATCCTTTCCCTCATCCTTGGGCAAAGATGAAATAAACCTTAACTCAATATGGCTAATCAACATGTGGGACACCTTTATAGTTTTCCTTGCCTTTTCCCAAAAGCTCAGGAACAGAATATTTCCAGCAGAACTTGAGGGGTCACCAGTTCAATGACAAATGATATGACAAATCCTCATTTTTATGTGCTCTGCATTAAATGGTCACATCCAAGATGACCTGATGGCTCCAATACTTCGAGTTTCCCATGCACCTCACCTGCCATTAACTCCCAGCTTGCAGATGGGGACAGTGTTGTGTTCCATAATTATTAGCATGAATAAATCCAGGGAAAGTGCAGTACCATTTAACTGCAGAGAAATGCTTAGCTCTGACAGCTCATTAAAGAAAGTACCATCTTTAAAGGAACTGATGCAAAAGAGAACATATGAAGCTTAACCCTGAGGTGGATTTGGCAAGGCAGAGCAATGCCAAATGTCCTTTATGGATTGCACTAAGAATTTGTGGGTTGGAGTAAATGCCAGGTCAGGTGTATGGAGTCTGTGGCCTGTGATGTGTTTGCAGTGGAAGGCAACCAGATTAGGCAGAAACATTAAATAAACTGGAATTTCCCTGAATAAGGACAAAGCTGGTGGAGAGGAACATTAAGACACAGTAGGTCAGACAAATGACAGATTAAGGAAAATATAAAACTACACGTACACAGGGGTCCTCCTGATATTTCACCAGTCTGTTGAGTAACTTTGGGCCATTTGGGTAAATAAAACCACATGACTTTACATGAGATGTCTGCTCCCAACTTCTGCTCCCAATTGCTTCTGAAAATCCTACCACGACTTTCTGCTTAAGTTCCCACGTAAATATCTGATCTCCTTATGAGGTTATTTTGGGGGTTTTGGCTTTTTTTTTAATGTGATGGGGTTCTAAAAGCAAGAGGGGGCTTTTAGAAATACATCCAAGAAAGGAGGGGGTGACGGAACACAAAATCCTATCTCCTTATAGGACAATCTCCCTCTGTTTTTTCACTGTAAAATAAGTCCACCAGTCAGTAAAATCAAATCCAAACTTGGTAATTTATATAAAATAAATCCTACTTTACCATGAAAAAAAGTGTTTAGAACAGGGAAATAAACATTTTGATTCAGTAATGCTGAAATAGCATTTTTGATACTTCACTTTCAACATTATTTTACATTATTTATTTATAGCAAAAATGAGAATTTGTAACCATCATGACTCCATTTAGAAAATAAGTAATCAAATTTTGTTTTATGAATATGATTGTTCTTTAAGAAAGAGCAACCAAGCAAATATCTAACCAGACCCAGAAGCTACAGGGGTGAATTAAACACTTCATAACATTGTCAGCCACTAGAGTTTTGTGTCCTGTTTAGTCTTTAGAGTGGCTTCTGGACATCTAGAACTGTCTCCAAAATTTCTGTGTCTTGCTAAGGAGGTGGAACTGATCATGCACTCTTCCCATGGGAATTCTGGTTATGGTCACACTGTTTCAGAGATTATATAGTTGTGGTGCAGGATTTTCCATGCCAGCTGGTCTCAGTGATAGACAACCGTCTGAAGTGTGTCAAAGTATAGGCAGCACCAAAATTATTTTGGGAGCTTCGTGTGTTGTCATAACTGTCTTGGGATGTTAGACTGTTTTCCATCCTGCAACTCTTTTAACCCTCTGCATATGCTCATTAAAACACAAAGAAATGCAGCTATTTCCAGGCCTGGCAAACGGTAGTTTTCTGATGATCAGTACTCAAAGATATCAAGGGTTAAAGTTTGATTTCAACTTAATTTTACTGCCTTACCATAGTTTTTTCTTCCATTTAACTTAATTTCATTCTGTCCACAGAGGGAGAGAAAATCTGTTTTGACCTGCAAGCTGTTCCAAGCTCCAGCACAGGCTTCCTCTCTAATTTTGGACAAATCAGTTAATCCTGTACAACAGCTCCTCTGTATCACCAAAACACAAGGGGTGAGCAGCCACAGCCAAGTCTGATTTTATAGATTTCTATCTTGCAAGTGTAATTAGAAAATGCACAGACAGGCAGGAAGGTATCTAGATAAAGTTTGAATCTTAATACACATTGGTAGAGGAGTTTTGTTTCCTGATGCAACCAATCTGAAGAAACCAATAAAAATGAGCAGAGGTGGTAATATCTTAGAATCCAAAATGGTTTGGGTTGGAAGGGACCTTAATGATCATCTGGTTTCAACCTCCCTGCCAAGGGCAGGGACACCTTCCACTATCCCAGGTTGCTCCAAGCCCCATCCAACCTGGCCTTGGACACTTCCAGGGATGGGGCAGCCACAGCTTCTCTGGACAACATGTGCCAGTGCCATCCAGTGCCATCTTACCTTATGATGGTGCAATAACAAAGATCACATATAGTACATCAAATATACTCTTACAGTTTCAGGGGCTATGTCACTCTGAAGAAGTATATAGTTTCTATTAATCCTATATTTACCAGTCCCATAAGAATGTTTTGGATACCCCAGGGAATTAAGGATGACATTATCTATACACTTTCAGGCAATTAAACGAATCCTCCATGATGAAATGGCCATGACAGTCATGTGTCCCTTCTATCCTCATTTTCACAGAGATGGTGTTTAATCCCTGACTGATGTAATTTCCTACCCTTGCAAAAGTCTATTCAAAAAAAATATTTTACCTTTGAATACTCAATGTTCTATCCAGTAACTACCTGTACCTTTCTAAATTAGTTTAAGTTTTAGCTTTAGGAGTTCTTTTGGAGATAAACTCCATGGTCTGATTACGCAACTTTTCACTGGTTTCAAATTTGCCTATTCGATTTTTAATCTTTTTGCACTGAGTGACTAAAGTTGAAGTTCTTTATACACTTTCTATAGGCAACTGGCTGTTTTACTGATGTATTTAGTGTCCTACTCTATGTGTGTGTACTCAGCCAGGGAGAGCTGCTTAATATTGCATACACACACACACATATTTATATTTCCTGTCATTGGAAATAATATATTTTTATATGGAGGTACGTATATCCTGTATGGATAGTAAGGTATAGAGAGATACTGATATGACCACAACAGTATTTTATATATTAGTGTAGTAAGTGCAATTGCAAATTGTTATACTCAAAATCTAATTCAACACATTAATTTAAACTGGCTTGACTAATAACTCTATTGTATGGACTGAAAATGTAATGAAAATCCACAGCAAGAAGTTAATGAAAACTGGAGCTCCTTTGAATAATGTAGAGAACTCTACAACTGTCCCAGTGAGATCCTCTTGCTTATATCACGTAGGAAAATAAAAGTTGGAAGTTCTCATTAATGCTCTGGAAGAAGGTTATTGTAAATAGCATGTTATAATTGCATTTTCAAAATATATTCAGTTGATAACTCTTTGAAATGAGGACACTTCATTAAAACCTGAGAGGCACAAAACACATCTTAGTAAGCCCATACCAGGAATAGAGAAGTCACCTTAGGGGAAAGAGGAATAATAGAGGGACACACAAGGAATACACTGGCAAGAAATGTGAAATAAAATTCAACCTGAAAAACTCAAGGTAAAGCACCTAGAAAAAAAAAAAAATTATGCATAAGGATCATGGGGCAAGTGAGACTCAGGCAAAAAAAGGCAAAATTACTTGAGATAAAAGTGGTCTGCAAAATAGCTATGAGGTGCTTACGTCAGGACATAGAAAATAAAATGGTTTTTCAGAGATAACATTACAGCTACAGAGCTGCTCATTTTCCTGTATCATTCAGCAAAAGGAATTAAAAGTCCTGCTCCAGCACTGAGTGAAGTCAGTGGCAGCTTTAATGGACTTGTCAAGTTTGAAATTTTGCCTACACTCTGTTTAGGCTGGATGGGTTAAAGTGGGAAGAGAATGTGGAGCTCTTCCAGTGTGGTAGTGAAGAGCAAGGCTAAAACATCACTGAAGAGGCTGGGGAGGACTGTCTTAAAAGAACAGATCTGGAAAACTTGTAGCTTGATCTAATATCCTTGTAGCTTGGCTAAGGATTGACTAAAAAGAAACAGAAAAATTGCCTACAGTCATTTGAAATGTTTAAATGCCAAAGAGGGTGAAGAATTATTTAGGGTGTGGACATTGCCATGAGAAATGGAATTAAATTAATTAAAGAAACATAGAGGCTGACTATCATAAGGGGAAAAATAGTCTTAAAATGACTTTTAAACAACCTGCCACTGGTAGAAGTTCCATTAGTAGAGTCATTTAAAATTGAAAAAAAAAAGAAAAAGGAAAAAATCCTCTTGGGGATCATTCTTCAAAAGCGAAGTTATGGGACAATGTGATGTAAAGACTTTAAGGACAGAGGAGATAATAATGATCAACTTATTATGCAGGAGGTCAGGCAAGAGAACTCTAATGGTCCCTTCTGGCCTCGCACACTGTGAATCTATGGAAGCACAGATAGACCACGACTTCAGGAGAGGTCTAAAAATTGTTCCTGAGGGAAAACTCCCCCTGAACTTGAGACAAATTTCTGGTTTTATGTGGAACAGGAAGGGAGCATCCCAGAAACACTCCTCTTTGCCTCCCCACTGTACACATGGCCAAGTTTTGCTCTTTCAACCAAAAGACTGCTTTCTGCCACTGAATCTGCTATTGTTAGCACAGTATTTGTTTAGTAAGAGCAGGAAGCTCCATACCAGTGAGTGAATCCAATGGATTTCAGCCTCAGTGACCTGGTTAGTATAAACTGAAGCTGAACAAGTTCTTTATTTTCCTAAGTTCATGATTGCATTGACTTAACTTTAGCCTGCAGAACTGGCCTCCTACCCTACACAGTCAATCACACCAAACAGCACAGGAGCACTGAAGCTGGGAATATTGGACGCAGGGAAGAGAATACTATAAACTGTAAATCAAAGATGATGTCTAGTTTATGAGGATTTTGCCTGAAGATATATTTTTATTCCCAAAAGCCTCTTTGCTAAAGCATTTGTTACTGATCCTAATTCCTCTTGCAAATTTAGTTAATACTCATAGATATCTTTTGCATACAGAGTAGCACACATGCAGCTACACTAATGTCTCTCAGTTGCTGATGGAGGCCTGCACAGAGCAGACTACAAAGTGCTTGGGCAGACAGCTGAGAGGAATATTTATCTAAAAATAAAAATGTTGTTACTTGTGGAAATAATTTGCATTTAGTTAAATCTCTGTTGTTCTAATTAGAAGTGCCATGAATGTAACATAGCCATATAGGAATCCACAATATCCCAGGCCAACCTAGGAATAAAGGGAAAAAATGTAAAGGAAAAAGTTGCCCTGTTAAAGACCAATGTGGTGTAGCAGAAGAACAAGGCATTGACATGACTTTCATTTCCCTGTTTTAGCTAAAGCTTTAACACAAAGGGCTTTTCTGCCAACACCACCAGAATAAGTGAATTGTTATCTCTCTAAGCAGTCTTCCCCTTTTTTTCCTTGCATTCTTTTTATCAGTAATCATAAAATCATGGAATGGTTTGGGTTCAATGGGACCTTAGAGAACATATGCTTCCAACCCCCTTGCCATGGATAGGGACACCTTCCACTATCCCAGGTTGCTCCAAGCCCTGTCCAACCTGGCCTTGAACACTTCCAGGGATGGAGCAGCCACAGCTTCTCCGGGAAACCTGTGCCAGGGCCTCACCTCCTTCACAGTAAAAAATTTTCTCCTAACTTCTCAGCTGTATCTCTCATCTTTGACTTTAGAACTATTTCCCCCTATTTTATCACTATCTGTCCATGTAAGAAGTTTCTCTCCATGTTGTTTGTAAGCTCCTTTTAAGTACTAAAAGGAAAAAGAAACTTTACATTTGCTGAACTCGCAGAGCCACTACCTACATAGAGAACAGCCCAACAGGTAGGAAAACAGTGGTAACGATCTCAGGATTCAAAGATTTAATCTCAGCTCTGAGCAACTTTGTCTCACTTCAATTACCCTGTGCAAGAGGTTCTCTGTTTTGCAAACCAGTGTAGTTTTGGGCTGGAAGACTGAAAAAGATAAGGGACTCTGATAAAATTCCAAAGTTTGCATTCAGGAACATGGTATATCCCAGTTCAGGAAGGCAGTACCTCTAGATCCATTCTGGTAACTTCACCTTGGATAAGTTTTATTGTTGACATCATCAAAATAAAAAAAGTGCTGACAGCATTCAAGAGTTATTCCAAGAAGAAGAACAAGAAGATCAAAGCTGGGAAGGGTGGTATTATTAGGAACCAGTACAAGGGTAGAATAAATATGGCTTTGCTCATAGATGATTAACAGAAACACAGTAACAGTATGCAAATATTCAGAGAGTGTAATTGTCAAGGCTTGAACAGTGAGTATTTAGGAGCTGAAGGAAAACTTTCTTGGGATGCACTAGGACAGCAAGAGAAGCTGAAAAGTTAACATAGTGTTTCATTGGAGAACTAAAATGTGCAATAATTTGCAATTAAACAGAACTTTAAACTTCCAGAATTTTAAAGTTTAGCTTAATCAGGTTGCCCATGTTGTCAGTACACGGGAATAGTAGCTTGCTTGGAGAAAATAAAACTGGTTGTCATAAAAATAGCTGAGAACCACTTCCCTGAAAGATAAACCTGCCTGTAGTCTCTGCATGGTTTTGTAGAGACTTATGACAGTACAATTCCTGTTAGATTAATTGCGCTGGCAAAGGAAAAGTTTCAATGAATTGGTGTTTCTCTTGCTGATATCTGTGATTTCCAGAATTTTGGCTCAGTTATGACACTATTATCTAAGTTGGATTAACCCATGTGAAGTGTGTTATTGTTCAGGTTCCGTGGGCTGGGAGAGAACGGAAATCTTACCACCCAGACATCTTGTTTGAACAAGGCTAAAGATAAAAGAAATCTTTTTTAGACACTATCTGATGCTGGAAAAGCATCAAATCTGTGTGCACAAACTGAAAGTGGATTATTTAGCCAGTGGGTAATGCTGGGAGAGTCCCCACCCTACTCGTTAAATCTCCAGGTTTGGAGTCCTCCAGGAGAAGGTGTTGATGTGCATTTGGATTTAGTGTAATGTTTCTCAAACACTTAGGTGTGTCCTGTAAGAGCAGGACACAAAATGTACTCATTGTAAGAGGAGGAAGTGGGAACAAAGTTGGCTTCCAGTTCAAAAATTATTTAATGCCTCAGTTAGAGAAGGGTTTTTCATGATTTCATTATGATGGAAGGGACGTGCATATCACAGTCATCTGAAGTGGAAAAAAGATCTTTGTAAACTGATACATATCTGAAAAGTTGCTTAAAAGGTGTTTTTTGAATTCAACATTTAGCATCCAGTGAAGAGCAGTGACAGCACATAATGACTAGAACTTTCTGTGGCAAACAGGTGCCTGAAAATGCTCATTTTGATGTTGAGTGATGCAATTTAAGAATAGACATGTAAGTCAGCAGGTATACTACTGGAGATGTATTTTATTTTGATATTTTTAAAGCAACAAAAAATGTAGCTTTGGAGAGGCAATTTGATTTTTAGATTAAAAAAAAGGGGAGCAGGAAGAGAAAAAATATTTTAAGTATTCAAACAGAAGAGATGATTGGAATGAAATGTTCCTGTGTGGGTCAAAATTAGTATTGGGAGCAATCAATGTGTTTCTTATTTCTTCTTTAAAAAAATGAATTTATTTGAAGGATAATGTTGAGTCTTAGGAAAAGTCACCTGAAAAGCATCCAGACTGGAATCTATTGTGGCACTTTGTTGATTGGGGTGATTTGCAGAATCACAGAATCATTACAGTTGGAAAAGACCTCTAAGATCATAAAGTCCAACCATTAACGCAGCAATGCCAGGTCCACATTTTTGAACACTTCCAGGAGTGGTGATTCCACATGGATTTCCTGGACAGACTGTTGCAATGCCTGACCACCCTTTCAGTGAAGAAATGTTTCCTAATATACAACCTTAAACTCCCCAATTTAGTTCATGTACGGTAGACCCAGATCAGACAGAACAAGAGGTGAAATGACAGGTTTTAATAAATGTTAAAGTCTGAGAAGATGAGACAAATCCCACATCCTTCACCAGCCTGTCCATTACAAAGGCTGCAGAATGTCATGATTTCTGTTGTATAAAGAACTCAAGAATATCCCTTTTTCCAAACTGTGCTCTCTGTAGGAGCATGGAATGAAGCTGTTTGGTGAAACACTCAGGGGCTACTGCAGGGCAGGAAAGGGCAGCTGAGGCCCACATCCTGACTCCCTCCCCTGGCATGGACCTGACATGGACCCTCCCCTGGCATGACCTGTAACAGGTTCCTTTTCTTCATCTTCTTTCTGCCAGTTGTGCTTCCTTACTGGAGCATCAGGGAGAGAAAT
>WEIV01009011.1:426326-446230 GCA_013390005.1 Calyptomena viridis | reverse complement strand
TTCAGGTTTTTTTTTTTTGTTTGGGATTTTGCTTGTTGGGGGCTTTTTGGGTTTTTTTCTGACTCGCAGTTTCAAAAATTGTAACTCTTGTATCAAGCAAGTGGTTTTAGGTAGAGTATCAGAGAAACTTGTTCTGCAGGAAAGTGTCAAGGACATCAACAAACCAAATTGGTTTGGGTTTATTTCTGTTAATGCAGGAAAACAAATTTATTGTCCTGCAAGACTGAATGCTTAAAATCTTGGAGATTTTTTTCTTTTGAAAGGAGTNAGTGATATAAGATAAGAAATTGGACAGATCAGCAAACATTACACACTATATCTCCCATATGTGCATTTTGAGCATTTTAGCAGATGTTGCAATCATCAAAAACATTTAACAAATAAAAAACTAGATTGAAAGATAAATAGCAGCAGACTCCTTATGACATGGTTTTTAATCAGATGTATGTAAAGTTCTTTGACCTGCACATTCAGAGCGAGGACACCAAGGGCCAGTTGTCAGAGCTTTCTGACATGTTCTAACTTGTCCAGCCCATATATTTGATTGTTCAAGTTAGAGGATGTATTTCAAAGTTTAGCAAGGCAAATGAGTAACAGCCTTGTGTCTTTCAGAGGCAGGTTAACAGAACCTGATGTATTCCTTCTGCAGTAAGGTACGATGTATTCCAGTGTTCTTCTGGAACAGGAATTTCGTTGTATCCCCTGAAATATGGAGAAGTGCTCCCCAGTGATTCCCTTTTGCAGATGAATTGGTTATCATCTGGTTTGTTTTACCACTCTTTATCCGTGTTGGTGCTACCTAGCATTTGGACAAATAGGCAATAAGCCATCAAATGCAGTCTAATATTAATTAAAGTAGCCATGTAATGCTCTAGGGTTAACTGAGGGATGTTTAGAAGAATTCGGCTCTTGCGTGTTCCATGTATTTTTTACTATATGTAGTAATAGCAGAGCTGTGGTACAGGAAATAAGTCATCACTTTGCAAAAGCTGTGTATCCCACTGAAGGTACCAGTACTGAAGAATCTGAACTATGATGGAAAACCTAAAGGTTCATATAGTTTGGCTAAAAAGAATTGAAGCAAAAGGCTTGTAAGTAGTTGGATTTTTACCTTGAGGAAATAAGAACAACAAGTCTGGGAATTCAGGGACTTGCAGAATTATAAAACAAAAAAGACAGTATTTGTTTTCACCTAGGATTTGAAGATGGTTCTAAAGCAGAGAAGGTCTAATGACTCCATGAATGATCTTAGCTTGTTTTCAAAGTGGATTTAAACTATAATGGAAAAGTGAGAAGGGGAAATTAAGATAAACTGTGTGGGAATAGCGTGCTGAGTTAGATAACTTCTTACTTTATGTTTTTGTGATTGTAATGATCTTTAGCAGGAGTTCTCAGAAGTCTGCCAAAAATGTTATACATCCAAATCACCCATAGAGCTCTTAGAGTGAAAGGATAGTCAAAAATACTATTTTTTTTTTTACCAACAGCAAAGTCCATTTTCCTGATTCCCTAATGAACTGTAAAACATAAAATCACGAAGCTTGAGGAAACAAAATCTTTGTTCAGTCTATTTTGAGCTGAAGGATGTGGGAAAAAAAATAAATTGGTGGAGAGGAGGTTTTCTGTTTTGAAGTCTTCAACACACATATAAATGTCCACAGGGCCCTGGAAATACCAAATCATTCTATGCAGGTCACCAAAAAGCTTTTATATATCATGATTGTCACTGCTGATTGGAGCTTTATTTGTGACCTGTAGGTGGAATCTCTGTCTACCATCTTCTTAAGTAAGGCAAGAAATCTAGTTACCTTTTGATTTGATTTTGTTGATCACTCATTCTGGCATTGATTTGGCTTTGGGAGTATTTGCTTCGTTGTTTTTATCTAAAAATTACTAACAAGTGGTGCAATTGATAACAAACATTATGGCTATGAAATTGAATTTTTATTATAAATTAAGATGAGAATAAAACCGGGCAATGAAATACCTTAGCACACTTCTAGTTTGCTGCTCTGGTTGCAGTTCCTGGGTTACATAGGGAGAACTCATTCCTTACACAGTGTTTTTCTACCCATGAGAAGGGAAAAACTGGAGTGTGTGGCTTTTTGAGTACTCCTAAAGCATGAGTAGTATCTAGTACTAATCTGTCCAATTTACAGATGTCGAGAGAATGACCTAGGATGGCACAAACAGAATTTACATGATGGGCAAGGCTTGTGCTGGATCTTTGCTCAGGGCTGAATTGCTTCAGTTAGTTAATTTCTGTTGGTTAAGCTGCACTGCAAACTCCTCTTTTAATGATCTTTTGCAAAGTGCAAGACTCAAAAGCTGCCTGTGTTTGGGTCTATGTGACCAAGTAACTGAACATTTCTTAGATTGCTTGGGTCAGGGGGTTTATGCAGGTGGTCAGGAAGAGTTTACCCCACATATCAAACATTAGTTTTGTTCTAGTAGCAGAAGCTTTCCAAGAGCGAGATGTGTCCATATCGTCACAAAAGGAGCTCCAGAAGAAGACAGACCTTTATCATCTTCAGAAGGTTAGGCCTGTGCCAGATTTACTGACTGGTTCCTTAACTGAATCTTTTAAAATGTGATTGTTCATGGTTAATTCTTCCCAGCTTGCTGAAGCTCTGAGTAAAGGTTGTGTATAAGTGTCTAATCTTAAAAATGAATGAATAAGTACCAACTATGTATGTCAGGTCCTCCTGACACATAGAAAATTATAGAAATATCTATCATAAACTAGAATTTTAAAATGCAGATTAGATGTTTTATGTTTCTTTAACTTGTAATTTAAACATTCTGCCTAACACACATTTCTTTGAATTTCCCAAACTCCTGCGGGTTTGAGAACTGAATACATTGGCCTAAATAAAAATAACTGCACAATCACACTTTCAAACATCATGAGTGAAGACATGCCAGCAAAAATTAATTATACATGTTAAACATATAGATTATGTTCTCTAGAGAATAACTACCTCCCATGTAGTTTTATGCACCACTTTTTTTTAAAGACGTTGTTGGAGTTGAAGGATTCAAGGCGGTCTAAGAAACTGACAAAGTTTGAAATGCTTCGTTTTGAAGTTGTTGACTTTATAGACAGTCTTGTAAGGTGAGCTTTCCCATTTTTTATTCCTGCATCAGTTTGCACCATAAGTTGCAAATTAAATATGTTAATGTTGTTGAAATTGTGTCTTGGTCCCTGCAGCACACTTTCTTTTTTCTTTCTAATCTTTCTTTGAGGGTTCTAAAAGTAATAACTAAAAACCCCCCCTCTCTCCCATAGATTAGTTGAAATAATTAGCATGTGAATTAATGACTTACTTTGGCTACAGAGAAAAAATTGAGGGAGAGGATTTCATATGCATAGCAAAATAAAGTCAAGAGTTTTTACCTTAATCTTTGCTGATCTGTTCTACTTATGAAACTGTGTGCAGATGTCAAGTGTGATATCCTGTCCATTTTGGGAACTGTTTTGGTGAGCAAGCCGTAGCAGATACAGTTTTGGAGGCAGCTCTGTAGTGGAAAATGTGAAAGGCTTGTTGTGGTAGGAGAAGAGATGAAGGCACTTGTTCATTAAAGAGGCTGGGAGGGAGGCAGAGAAGCTAACAGAGGTATGTCTATGCCAAGAAAAAAAGCTTTAGATATGAAGACAAAGATGAGCAGAGGCTTATCATAAGGCCTTGAGATGGATAAGCAAGACCTATGGAGTACATTACTGGTGTAGCATTTTAGCTGCTACCCTCATTTTTGAATTTGTCAGTGGCCCAGCTAGACTTCTATGCTAAATCCATTAGATGTAGAGTTGATAATAACAGACTTCTCTGCTTAAAAGTTTATGTCAGTGCTGTTCTTGGTTTTTCGGAGATTTGTCAGTACTGGTTGGGAAACATACATTCTTACAGTCTCTGACTGCAGTAGACTTCTGTTAAGGTGAAGCTTGTGTCTCCCCCCTTCCCCCATACCTCATGCTTTTGCAGAAAATACCTTGTTCCTGCAGACCAAAAGACTCTGCATGAGATAGTGTATTTCAACACAGCCACTATTCTCCGTGGGCATTTGAATGCTGCCCCGAGGACTGCACTTCATACAGCTTTAAATAACCCACACTGGTACCTGAAGGTAAGAAACAAGTGAGTTGTTTGTGGTGCTGGAGTAGTTTCTGAAGGCTACATGTGAGGATGGTGTGCAAGGCTTAGTTTTGCTGTTTCATGAAACTTGGCACACATCCAGCTGTTTTGTAGAGAACCGGCAAATATTGATAAGCAACTAGGGACTTTGTTCAAAGAGTTAGGGAATCTGTCTGGCTGAAATAGAGAAGGTAATTCTGGAAAGAGTTCTATGTGAAGAATCCATTTTCCAGAGCATGTTCTAGTCATAATCTTTTTCTTTCTCCTGTAGATGTAGCAGAAAAATAATTTTGTCCTCCACTACAAATGGGACGACTGTCCACAGGGAAAAATGCAGTGTCTGTTACTCTTTCCAAAGACTTTCGTTATAGGGACGGTGCTTAGTCCTCACTGTGTAGACTAGATGCCAAGGTGAAGGCTGTTCCGGAGGAGTGATAACATGAAAATAGCTTAAATACAGCATATTTATTGGAGTCCTTTGTTTTTCTCCTTATGTTTATTTTCATATTTATTGTTGATTCTATCAGCTAACCCTGCCCTTTTCTAGAGGAGAAAACCAGGTAGTTTTCCACTTCTTTCTTAAATCAAATTCACAAGATGACCAAAATAAATAAATAAAGCAGGATTTGGAAAAAAAGTGAACATGTATTTTCTTTTGTCCTTGATTATAGATGCTACTTGACACTGTCCTTATGCCCTGACATTTTTCTTAAGAACCTGATTATAGTTATGAAAAAAACATGGCTTGTGGCTGTATCTGAGTAGTTATACATTATTTGAGTCAAAGCCTACACTTACCAGGAATCATACTTGATAAAGATTAGTCTTGGAAACGTACAGCCCAATTTGTATTGGATTTGTTGGCACTGTGCCTTGAATTGAATCAGGGTTGTCAGTTTTGCTGTATGCAGGAGTTATTTCTAAAACCACTTACAGAGCTTATTTGTGAAAACAGTAGTGAGCAAGTGAACTACCATTAAAGAAACCTAATATGGACCTCAGTAGTTTATATTTTTAGAAAACCTGTAAAAGTATAGATTAGGACAGCTAGCAAAATCTAACCACTGATCTGTTTAATAAGTACTCCCTTTGATGAGTTGACAGGATTTAAAGCCCTCTGTTTTCCTGTACTTTGTTCTTTGACTTGCTTTAACATATTTCCAAAGTTTTCTGAGTAGATTGTGAAGATTTGGCATAGGTTCTAAGAGCAGCACTATTGGCTGAGTACCTTACCAAGCATTTTAATCCATGTGAGTCAAATATTTTTTCTTAATTGTATCTATGACTTTTGCATGGCTTGTGTTTTCCTATGCCATGACCAGAGCAAAATTCCCTTAGAGCTGTTCTTTCCAGAAGGGTAGGACAGAAAAGTGCTTCAGTGGAGTACCAGCAAATAATTAATGTGTGATGCATTGCTTACAGGAATCCAGTCCAGTTATTTAGCAAACTGTGAACCAAGGATCATACTTATTGTGGGGGTGGGGTGGGTGGGAAAGAACCCCAAAAAACTGCACCAAAACCAGCATAATTCTGTTTTCACTAATCCCTTGAAAATTCAATGAGTTTTAACTCCTGTATCAGGGAAAGAGTATTTGGTCCCTGGGATAAGAGCATTGATTCCAGAGCAAGGTGTGAGTCTGTCCTCTCTCTAGCTTCTGGGGGCAGGTTCAGGCAAGAGAAACCCCTCATCAGCAGTGTTCTGGGTTGCTCCCACTCCCGTTCCTCTCTTTCAGAAGCAGCACCTCTGCGCTGTACGGATGGTTTCACAACTGGCTGCTCATCCTAGGGCTTGTCAGTCTAGTTATTTCCTCCCGGGGACAGCGCGTGTGCTGCTGCCTCAGGAAGCTGAGGTTTCCCTGCCCGCAGCTGCAGCTCCCTCCCGCTGTGCTGCAGACTTGGCCTAGTTACCACACGCAAGCCCAGCTTCTTTCAGGTGCTGGCAGAGACGCTGCAGTGCCAGTCAGTAATACCTTGTCTGGATCATTTTTGACACTTGTGTGTGGTCCAGCTAGATACTAATTTCTACAGATAAATCTATTCAGGAGGGTGCAGTTGCTCTGGACTTTGCATCCTCTCTTGGTTGTGACAACTGTCCTGAACTTAAGGTTAGAAAAATCAATGCAAAGTGTCCAGCAGTGCCAGGCTGGCAACTGGCTGAGTAGTAGGAAGCCACAGAGTTGGGTCCAGTAGGAGAGGGGAAAAGAGAAGGGTGTAGGGCTATCCTTCTGGGCAGTGGTGAGCCACTAGATCTGGATCAGCCAGAAGGTGTGACCTCATGTGTGCTGGTTAGTAACATGGGTGTATTTGAAACTATTATGGTACACTTCTTCTGCACTGTAACAATTTGAGGGTTTAGCCATGTTGCTCTAGAAACCATCTGGACTGAACTGACAGACATAAACCTAATGTCTGCAGCTCTTGTGTTCCTTGTAGAGAGTAAACTTGAAAATTACTAGGTGTTCTGGAAATTGTGAAATGTCTCAGGTGCTAGCATCCAAACTGGATATGAGTCTCACAAATTGCAGGAATTGAGATCTATGAAAACTTAAGCTAGAGATTCTTGAGCAAAGTTACATTCTTTGCCCAGCCTTCTTTCCTGTCTTGGAAAGAGCTTATTTATAAAGATATCATTGCTACAGCTTTATAACTTTCCAAAAGTAGCTTGTATATTTTACTAGCATCTAAAAGTATTTTAGAAACAATTTCTGTGACCTGAAAGGAATGATCAATGATTGTTTTCATGTTAAGAGAACTGACTTCTTAAGAGTGCATGAACCTCAAATGAAATGCTGTAAATTTCTACAGCTGTACCAGGGACTTTTCCCTCTGGCTCAAGTGTCTTTTTTACTTCTCAAGTCCATGGTTCAGTGTGGATGACCTGAATCTGAGTGGCTGGAAAGCTGCCTGGCAGAAAAGAACCTGGGGGTGCTGGTCAACAGCAGCTGAACATGAGCCAGCAATGTGCCCAGGTGGCCAAGAAGGCCAATGGCATCCTGGCCTGTATCAGGAATAGTGTGGCCAGCAGGACCAGGGAAGTGATTCTCCCCCTGTACTCAGCACTGGTGAGGGCACACCTCGAGTGCTGTGCCCGGCTGTGGGCCCCTCACTGCAGGAAAGACACTGACATGCTGGAGTGTGTCCAGAGAAGAGCAACGGAGCTGGTGAAGGATCTAGAGAGTAAGTCCTATGAGGAGCAGCTGAGGGACCTTTGGGGGTGTTTATTTACCCTGGAGAAAAGGAGGCTCAGGGGGAACCTTATTGGCTCTTTACAAATACCTGAGGTTGTAGCCAGGTAGGGATCGGCTTCTTCTTCCAGGCAACCAGCAACAGGATGAGAGGAAATGGCCTCAAGTTGCAGCAGGGGAGGTTTACACTGGGTATCTGGAAAAATTTCTTCCCAGAATGGGTTGTCAAACCCTGGAACGTGCTGCCCAGGGAAGTCACCATCCCTGGAGAGATTTAAAAGACATGCTGATATGTCACTAAAGGACATGGTGTAGTGGTGGCCTTGGCAGTGCTGGGTTAGCAGTGGGACTTGATGATCTTAGAGGGCTTTTCCAACCTTAATGATTCTATAAATTTCCTGAAATATAGAATACTTTGTGAGAAATCACACTTTTGCCTTTATAGCTGCTGAGTTTCAAGCCAGAGATAAGTAATTGTTACGTATCAGTGATAAAACTTGGAGATGAGAGAAGCAATGATGCTTTTTAGTACATCTGACAGATCTAAGTCTTCCTTTTGAGGGGATAGGGGGAAGGGATACTTTTCTATTTTCTACATAAGCAAATCATTACTAGTTCCTTCTCAGTCCATAAAACAGAATACTTCTTCCACATATGTAAATGGAAATAGCAAAAGAATTGGGTGAAAGCATAATCAGATAATCATTCATTACAGTAGAGACTGTGTAAGTGTACAAAGTTATAAAAGGAACACGAGGAATGAAATAGCTGGCTGGTTTTGGTTTTTGTTTTGGGGTTTTTGTGGTAAGTTTTCTTATTTTCCTGTTCGCTTTTTAGTTGTTCTTCGTACTATCAGCTTGCCATTAAACACACAAATAGTAAACATTTGGTTAGAATACCTGCCATCTGAATTTACTGAAATAGTTATATCTAGCCCTTAAAATTGTTCAAGATTAAAAACTGATCAAAATTACAGACCTCAATTTTTTTTCATCAGAATCAAGCTTTGAAATGTGATGGAGGAAGCATTTCTAATAAAGCTCCTGACATATGTATAGTGTATAAGCTTCATTTGGAGTGTGGCAGATTAATCAATCTCGTTGATTGGTTAGAGGTATGTGATGATGCAAATAGTACTTTTACCTGCTTTCAGTATTCTGATTTATCTTTTTGCTGCATGATTGCTTTTCTTTAGCATCCCTTTTGACAGCTTAAATCATTAACAGTTAACTTCAATCAGTCTTCCTCTGTTGTGAATCATTTATTTCCAGCACTGTTACCCTGTGAAGAAAATATTTTGGTTCTGCTTCTATTTTATGCTTGGCACAGATCAGATTTTGTGCTTCACAAAGTTGTTTTTCTTTTCAAGTATTCTGTGTGGCACTTTTTTGGAAAAAGGCAGGTGGGGCTCTTGGAGAAAATGCTTGTGCCAGGGAAGAGCAAAGGTCCTTCTAGCTTGATATCCTGTCTCATACTCTGACCAAGAGCAGAGCAAGAGAACATACATTAATATTATCAGTCTCCCTACCTAACAATCACGTTTCAGTTCTAAAGTTTCCTCAACTTGAATTGTTCTTCTGTATTTTCTAAGCCTACCTGGATAACATTACCAATATAATTTTTTTAGCAACCACCACATCCCCTGGCAGGAAATGGTGTAGCTTAACTATCTGCAGTTTAGAGGATACTCCTTTTAGTTGTTCTGTTTGCTGCTGCCTTGTGCATTGTATATTCCTACTCAAACACTTGCTGTCCCTCAGTTTTGTGGATTTCTTCACAGCCAACTTGCCTCTCATTTCCCCACAATGTTTAAGAAGTCTCGCACTGAAAATATTTTTCAGTCCTGTAGTTTCTATGAGAGTGAGTCAGGACCCAGAACTGTTTTGAGGTTTAAAATGGAGGCACATGAATTCACTGAGTGATGTCTTGCATTCTGTATTCCTGCCATGGCAATACGTAACTTTGCTTGCTCTTTTGATTGCTGCTGAACTGATGCACTCATAGAGTTATCATTCCAAGATCTCATTCCTCCTGATTGATAGCCATTGGCTCAGAGCTCACTGTTTTATATACAGCTCTGTCTATGAACTGTATTAAGTCTATGCTGCCTTTCCCTTTCTAGGCTTTCTCAACTGTGGTGATGGCAGCTGATGAACCAAATGCAGATACAGCTTCCTCAGACCAGGTGGATGATATTATCCAGTATCCTTTCTCATTTTTCTCAAGCTTGACACTTAAATGCTTACAGGATTTATGAACCAGTGTTTTTCAAATATAGGTACAAGTGCACTGGTAACTAATTTCAGAAAAATTACTACTTTAAACAGCCTTAATGTACTGAAAATATCTAAGAAATAGGATTGGAGTGGGAGTGGCAAGAGAGCAGCTTTTGTCCATAGGAGTTGTTTGGATCAGAAACAGAACCTGAAGTCCATAAAACAAGTTGAAACTATTTGGTTAAATCATCTGAGAGTTGGTGTAGCTGCTGTATAAGGGTAGGGTATTTCTGGGGAACAGATGGTAGGAGGGCTGTGACCTAGATGGAGAAATAGAAACAGTAGTTCACTAAGAGGAAGACGAAAGCAGTAGCAGAGGAGTTGCTTACAAAAGTAATGTCTCTGAGGAAGCCATGAGTTCTAGTACCTCAGAGTTGATCAGTTTCCACAAACCATTAATTCTGCTTCTAACTTTGTCCTGATCCTGAAGTGAGGTCTGAAAAATATTTAATGGATGAGCATTAGAACCAAAACCCATGGCTACAGCAGTAGTGCTGCCACAGAGCAGAGATGAATAGTTGTGAAAAAGGAGGCTTAAAAGAAGGATATTTATATGCTCTAATAATACACCTGGCTTTTCTTTAGTATAAGGCCTTTCCTTTTTCACATGCTCTACTGGTAATTAACACAAAAAACTAAATTTTCTAATTCAGTATAAAGCTGTGTGTCAGGAAGGCGGGAAGAAAGATACAGTGAATAGAAAGGAGAAGGTGGTGCTGTTTTATGAAACCTCAAAAAAACCTCTATTAATTATGTTTCCATTTTTTGTCAAGAGGCACGAAAGTATAAATTCTTCTGAGACACTACAAAATTAGTGTCTTTGTAGGCTTTAAGCTTCTCTTAGCAGTGGGGAAAGGAACTTTTCTTTTGTTGCCACACTGTATGCATGTAGCAGAAGTAGTGATTAGATTGAAGATTTGTGCTTCTGTAGGCAAATCACGCTCTGCCCTTATTTCCGATAATTTTATTGTGCAACACAACATGTTGTGTAATCTGTGCTTACCATGACTTGGAATTCTCTCTAGGAGGGGAAGATTTCTATCAACATGTCATAAAAAGTGTACTTGGTTTCCTTTACTGAAATGTCCAGCGCTCGCTTTATTCGAGCTGTTTCTGAACTGGAACTCCTGGGCTTCATAAAGCCCAGCAAGCAGAAAACTGACCATGTGGCGAGGCTGACCTGGGGAGGCTGTTAATGTGCCACCAAGGTGCTAATAAAGCTGTTCTTTCCAACACTGCAATGGCTGTGTTCCCACTAAACCAGTCCTCAGTAACTTTGCTACTGAGTCAAAGTCAACAGTGACTGAATGTTGTGAGATACATTCCGAGTGCCTGAGCAGGCTTGAATAGTGATGTTGTTTTTTAATGCTCATCCTCTCTGTGTAATGGACTGCACTATTAATGCCCGTGCTCCAAGTGCTGTATTGTTGTGCCAGTTTCACCTTCTTTGATGTGTGATATTTAACAGTACACTGATGTAACTCAGGCTAGCAAGCCAAAAGGACGACACTGGCTGTGTAAGCTACAGAAGTGATGAAGCAGTATTATTAACATGCTTGTAAGCTGATAGGATTTGAGTCATTATTCTGAAATGCCTTCCAGATCCTTGAACTAGATTTAAAAATAAACAAGTATGCTAAAAAAGACCATCAATTTCCATGTTCAGCCTCTGTTGTATGTTCTTCAAAACTTGTCCTAACTCCCTGAAAACAGATACAAAATTTTTGCTCTTTGAGAAGAGCAAAAGTACTGTTTAAGTTATTCTCTTTTTTAGTGGAATTGATCAGTAATAGCTGACTTTTGCTGTCAGGGAAACATGTCAGCATAGATTAAATGAAAGCCTAGCACTCATGCCTATTGGAGGAAGGTAGCAAAATCCAAACCTGACATGCTGTAAACCTCCCTTTTTGCCAAGGATTTGTGCTATAGGCAGGCAAAGGAAGCAGCTGTGTGAAAGTAACTATAGGCTGAGCGTGTAAAAGCACTGCTTTTCTGACAGATCTTCAGTCAAAGAACCTTCTCAGCCCCACCTTTTTCCTTGACAAATTTGGGAAGCAAATGTGTTTGTGATGTCAGTGTCCTGTTTTTCAACCATGGGAAAAGCCTAACAAACCCAAGAGGAAAAGAGATGTTGCCCTCCAGAGCAGTCTGTCTGCCATGTGTTGATAAACTCTCCTGAGGGCTTTGACAGACACATTCCTACAGTTTGTATGGGTGGGGACTTCAGGTCAGCCTTGGCACCTTGGAAAGGGCTGCACTTGAGCGAGGTGTTCAGAGTTTGTCCCTCCCAGACTTCAAAGCTGATGGGTAACTAGTTTATTGTAAAAGACTGCATGTACCTCCACAAAAGTTCCAGACATCCCCAGCTGACAGGATTACAGGGTTTACTTTCCTTTGGAGGCAGTGAAGTGCTGCTCTTAGTGCACATGTTCAGCCACCACTAAACTCCAGATGCTCCCACTTAGTTGCACTGGCACTTCAGGCTACTCAACTGAAAACAACAGCCTGGAGCTCTGATAAACCAGATCTTACTAGGAGGAGGAAAGCCCTATTACAAGAACCAGTAACTTACCAGGCTGTTTCCCCAGGAATGTATCTAAGATAGGTGTTTTAAACACCCTCAGAGAGAGTAAGGGTAATGTATTTATTTTCCAGTTGCTCTAATTGCAGACACAGCAACACGTCCTGTTGTGCTTAAGGGAAGGTCTGGTTCTGAATATTGCCAGACAGGAGGAGGAGGCCAAGTTTATCAGCCTTTATACTGCCTGAACATACAACCTGGGAAACAACGATGAAAACTCAGAGCTCAAGTTTTTAGCACCTCAGTGGAACACTTGTAAAAGTTACACCAAGACACAGGGTAAAAAATTCCACTCTTCCCTGCGGAGAACCAAGTTCAGGGACCTCTCCTGCAGCAGCCTCTCTATGTGAGGCTCTCCAGCAGCAGAAAGGAAAGTGAGATGTTTCAGCCAAGGGGAATGAACACTGAACAGCCCCCTGGCCTGAACCTCACCCATTTAATCTTGCAAATACACTTGACAAATGGAAGGGAACAGCACCAAATGTCTCTGTGAGGTGCAAGAGGACAGGGAGCCTGTGCTCTGCTGCACAGCTGTCCCCTGCCACCTCCCCTCTGCTAACCTCACAGCAGCTAACTTGCACACCCCTGGAGGGTAAAACATTCAGAAATAAAGAGAAGCCAGCCTCAACAGTGTGTGCCCTTTAATCCCCAAATATGCAGGCAACATGACATTAAAACAGTAAAGTTAATGGCTGTTTCTTCCCTGTAACTAATATAACAAATTTTTAAGGTTAAAGTCACATTTGCTGTGCTACAGATGGTTTCTCAGGATCAAATCTTTAATTCTGTACTTAGCACTTCAGATTGTAAGATGTATAAAGACATATATACTTGATAAAATTATGTAGAAAGTGCTGTGTGATTTCATTTTCTTCAGCAAGAATGGTAGGAAGATTAAACAGTTAAAAACAAACTAAAGAAAACTGGTCATAAATTTAGTTGTTTGCTTCTTTTCAGAGGAAGGACTTTGTAGTTAGAGTTCTACCTGCCTGCAAAGAGCTTAACATCACTGAATCTGCAACCAGCATCACATACTTTAGCTGAAATACAGACACAGATTTCAAATGCAAAATTAAAGGTTAGTTTCTGTAACTGCATATTAATAACATGTTCTGCAGATACTATAGGAATTCACTGTCTGCAATCTTCACTGAAAGCAAACAGTACAAAAAAACTGAAGTACCAATGTCTGTAGTAGCTCTGAAACTGTAACTGTGTAAAGGCCCACCTCTGAACTGCTGACTATATCTCATTCTTAGGTAGCAACATCTTCCAACAAAACTACTGCCAAAAATCAGACCTAAATGTTAACAAACACTTGTTTTAGGTTTTCAAACCCTTCTCCTCTACTATAAGCACCATTCATATTCACATATTCACCATTTACAATACAAAGGTCAGGAGCATTAACTCTTAATACTTTATCAGCCTTGTTTTTTTCCTGCCCACTGTGGAATCAGACCTTAAATCCTTCCCAATTCCCAACTCAGAATGGAGAGAGCTTTCACTAAACAGTTTCTAAAATCTGCTACTGGTCATACTGCTCAAGAGTACACAGGCATATCTCAAACATCAGCACACAAGATTGCTTGAATCTCCTTCCTTTGAAACCCTGAAAAATTGAGTCATTTTAAGTTACATGCTCTCACATCTAGACACAAGAATCAACACAAAAGATGTACATGTTGCTTTTTAAGTACACAGTAACTGAGATCTGCTTCAGAAGAAATTGCAAAAATAAATGTGGCCACCACAAAGGGTAGTGCCAAGGACTGAGTAGTTACTGAATTGTACCCATTTCTACTTGACTCAAAAAGCCTTTGAAAAAAGCTCTCCAAAGCAGGTTTGTTTTCAAGCACCGGCCTGCTCCTCACAGCACCCCAATTTTCCTGATTTTTTTAACAGTCATCAAGCTGCCAACCATTTTCCTGCTGAAGAATACGTTGCTTGTTAGAACAAGCCTTTTATGTGTAATTCATCACATCAGATACTGGCACTGAGATTAGGAAAAGGAGCCAGTTTAAAGTCCCAAGACAGAAAAAGCAGCAGGTTAAAAAGTAAAATTTTTCAAAGAATGCAACCGAGTTTTCAAAACAGGCACAAATAAGGCATACCACAGCTGTGATGCATAAGCAGTCATGGTGGCACGGTTTTGTCTGCCAGGAGACTGCTCATTATGCATCAATTTGGAATAGCACAGGGATGGCTGGGTGCTAACATGACATCACTTCTTATTTATAACTCTTAATATCCCAAAGGAAAAGAACACAGGAGATACAGATGTATCAGGATGCTGGAATTTGCATGGTGGTCCACCTAGAAGCAGCGGTTTTCCTAGCCTGGGCAACATCACAATAAAAAGAGATCAAAAAGTGAGGAACAGGAAGAGGGGGACTGAAGACTCCAAGGCAGACAACCGAAATTGCAGCCCTTGATAGTTTTGTTTTTATCTTCAGTGTCAGAAGACCTGAGATGGGAGTACAGCAGAGATTTCTCATTTCTGAGATTCTGAAAATAAAGTAGAAATAATTCGAATATTTAGGTAAGATAGGTTTATACTCTGATACTGTGGCAGTGTGCGCAGTTTTAAACCTGTAATCTCTACTAAGAACTAGAGCTTCTCTGAAACCATAAGCATCAGCATGAGTCCTTCTACCAGCTGAAGTTGCAATTACATTTCAACTAAAATTCCTTTGTTAATTTGAAATGGGACAGAGATCTATCACAGACCAGACTTCCACTTAACCAGAAGCTGACAGTAAGTTAGAGAAGACATCGGTTTATAATCAAAGGATTACTTTGAAACTGCTTTAAAGTTCCCAAAGCAGGTAACTCAAGTCCTTTGGTAGCAATGTTTCTACCCTGCAGCACACAGATCTGAACTTGCCACATAGGAACTTTGCAACAATTCACACAGAGACTCAGCACTGCCCACAGAGCAGCAGCCAGCATGGATAGAGCAGTGTGCAAACAGCTGAATGTGTCCAACAAACTCCTCAACCCCTGAGAGAGATTACACATCTTTAGCTCTTGCAATACCTACACAGTTCCAGCTTGCAATGCCTGCTCTATCTTATGAACAGATTTCCTTTTATGTGTGTCATTTAACTCTGAAGGAAGGCAAATGCAGCTGAGTCAGCTGCAGCAAGTTACGTCAACAGTTTCTTGTCGGTTCTGTACCAAATATGCTTCCACAACAGGAAACAATACAGCCAATCCAAGGAAGATTTCTTTGCCTCTGAAGAATGACCTGAGATTTTCACCCACCTTCTTCTCCTGATCTAAAACTGACCCACTCCATATTGCTAGTAAATAAAGTTTTCGTTTAAACACTCAGATTTAATTTTATTCATACACAGCAAAAGTTCCACCTGCATATTAAAAACGAACAGATTAGAAGTAAATGTTTTATTCTTCCAACTAAATTCCAGTACTACAAGGGCAGTAAAACAATGATACACTGAAAAATTGCAGCAATAAACATTTGTTAAAGACTGATAGAATAAATAAAAACTACAAAAATGAGAAATCATATAAACCCATTCTTAACCCCCCAAAAAAGTCATGGAATACAGAAATGCCCTCCTTCACTATTTCACAGGCAGTACTGTGGGCTATTTGCTTAAAATTGTCCTGGGATTACATTCTAACGTAACTGTGATTACAGCTTTGTTGTAGTGCACAGTTATGAAAACCACACTAACTTCAGTCAGAAGTGTCATTCTACATTTTTATTTACACAACCAGTGAAGGGCAACTTCTAGAACACCAGCTTTAATCCTTTACTTTTTCAAACTTATTAACATAAGAAGCCAAATCGTAATGATACAGCAAATGAGGCCACTGGTATTATTACAGGTAGCAAAGGTCCACATCCAGGTGGTACTGACATCAGGGAGCACTCCAAAACCAGTTGCTGCATAAGAGTGGTTGCCACTGACAAAAGCTTGAAATAACCTGTGTTCACAGGGGGAAAAAATATGGCATTGCTGCAAGTCTTTACTGGGACAGCTTGCAACAATAAAACAGGGTGTATAGGGCAGCCCACATATGCAGAAAGTGTGATTCATGAAACATCTGGAAAGAGAAAAAAACGAGTTAACAATGGAGGTAACAAATGCCAGCTCTACTGCAAACCTGCCATGGTAGCATCAAAACCAGCTTCAGAACTAAAACCCAGCATGCTAAAGGAGACAGTTCTGTGTTTCAAACACAAGACGCATTTTCTCTCACACCTTCCTTTCAACCTCAGTCTTACATATTATCCATTTTAAGTATTTTACCTTCAGGCCTAGCTGAAGCTTAACAACAAACAACAATGATTTAAATTATTGAACGTTTGGAAATTTAATGCTGCTACAGGGACCAGAGGAAATAGATACTCACAACTGGCAGGCTGTTCTCCATATCGTCGCATGATTTGATCATGCGTGAACTTCACAAATGCGTCATATTGTTCTGCAAGGATGAAGCATTACAAGTGTGAGTATTAAGTTGAAAAATACTCAGCACTGATTTTTATACACAGAAATCATAGAAGTTAAACATACATCTATTAGTAGTAGTTTTAAGTGATGTTACACAGTTCATAGGTACCATTTCCTTTTCATCCCCCAGAACAACAATGCAGCACATCCCCTTAATTAAAAGACTTTCCCTTACAAACTTCTGTAATGAGAAAGATGACAATATGCTCCAAGAAAATTATGCTGCACATAAACAAAGACCTCAATATACCTGACACCTGCTAAGTGCCACACAGAGTGTATTTTGAAGTAATGAAGTGTGCCCATTTCACGGATCCATAATGGGGGCAAAGTAGTTAAGGCAAACATGGCATTAAGGTCAGTGCTAGGGTTGGAAACAATGTCTCTGCTCCTACCATTACCAGATGCAAGAAAATTAATTTAATGAAATGGAAACACAAAAGTACAGGAAAGGGATTTGCTACAGAGTTAGAAATTCTTTTTGGTGACCACCAGAAAATCAAAAGCAAGCGAGAAACTAAAAGGATGAAAAGCTAAGTGACTAACAGTTGAGTAATTCCAATCACAAAACCAGCAAACTCTAAGAGACATAGTGGACTGTGGATCACATGAAAACCGTTACTGTATGTACTAATTTGGCTTTGAACTAAGCACTGTTATTTCCCAGAAAGGTTATTCTTTCTATACACATATACATACAAATACATTTGTGATATTTTATTCAGTTTTAATATTGCACTCATCAGCAGGATATCACCTTTCAGAATTAGGAAATTGAACAAGGAGAGTAATATCTACCAGATGCCGCTCCTCTCCATTCCCCTTCCTCCCTTGTGGAAAAATACATGTGCAGCAATGTGGGGTGTTCTGAGAAAAGGGCAAGGTCAAAGAAGGCAATCTTCAACCAAAAATGCAGTTAGATTTGTAGTGGTTCCTAGTCCCACAGGTTTGCCCCATTAAAGTCCCCATCCTCTTGCAGGGATGAGCTTCACCTTTGAAGTAAACAGGGTATCAGTAATCAGCAAGTAGTGCAGCAGCAGCCCAAAGTACGGACCGGACCCAAAGATCTAAGGACATTCACCCCTGACCGAGGGAGCCCAGGGTCACGGCAGCCAGTCCCCTTCTGCCCACAAGCAGGACCTGTGTCACTGCAGTTCTGACCAAGGACTTTAGCCAAACAACAAGGTAACACAAAGAGCAGATTTGAAGGATCTCTTGCCCACAAATCATTTCAAAAAATAATAGTAACTAGAACTTTTCCTAAAAATATGTATTAAAGGCCAGAAATGAGCTTGCAAACTTTCTTCTTTAAAGCTGTAAGTCAACACACACAGCTGCTTTGTAACAAGATCTGCTAGAACCATGGCTTTGGAAATTTGAAAAAATCCACATTTACTAAAAAACCCCTTTCTTGTGGCATTCAGATTCAGCAGTTAAGCAATCCAAAAGTAACAGCAACCTTCAGCAAACAATTTGAAAATTTAAGTGAACACTCATACTTACATCACTGTCATCCTGTATATCATATACATCCTATTTTAAGTCAAAAGGTGGCTAAACACAAATATGATTACTGAATTCTTCACCTTGACCTTTAGTATAAAAGGCTGTTTTTCACAGATTCTAGAAGACCTTTCCAGCTTAGCATAAACTTGGGTTTCCAAGGGGCTAACACAGCAGTTTCAGGTAACAGAGGCAGGAAGGGAAATCAGGGCATTACAGTGATCTGACTTTTCCATTTACCAAACACTGATTCTGCATAAAAACTAACTCTGTTAACAAACACTATGGGAGAAGAAAAGAACAGGCAGCATCTGGCTAACTACCTACAAGACAATTGTGATTCAGAGAGGAATAAGGAAAATATCTGAGATGCAAACATTCAGTTAAGTCACCTGAAAGAAGCTATTCAATTGAGATTTATTATAAAATTTCCCATTAGATTTCCCTTGACTTCACTTTTCTGAGTATCACCTTACTGTACAAAGTTTAGAAAAGCATGTAACCATTCTGTCAGCACACAAGCATAACAGGCCTTCTGTGAAAAGGATTCCTAAATTCTTCTGGCGGTCTCTCTTCCTAAATTCCCATATAATGTTGAAAATGTATTATTTGCTTAGTATATAAGATGCAGCAACGTGATCCTACTAATTGCTCCTTTGAGGAGCAACATCTTAAGAGCAAGTACTCATCTAACTAAACCACAACTCCCCATATAGAATTCAATCCCCTCCCTTCTCAAAAACAAAAATGACAGTGTTCCCTTTGGGACTGAAAGATGGAGTACATATAAGGAACTTGACAGAGGGGTTTCCTGCTTGCAAAGAACTGCAAGTTTGTACTCAGAAAGCATCTGGAACAAAGGTAAATCTATCGGGTCTTCAAATGGTTACGAGAATACAAGAAATTACCCAATTCCTAACATACATAAATTATAAGAAAAAGGTTCTGGAGAGTCCTAGTTCATCAGTTTGAAGCAGGTTAAAAAGAAAAACACAGAAATGGAACATTAGGTTCAAAGCAACAGAAGTATTCAGGACTCTAGTTATAGTTGTAAATAGATGTAGATTTAAGAGGGACTTAGAACTGAAAGGATTTCTTACGCAGAAATGGCAGATCAGCAAGCACAGAACATGAACAGAATCTTGGGTGCAGAGGCAATACTATCCCAGGCAACCCACGAGCCTGACACAGGTCTGGTGACCTTCTGCACAGGCATGTCTGTAGAAGGTTTTATTCCCACACCTGAAGAGATCTGCAAACTTTAACTCTGATATGTTTTTGGGTGGAAGCAGAACAGCCATAGGTATTCAAAAGTGGGTCTGCTGCTAAACAGTACGCTCACATGTTTATTTTCACACTGAATATCAAATTAGACACCAAATCATACCATGAAGGCACCTAACTCTGAATGTACCAGAATGTAAGTGCTCAAATGCTACCAAGAGGCTTAGAAGTAGAGGACTTCAAAAACTGAAGGTCATATTTACAGTACTGACATTAAGATGACCCCATGAAAAGGTAAGCTGGCATCAGGCACCAAAAATTTCAGCTGAATGGTGCGAAATACAACAATTCAACACAGAGCATCAGAAAAGCAGTTGAACTGACTCTCAGGCTGATACCAAACACTGCTGGCAGCAGTGTAATGGTAACTACTAGGAAGAGAAAGGGAAATCTTAGGTACTGTCATCTTGCCAAATTCCAGAAAAAGGAAGTCAGTTCCCAAGCAGAGGGGGGGG
>WEIV01009011.1:414733-426320 GCA_013390005.1 Calyptomena viridis | reverse complement strand
GAGGGGGGGGGGGGGGGGGGGGGAAAACCAGTCCTTCACAAAGACCTCTTAAGGCAGTAGAATAGAAAGCCTTTCTGGAAAAAAAAAAAATGAGGAGGAAATGATCAATTCAGACATGATAGCAAGAGAAAGTTCTAACTAAAACCACTGTTTTCACTGATTAGTAATACCCAGGAGTCATAGTTTCTATCCAAAGCAGCAGTGAAGAAAACGAGGAGTAAACATCATTTTTTCTGTCCTGTGTGCAACCCCATTCCTTAATCAGATTATGTCAGAAAAAAAACAGACTGTAACACAAAAATAAGAAAAAGTTTTAAGCTTTCAAACTCACTCTTAACACATTATTCTGAACTGTAAGATACCTGCAAGTTTTGTGGTCAAAATTTCTTCATACTCTTCACGTATTTTCTCTTCGCGTTCTTTCAGCAAACGTTCACAGATCATTCCCACTTGTCTGAGTGTAAACAGGGGCTGTTCTTTTTTCAATGGTGATGATGCGGATGAAGTACCTAAGATTAAATATTTAGGCATACCAATTTACAATTACAAGTAGATCAGAACCATTTTTATAATCAGCTTTCTTCACATCTTTTACGTTAAAGGAACTTTACAAAATATTTGAAGGAATCGTTCCCTGCTATTTGAACCTTCTAATTACTATTAAAGTAGAACTGGACTCTCAAGTACATCTACAATGGACAACAAGCACAGCTATCAAAACACCAAGAGTGTTACACAAACACTGTGAATGCCATTTACATGGCAGTTGCCATGTACAAATCTAACATTCTATTTTATATAAAAATTACAGCACAGTATATTGGTGCAAAGACACCTGCTTCGAAAAGCCTATTACACTATCAATGAGTGGGGATGTCGAATAGTCTCTTGAAACCAATGCCAGCTTTGTGTCCTACCAATTCTTAAAATGAGAAGTTACCATCTTCCAGATCAATGCCAGTATTGCCAAAAAAAAAAGCAGTAACTGGTGAGAACATGTCATAAACTACCAGGTAACTAGAAAAACAGAGCCTGAAAACACATAGTAGAATTACACAGAATTTTCTGGGTACCTGGCAAAGCTGGTCCAGTAAGGAGAAATGCATGTGGCTGTGCATCAGTAGAACAACACGGATCTGTCTGCTGGAAGCTATTTTCTAAGTGTCTCCTCTTCTGCATGCGTTTGTACTCCTGTTTTATGTTGTACAGAATTTGTTCTAGGAACAAAAAAAGAAAAAAAAGCCTAAAATAACTACATTTCACCATTTCACTTGATTTCCACTCAAACACGAAAATGCTGTAGACAAATAACAGATGACAAAAGCTAGACAGTCTCTTAAAGCCTGCAAAACCCATTATGTTCTACCTAAGACATATACAATTAAACTACTTAAAAGAAATGTAACAGACTGTTTTCACCCAAACAGCAGCAAAACTACTGTTAGTTAAACTCAAGTATTGGTGCCAGAGTACTGCCAACAAAAATCAATAGCATCCTAAAATTTAGGAGCTATCAACTATACAATACACGTGGATAAAAATTCGGCTATAAAGCTTATACTGGTATTAATCATCTTCCCTTCATACATTTAACTGGCAACTATCTTTCTCCCCAAGGAGTGTTTATCACTCATACTGTTAATGGTAACAAGAGACTCTAGAGCAAAACATCCACATGAAACACCACTTCTCTCTGTAGGTTTAGAGGCCTACAGGCAGCACAATGAAAAGGAAAACACCACTTAGACAATGAGCATAAGGCACATACTGCTTAAAATACCAAAGAATGGGAAAGTGATAAGGAATATACAAAAACCTTCTACAACATTTTTGACAGTCTCGTATCTATCCAAATAAACACAATGGATCGATCAATAGTCTCCTTTAAAGGAGAATGGCAATATGTAGTTCAGCATTTGATAACATTGATTGAAATACAGCAAATTATTCTAATAATCTCATCTCCGCTGTAGAGATTTTCACATGGGAAAAAGCAAACCCTGCAACAGAACTACCAATCCTGTGTGCCTTCTCTCTGAAATCCCACATACCAAATGGTTCTCGGGTGCGTTAGTGGCGTAACTGCATATCCTCTGGCAATGTAAAGTATTTAAAAAAAAAGTAATTTTCTGTTTTTACAGGAGAGCTTCCCATAAAGAGACTTCCAAAAACTCCATGAGAATTCTTACTTTTAAATGCTCAAATGCATTTAAAAAAAAAAAAATCACCTCTATAGAATTGGCTTCCAACGAGACTTCTACACATTTGGCAAAGACAGGTTTCCAAAACTCATCCATGTGATCATCTTAGAGTTGCAAAGGACTGCACTCGGAACCTTCCTATTTCTATTCCGCATTTTGCCAATACAATACCATGAAAACTTCTCAACTAATTTTCCTGTTTGTAATCCCTATGATACTGAGGTTCCATATTTGAACACTTCCTAGTAATCAAGTATGTGATGCAAGTAACTTCAGCTACCAGCTTATTCAGTCAGTGGCTGAAGCCTCTGCTACACCAAGCAAATGGGCACCAATCCCTAGCTCAGATATTTCAATACTGTCATAGTTCTTCAATTCTGCAAGTCAGTCTAGAGGCTTCTGATGTATAAAAAAAGAGAGAAAACTGTTTCCAGTCAACAGGAATATCAGCATTTTCAGCAAAGGAGCTTCTTGAATTTTGTCCATTGATTAAAGCCCTTATACCTTTTCAGTCCCATGCCTGCAGTTGTAGAATTTTCAACTCTCCAAGAGGAGGTCAGTAACTTGGCTCAAAGCAGCAGCAAATGCAGAAGACATAATAAAGCAGCACAGCAGGTAAATTAAGAGAAGGAGACTAAGAGAAAGTGGGGGAGAACTACTCAAGTGGGGCTGGAGGATTCCTACATTTTGTAGGACAAGATACATACACTCCAGGATGACAGAGAAATACATAAATCATGTTAAATCAAGATGCAATCAGGCTTTCAAAATTAAACAGAATCCCATCTAGAGTTTGTTAGGTGCATACACACATCAGTCAGAGAATGGACCTCCAACATTTTTACTCAGTGGCCTTATGGTGGTAAAACAATACTCCTCCAAATGAAGTGCTAAAGTGAAACTGTGTAATTTTGAGTGGGAACCAAATTAGCTCATCAGACCACATCTGTCCTACAGCATGTCCACACTATGAGAAACATGACTGCACACATTCACACTGTATTTGCATTAACTGAAAAAACATAATAGACCGTGTCCATCCTTCACTACAACTACTTCAACTTGGCATACTTTCCAAATTCCATACAAAAAATATCAGCCAAATTTCAGGTGTAACAACTTAGATAAAAATCTTCTCTACAGCTCTCCTTTGTGTTATCTTTTCGCAGAAACATTCTCAAACCACATTAACCACCAAAATCATGAAGGACAAAAAAGAAAACATACTCTGGTCAATTGAAAAAACCACAAGAGTTAAATCAGCAGTTATCAGCCAGGTTTCCTCCAATCCTAACAAACCCTGGAAATTAAACAGGGAATAACTTAGAGAAAATATCAGAATACTAGCCAGAACACAAGGAGCAAAAGCAACAGGGTGTTTGTGGGGGGAAGCAGGGAGAGGAGGCAGAGAACTCAGGTACTGACTCTGGGAAAACAGTAACAACTAGGATAGAAAATGAAGATTTGAGCACCAAAGACCTATCATCCTATTTCAAATTATACTGAATTGTGGACAAAGAAGTCTGAATGATACTAGACCACTTTCACATACTTCCAATTTGGCAATACTTTTTAATTTGCCACCTTCAAATCTTGCTCTGAAAATCAGAAGTCCCAAGAAACACACCACTGACAGATGCATTGGGAGATCCCTGTCCTGACAAAATTAATTTGACAGTTTGCATTTCTGGTAAAAGTATAGAACTAAGCAAAATGGGATAGAGGAAGAGACTATACTGCCAACATTGCAAACAGCAACCAGGAAAAAAAAACCTGAAATGCTAAGTCCTGACTGAACACTTGTTAAGCATGTACATAACCTGTTGTGGTAAATGATATTCCTCTATTAAGACTCATTTAGGAGGTTTAGGGCACTATTGCTCAGCACAAAGAACTGGACTGCAAGCTGTACTCGATACCTTGCTCATAGTAGGTAAGGTGACTGTGAGAATGACTCATCTCATACTTCCTGATTTCCACCATTTATAAAACACAGATCAACAATCAAGAAACACAAGTTTAACGTAGGACCAAGCTTTCAATGACTTCTCACATGAATGATCAGACCAGGAATGCTTCAAATAAAGCAGGCACATTTTTGCATCAGCAAAGACTAAGTAGACATTTTTATTAACTGACACTGGCATAAAATCTTTTGACTTCAAAGAAAACTACTTCACTGTGAAGTGCAATGTAAGATTGCAAATATTTGACTCATTTTAAATGAAAATCTGAATGCCAAATTAAAATATTCTAGTACACTAAGAAAACTTGTTTAAGTGCACTAAGTTACTTCTGCCATTTACAGTTCTGCTTCATAAATCCACAAAAATATGTGGAAACAGTTTTATACCATCTCAGCACTTGAGAGAAGCCACAAAATACTAAGGCAGTTCAAATTAAACAACTTTTGAACAACACCTATGTAGCAAAAATCTAACTGCAAAGACCTTTAAAACTCTAAGCTTTGCTTAACTGGGCCAGTTAGCACAGCCAACCTAGTTTTGGATGAAACTAGAAAACCAGAAAACCTTCCTGCCTTTTCAAGTTCAGTTTCTTAACCTCTCTTACTCCCAATTAGCTCTGACTATTCTCTCTGCACTTGACAACTGAATTAAAATGTGCATAACTGGTGTCAAACACAGGACAGGTTTTCTTATGTGTTCCTCAATGCAGAGGCCCAAATTGTCCGTGACAACAATGACATGCATTTTAATTAACAACTTATTTTATATAAAATACTAGAATCTGAAAGTACACTCATTAAAGAAAATCTAGTCTATATGAGCTTCTCTAGGACAGTAAAATTGAAGTGAGGACTTGAATCACATATATTACAACTTATTAGGTATTTTAAATGAAGACTTTCATCTATCCTACAGCTGCTAAAGTTCAAATCAGATGTTGTACGTCATGCAGTGATTTCATCTGAGATGACAAAAGGAATGTATTTAATATGATCAAACATACATCACTGTGGCCTATCGCCAGTTTCTTTCTAATTCCACTTTATTCTCTGCACTCAGTGCTTCCTACTGGTTAGAGATGCCTCTGAAGGCAGAGAGCTATTTAACAGGAAAGACCAGCCAGAGGTGCTAAAGTGAAAATTAGACTTGCTGGGGTAGCAGTAAGAAAAATCCACACTGATAACATACTGAAATGAATTAGTACTTCATAAACGACATTTCAAATTCAAGATGACTATGAATCTCTGCCAGTTACACAAGAATCTGTTTTATGCCCCCTTCTCCTTCAGGTTCAAGGCCGAGATAAAGAAGGATAAATGAAAACTGCCGTTGTCCCACCGTAACCATTGAAGGCAGCAGGGGCTCAGTCAAATATTCCTCAATATAATAAAATGCATGGACACGTTTTTTATCCAGAGCTGTGTACTGAGAGCATAAAGCTGAGTGCATAGGTTTATGAAATACTGCATTAAAGAGGACAGCATTCACACCAGCTTTCTTTCAGAAGCTGAGATGCAATTTAGAGAAGATTTCCCAATGAAGAGAGGACGAAACGTGAAGGGGGCAAATCACAATTTAAATTCGACATCTGAAATATGATCAGTCACACTAATGGATTGCAAAGCCAAATATTCATTTCCAAGTAGTGATGTACTCTTCTAACTTCCTTTAATTCGTGATAAAAAGTCAAGTTAATCTTTTTCAAAATTCTGTCATCTAATTACTTCATCCTGACCTGTAATTATCTAGAAATTATGTACAAAGGAAACAGCAGTTCAACTTGAAAAGGTAACAAGGCAAACAATTATTTTCTCCACTTTAATAACTGCTTGTTCTGATTGTTTCCCCTGAAGGATTTTTTACTTTTGGCTTGATTTTTACACTAGCAATCTCTCATCTCAGTTCCTGGCTTCTCTCAGGTAGCTGAAGGAAAATTCAGCAAAACTCACAGGAAGGTGACTCAATAGGCTGAAACCAGAGTAGCAGTTTTCCTGGCCTGAAATGGAACCTTAAGCTCAGATTTCAGTTTGCAATGTCACTATTCAACATACACATTCAAACTTGATCCATGCCTGAGATTTCTTCTAAGTAATCAATCAAATGCTATCCTGATGTCAACAGCATGCATCTTCAGGGACTTCAGCCTCTGTTAAAACAAAACTGCTCCACTGTCCCTAGTTCAAATTCATGTGTAACATTTTCCTTAGGCCTGCACACTTATTCAACATCTAGGTGACACTATAACATTCCTAGTGTTGGTCTCCCCACTACACTACTGACATACAATGGTAATTTTAAGATGCCAGCTTCCCCTAAGGGCACACACTGCAGCAGAGCAATGGGCAACAGTATTCCTCACTTTTTTATCTACTTAACCAGGGAATCCACAAGCACAGACAGGAATTACAACAACCCAGCTATTCCTCTTACTCTCTTGCTTTGGTCACAGACATCAGCAACTCCACTTACATTTTTTACTTAGACATGGTCTGTTAAGACTCCAGTAACAGAATGCATATTTTGGAAACCATGCTCACTCTCAGAGGTGCACACTCTAAGCCCCAGAGGACGCTGATAATGGGTGCATGCTGACACTTCACAGCTACAAAATGAACAGAAGCAACTCATAATGGACTTTGGGGGCACAGAGCAGGACACCTCACGAGCTAAAATTACTCAAGGTTTCAGGCTCATGAAGGTTCTGGTTCTCTCACAACAAGCTGGATGCTCACACATGCATTAGCTCATTCTGCAAATGTGTTATTTCAGGAAATCCCAGTTCTCCTGATCAAGAGGTTGAGGAATGAAAAATAAATCAAGCAATGCAAAATGTATTAGACACAGCAATTAGATCTTTCCCTTCACATAAAAAATTGTCACATTGCATTTATCAGATTTGCCACTGAAACAAAAAACTGCTTCAACATTTTATGACATCTGCAGCCAGGGGTGTTTAACATTTATAGTCACCACAGGCATCTATACAGAAATTTCTCATATAAATTAAATTATCAAGTCCAGATGCAGCCATTATGTGACTTTTTTTTAAGGGGTGGGAATGTTTTGTTTTTTAAAATCCTAATGATTTCTGCAATACTGGAGCACAATGAGAAACTTGGCATCTCACCAAGATAATTTAGCAATAAATACACATGTGGATAAATGTTAACAAAACAGAAATTAAGCAGAAAGAGATGCAGCACTACTAATACACCACATTCCAAAGCCTAGACCTGTTCACTTATAAGCCAAACCTGTACTTGGCCACTCTCTGACCAAGTTTCAGACAGAAGCAGTTCAGTTTGCTCAAGAGGGCAACTCAAAGGTCACAGGAGTACAGCTTATAGGGAAGAGTAACAGTTCTTCCTACTCAAAAAGGTCAAAGTCATTTTCTTGCATTAACTTTGAAAATTTGTGTCGGTTAGGTCAACTTTTTTCCAGACTATTCTCTGAAACAGAAAGGTATATGTTAAAGGCAAATTTATCTACCTCCTATTTGTAAAGAGTCCCTTGTGAGAGCAGGACTCTTACAACTAACTCCCTTTGCCATTTTTAACTAGGAACATTTGTCACAGAACTGCCCTTCTAGCAGCAAATACCCATTAGGCACACTCATTACTAAATACTACATAAATTCAATAGTTTCCATATTCTGTCAAACTTTTGACATTATCTCTGCCTGGATTTCAACCAGTGACCCGAGTTGAAGGCTTGTTCTCAAAAGCTCCACCCACTACAGTTTTTGGTTTGCAACATTTGCTGCTGGAGAATTGTTGAGGCAGATGAATGTTTCAGATGGAGGAAAAACTGCAGATGCAAAAGTTTGTGGATTTTTAAGTGATTTCAATGAACCGTTTCAAATACAACATTCTTTTTGATTGTATTAAGTTCTACTTGCAAGCTAACCTCTGATTTTGGATGGAGTGGGAAAAAAATCTACTGATCTCAGTTTGTCTTCACAGTTACTATATACCAAGAATTAGGAGCTTTCAATCCCCAAGGTCAACGTTCTCTCTCCCTTCCACCCTCCAGCACCCCTGCCCCCATTTATTTGGACTTTATTTCCCACTGCAGCTTCAATCACAGGAATATTCAGACATGCAGGCTTTGAATAACTGACCTGCCTTTGAATTAAAAAAAACCTAAGTGTAGTTTTTTCCTCCCCACACCCAAGCATAATCTTTCATCAGGGTAAAACTGCAAACAAGGGTTCCAAAACACCCAGCAGAGAACAGAAAAATAACACTGCCACTGCTTTCTCCTTTCACCCTCTAGAATTCATCTAACAGCTTTCAAACTGGACAGCATCCTTGGACTCAGGGGAAACCAAACAAATGTAATTAGGGCATTACGCACTAGCATCCAGACTCAAGTGTAGTTATTCTGGTCATATAGAATAGTCTCATTTATAGCCAGAATTTACACAAAACTAAAACTCATCTGTAGTATTCAAGCAGTAGAAAAATTCTCAGAAAAATCACTCCTTCAAAACTAAATCAGTTTTATGCCAGGCGGGTAAGTTCTGTACTGCTTATAGTGAAAACAATTTTGAAAACACCAGTCTACATGCAAACAATGGTATTAAAAAATTAGCAAACATACTCGGAGTATGCTCAAGCCAGTAAACACAATTCCACAGAAAGTTTAGACTGTAAAGCCACAATTACAGTTTGGCTGCCAAATTCACCAAGAAACTGGAAGTGACCTAACAGCTGTTCAAATAACCACAAAATGTTAAAACACTCTCGTGAGAGATAAATTTCATCTTGAATAAGCCTACCCTCTCCCAAACAGACATATTGGTTATTTGTCTATGACCACTCTATACAGACAGCTGTTTTCTCATCTGACTACCACACTGTATTCTCAGTTCTTAGAACGCCCCTCAAATCAATCTGTATTCTGCTTCTAGATAATTCTTTTTTGAAATAACGAACGATGTTGTAAAAAGTCCTGGTGCTGATATGGTCTCCACTGGGTGAAGTTAAACACTACCAGGATGGAGTACCAGATAGAAATGTTTAGGAGTGAACTTTAAAATAAAGTATAAGCATCAGGTTTTATATCCTGACCTCTCATCTGTGACTCTTAATTTTCACTGAACAAAACTCAGACAGACACTTTTTAAGTGCTGGAAATCTAAGCATTATAGTGACAGGTTGAGAAAACCATAAGTGAAGTCAACTGATTGTTAATAGATTTCCCGACACAAAAACTAAGGACAGTGACCCAGTTGGGAACACTTCTTAAATCAGGCTGGAATTCTTTTCACACACAGAGCAAGATTTATTTGACCCTAATGTAGACATCCGCATGTTTACATGGTCATGTAAACTCATTTTACAGTAAACGGAAAGCAATACATATTTTTGCAGCACACTTTGCCTCACTCTAAATCAGAGCTTTAGAATAAACCATCTGTTTCTTCGAACTATCAAGAAAACTACAAACTATTAAGTCAGATGTAAATTTACAAAATTAGATGAGATGAATCCCACAAAATCTTTCAAGTGGCCCCTTTAAAATTATAAGTTCTAATTTGATCACTGATGGTCGAAATGAAATATACACAATGTCATAATACCCTCCCAAATTCAACTGAAAGTAAGAATTAAGCAAGCTGATTAACAGTTTGTACACGTTTGTACCAGCACGGTATAATTTTTTTTTCCTGTAACAGGAACCAAAGAGGAAGTTTTTAAGCCAAACCCGTGCAAACACAATTTATAAATGTTTCAAGTTTTGCTCAGGAGCATTCAGGCACTCTAAGAGACATTTAGATTTACTGTCCTTCACTCTTCATTATATTATACAAATGGCTTACAAAAAATACATCCTTGTCTGTAGAGAATCACCTTTTTACATGGATTACCACCTGCATCTCCGATTTTCTGAGGAGATAATGAGGCCTGCATTTGCTCAATTTCAGTTAGAGTTCAGTTTTTTAAGTCCTTCAGAATCATTAACACAAGAGCTTAGGAACTACCTCAAATATTGCTGTAAGTTGTTTCTACTGAAAATTTTATTGATTTTTCTCCTTTCGGCAATATATATTTACTGGCCAGACAATATTTATATTAAATATTCATAAACTAAGCTCTCCAAATCCCAAAGGAACAAGCCAAAAGAAATTCTTGCAAAGAAGCAACACTTATTCTCTAAAATAATGAAATTAATTCTGATTTTAAAGATCTATCTCAAAATACATGTAATGCCTCACTGTACCAGGGAGTGCCATCCATCACAACTCTCATCCCAGATCGCTGACTCATTCAAGATCTTTTCCTAGAGGTTCAAAAAAATATCAAGGCACCGATGCCAAGTTTAACTCTGTATGCTCTCTCTATATTTCCTCCATAGAATCTTTTATTATTTGATTAAAACCTGTAAAAAAAATTATTATACGGTAATTTTCATAACTAAGAATATTGAAACATGGCACTGTCCTACGTGGAGCAGACGGCAATTTGAAAACACCTTCAAACTTAATGCCTGGCAATCTAGAGCCAACTTTTCTTATAAAAGGGAGTACCGAACGCAACAGCGGAAGGAATTCTGCTGCAACAACTGCAGAGGGCTTTTTTCCCCGCACACAAAGGACACGGATGCATCCATACCTCGGCGCTACAGCCGCTCATGGCCGCGAGCCGCACCGTCCCCGAGCGCGCTGCTGGGAGCTGCCCACCGCACTAACCAGGGCACGGCCCAATCAATCCTGCGTGCCCAGCCAAGAGGCATTCCTTTCTTCTCTCCCTACTCGCTGCTAAAAAGAACTCGGTTGATTTTTAATTGACAACCATTACACAAGCGGACCTGGAGCTTTTAGGGCCGCGGTTGACTCATCTCTCTCAGGTTAAGAATGTAAAAGGTTTCGCTCTCGCCCCGCGTCTCCCAGACGAGGAGACCGCCCGATTCCATTTTATCTGCCCTAAAGGCAACTCTCACCCTCGCACACAACCGCCTTCAACGGTTGGTTTTCCTATGGAACTTTAAGGATACCACAGAATGGGCCATCAGGGACGGTGGCCCGTATTAAGTCGCTGCAAGCGGAACCACCCCTTTGTTTTATCCCCTTTTCCCACTGGCGTTTTGCGGGTGATGGATGACAGGCCGCCCTCCAGCTCCCTCCCTCCCCCCACGATGTCTGAGCAAGGGGAGGAGGTGCCGCCGCCGCCCCGACCCACCGATAATGGCTGCGAGGAAGGGCTTCGTGGGGCCTCGCCGACTCTCCCACTCCCGACCCCAGCCACACCTCGCTCACACCCCCGGCCCCTGCCGCCCCCAGCGTTTCCGCAGCTCGACTCGCCCCTGCGGCTCTCCCTGCCACATCCAGGCACCCGTGGAACAAGAGGGAAAAAAAAAGCCGGCCTCCCCCATTCCTAGGACAGAGCTTCCCCTCCGCCCAGCACACGCCCCCCC
>WEIV01009011.1:250589-414661 GCA_013390005.1 Calyptomena viridis | reverse complement strand
CAAGCCATGGCGCGGGGCGGCCAAGGGGTCTCGGAGCGAGGGGCAGCGGAGACGGCGGTGGGAGCAGCAGCTCAGCCGGCCCTGCCCAGAGGCGCCNCGGCCGTAACCCCCGCACCAGCAATATGGCGTCAACAACAACGCCGCCGGTTCAAACGCCAGCCCCCCCCGCCGAGGAGGCTCACGGGACTCGTGGTTTCTCGGCCCCGCCCCCGCCGCTCAAAGTCCGGGCGGCCTCCGGACGGCCGGGACTGCGACTCCCGGCGTGCCTTGTGCCGGCCGCAGCCTTCCGGGTTCTGGTTTAAATCCCCCTGGGAGGGTGCGGGCTGGGTGTGGGACGCGGCGGGATCCTGGGCAGGGGGAGTCGGGCTCCCGGCGGGACCCGGGCACACAAAGGGGGTGAGGGCCCTTCCCGGCCCCCTGTTACCGCAGGTGCCGAGCGGGCGCGGCAGCAGCTGTTCGTTTGCGAGTCGCTTATCTGCACGTGAAATAGGTGCAAAGTGCGTTTCGCGGCCCCCGTGGCGGGTGCAGAGCAGGGAGCGTGCGGGAGTCGGAGGTGACAGCTAAGGACACGTCAGGAAACGCCTCTCGATGTCGGGAGCTGTATCTCGGGGTAACCGACTGGTTTCCTCGCGATTGCATAAAGGGCGTTCTTGCTTAAGGAGGACGGTGGGGAAAGAGTTTCAAAGAAGTACAGAGCTGCTTTGGGAAGAGCACAGCTCTTTCCTGCGCGGCTTCCTGATTGAAATAAACTGTGTTGCAGTTCACCCCGGTGGAAAAGCTAACAGAGGTTGTTAACCCACCCAAATATACGTAACTTTCAGCTTTTCTGTATCTAATCCTGTTAATTTAACCATGAACATAAAAAAGGTTGTCTTCGGAAAACAAAGTTACCAATATACCCTCGTAAAACTTGTAATATTTTTGTGTTTTCTGAAATACAAGCTAGGCTTTCTCTAATGGCATATAAATCCTATAAACCTTACCATCATTTGGAAGCAGGCTGTGCTGTATGCACGTTTGGTGTGTGGCATATATTGCTAATTAAGCCATAGCAGCACCCAGTCAGTGTAAACACAAATGTGCTTGTGCTGGCAGTGTGGTTGTGCTGCTCTTGGTATGGCCGAGGTTTGGGGTGGTGGGGTGACCTAGCAGAACCTTTCTGCCCAACAAATGATTCACTTTCTGTGACAGATAGCTCATGACAATGTTGGAGCAATTGGGTAAAATTCACCTTATGTTTGCCTGAGTTGCCTCAGCCTAAACCTAATTACAGAAAATAGCAAAATGGTTCCTCTTCTGTGAGCTTTTCCTCTGCAGAGGAAGCACTTCAGGTATTTCCTTGGAAAGGAGGATGCTGACAAGCCTTTTTAAAACTAAGACAAATTCTGGTTCTTTGTAGCAAGACGCAGGAAATGTACTGATGTTATTACAGTCGTATAATTGTCCTACTATTACTATACCTGTACTACTACTTCTGTGGACACTCTTCTGTGGAATAATGATGGCTGGTTTTCCATTCATTTAATTCTTCATTTCCATTACATTTCCCTAAGCAGATAAGTTTCCCTGTGTTCAGGCATTGTTGAGTGCTCTTCCCAAGCACTTTGCCCTGCAAGACTAAGGCAAAATTGTTCTCACGGGCTTTGAGTCAAGGAGGCTCTGTGTGTTTTTTGGTGGATGTATGATGCACTTGTTTAGTTTGGAATGTCCTGTGCCCTGCTTCTGCCATCACCTATATGTGTTTGGGTGCCACTATTGGGGGAAAAATATAAATTTCAGAATAACCAGCACTTTCCCACTGAACTTTATATTTTAGATATGTTTTCTGCATTCATCAGCAACAAAGATTTGGTTACTTTAACTCATGTGACACTAGATCCTAAGGACCATTCAGAGACAATTTCAGTCAATTAAAAGAGTCTGTGGAATCGGGTGAAACTTCATCAAGGTAAGCTACTAGAAAGTCAGCTTTTGCCAGCACAGGCAGCACTATAATTGTAAGCAATTGATTAGAACTGTGATTGTCTTAATCAACAGTTACTTAGCTTTAATCTGACCTTTAATTTGTTGAACTAAACTGAAGTAAGTCTGATTTAAGTCAAAATAAGAATTCACACAGCCCTTTGCAGCAAATTAAACCCAGCTAAACCAATGTAGCTTTGCATGTAGACAAGCCCTAAGGCAGTCAAATGTCCAACAGCAGTGACAAAGTGCTTGATGGTTGTCAGGGAACATGTGTTTTTACTTTCATTGTGGCAGGAAACACCATAGGGTCAAGGCTGCAAACCACTGTTTATATTGTTCTTTCTTCTACTTACTTATTACATAACCAATTTGCAGTGCCCCATTATGTGCTACATGGGGTGCCTTTAACATTATACATTAAAAGCATATTTTTGAAATAAATAGTACCCACAAATTTTATTAATACGGGGAATGGGAGAACTTATTCATAGATGGTGATGTGCTAGATTTTATTGGATCTGCACTTTAAGCGTAACACCTGTTAAAAAGGCAAGTCCAGACATAGGACAACATTTTGACCTTTGTATGGCCCTGAATGAGGAGGGAAAGTAACCCTTTCAGTGTATTGTTTTAGTACTGTGATGGAAATGGCGCAGTTGACCAAATGTTGAGCTTTATGCATTCTCTTTTCTTCCTTTTTCTTCTGCCATTGCTTTGTTCCCCCATGGTTTTTTTGCTGTCTCAGTTAGAGTTCAGTTTTACACCTTTCATTCTCTTTATACACCATCTTGACTCTGCTTCCTCTTCCTTTTCCTTGAGACATCCTATTTGTTTGATGCAGGGTCCACATCACAGTCCCTATCTTTTCGTTTGTGCCTTCTCACCATATTCCTCCCAGTTCACACAGTGGCTCATTTCTCATTAATCACTTGTGCTTGCCAACATGAGAGCACCAATTAGCTGAGCTGTTTTCTAAGACTTCTTCATCTCACCCTGAGTGAGCAAAACTCACTGTAAGTGATGTCATGCCACTTGAGTTTGGACGTGCATACCCAAGGTTTCTTACTTGTGTATCAAGCACACATTGTAGTTGCAGATTTTGTGGGTAAAATGCAGTGGACATTATCTGTTAGGATGTTGGGGAAGTGTTTGTGTGGTGCCAAGTGAGAAGGCTTAGTTATGTTGAAAAAATGGAGGTTAGTGCAGGAGTTGTAAGGTGGGAAAAACAGCCAAAAGGGAAGTGGAATAAATTTCTCAGTCTGCTTTGCTATACAGTCACATAGGTAGTGCTGGCCAAAGGGAAAGGAACAGGAGTGAAAGGCAGGGGCAGGGGCCTGGCAGAGTCCTGCAGCCTGTGGAGGAGCCCACGCTGGAGCAGGATTTCCTGGTAGGACTTGTGGCCTGTGGGGGACCCACACTGGAGCAGCCTGTGCCTGAAGGACTGCAACCTATGGAAAAGTGACCCATGTGGCAGCAGTGCCCGAAGAGCTGTTGTCTGTGGGATGAACTCATGTGGAGCAGTTGTGTGAAAGACTGTTTTCCGTGGGAGAGACCCCACAAGAAGCAGGGGTAGGACTCTCTCTCTCTGAGCAGTGGCATAAACAACATCTGACTACAACCCCCACTCTTGTCCTCCCGGGAAGAAGGGAAGGAGGGGGAAGGAGGTAGATCTTAGAAAGAGGGAGGGGTGAGGGAAAAGGTGTCTGTAAGATCTATCGAACTTCTCACTCTTAAGCTCTGATTGTGGTAATAATAAATTCTTAATATTCCTAGTTGGAGCCCGTTTTGCCTGTGAAATAATTGGTAAGGAGTTTCTTATGGTTCTTATCACAAAGGTTTGTGAAAGGTCAGTGAAGGTCAGCTCTGCTTCTTTGGATGCCAATTTATGCTGGTAAACTCTACCAAAAGTTATTATCTGAACCTGCAACGTGCACTGACTTTCAACAAGACAAATCTGTTTCTTAGGCCTGAGGTAATAAAGTGTTTCTAGCAGAAGTACAGAAGTATATTTCCCAATATAAGAGACACTCCAAACACCTATTTACTGTAAAATATTATGCTTCCACATATTCAAGAAAGATTAATTAAAACCAGAAGTTGTACAGGTAATATAAATGGAAAAATTACAGCAGAAAATTAAAACATTATTATTTAAGGGCTACTCCAACTACATAATTTTTGAAGTCTATGATTTTTCTCTAAAAGCACAAGGAAGAAATAATTTCAGGAGATATGTGTTAGTGATGAAGACTTTGTTGATACAGGAACTGTTGGTTACCTCACCCAAATTGTAAATAAGAGGAAGATTTATAAGTGCCATAGGAATTAGTTTTCAGAGCGCTCTTCCAGTAGCAGTAGTATGGGTGAAAATAAAAAATCAACAGCAAATCTTTAGATTATGGTTAGATGAGCTTTAGGTAAGGCTTAGTATTTTTAGAAGAGGGGTTGTATGGTATGGTTGCTTTCAGTGACATGAGACTATTGAGAATGACCCAGGAAGTTTTGTAATATAAAGTGCCAACAACAAAGTCACAGTGGAATTGAACATTTTACTGGATGGAGTTGATTTTCTTCACAGTAGCTAGTGTGGGATAGGTTTTGGATCTGTGACCCCAACCATGTTGACAACACAGAGGTGTTTTTATTATTGCTGAGCAGAGCTCACGCGGCACCAGGGTGTTTTCTGCTTCTCACCCCACCAACAAGGAGGCTGGGGGTGCACAGGGAGTTGGGAGAGGACACAGCCAGGACAGCTGACCTGAACCGACCAAAGGAACATTCCATATCGTATGGTATCATGCTCAGCATATAAAGCTGAGGAAAGAAGGGAGTGGGGGAAGTTCATAGTGACAGCATTTGCCTTCCCGAGTCACTGTTACGTGTGGTGGATCTCTGCTTTCCTGGGGATGGCTGAACACGGGCCTGCCTGAACACCTGGGAAGTTGTGAATGAATTCCTTGTTTTGCATTGCTTGCATGTGCAGCTTTTGCTTTCCCTGTTGAACTGTCTTTACCTCAACCCATGAGTTTTCTCACTTTTACCTTTCCATTCTTTCTCCCATCTACCAGGGGAGGGTGAGTGGCTGTGTGGTGCTTAGTTGCCAGCTGGAGTTAAACCATGACAACTTGCAAGGTGGTGAAGCAGGAATAACCCATTTGAGTCAGTTCACCTATATTCAGAATAGTATATCAAGGCTATAAAAAGAAAATTGCTAAACTCACTGGTGAATATGCATGAACTGTGCTAACAGACCTGGATATACAATAACTAGGAAGCAGTGAGTAAAATCTTGCAGCTCTGACTACTGCAATTACCTCAATGATTTCAAGAAAGCATCAGATAATGAAGCATGGATCAGTGCACTTTTCTGTTGTCAGTCACAACCTTGTGTAGGATTACCAAAAAAAATAATAATGGTTTATAAGGAGAGCAGTGTCATGGGGTAGTGGAAATGCCACTGCAACCTAATGAAAGATTTCCTTACATCACTATGTCCTGCAGTCCCTTTATCCTCCAGTGTCAAACATTTTAATACACAAACGTTTACGTTGTGCCTGTTGGTTATCTTCCTCCCTTTTACTATTGTAAAGAATGCACATTTTTAAACTTCACGTATGATTTTCCCTGCCTGGATTTTGGAGAAACACTGCATCAAGATGAACTCTGCTTTGCTCTTGTCTTATAAAAACGTGCCACAGTGCTTTAGCACAACAGAAAGCTATAGTTCTTATGCAAAGATTTTTCCCCCGAAATGTTCTCTTACATCTTTGTTAAAGAATTTTTCATAATTGACTCTAAGGGTAAAGGAGCGGCATGTTATTGCATATTAATTGGAGAGTAGAATCAAGTCAACTAAAAATACATTGAACCGAAATGGTGAAAAAAATTACAGGCTAAATATTAATCATGTGAATAATACTGAACATGTAAATCAAGACCCACTGGAGTCAAATACACTGCATTGTGAACGTTCCTCCACTGTCGCAGTGAACTGGAGCCTGGGTCCTCTTTGAGCTGTGTTGGGCTGAGATGTAGTGAAGGTCAGGCTTTTCTTCTGTGCCAGTACGTTAGTGAACAAACCAGCATAGGACAGTGACAACTGAGACATATTAACTATTTCCTACTGATTTCCTCAGGTCTAGGAAAAGGTTTAAGACACTGTCCATTCTGTTCACTCGTAACACATAAGAAATGGGCCTGTACTTTCCATTGCAGACTTGTTGCCTCTTTGGAAATTTTGCATGGAAGTTCAGTGGAAGCCAGCTGAAAATTTTGCTTTTGTTAAGCTCAGTTTTCTGCATAGAATAGTGAAGAACTGGGGACTTGAATTAAGATTCTTCTTTTTCCAGATCATTTACTAAGGATTCAACTCCTCTGTCATTATCTTACCTGTCTTATCCATAGTACTTGATAGTATTTTCAGATAGTACTTGGCTATGTTTTGTTCTCAAAAACCTCCCCCCTCCCTCTGCAGCTGACTTCTGGGATGCTCCCTGGTTCCCAAGCAGTTGGTATGTATGTGTAGTGTACCTTCTATACACACCTACTGCTTACCCTGCTTCTCCACCTCTGATCAATCACCCCTGTGTCAATCCTGAGCAGTACTTTTCACTTAGCATACCTTTTCCTGTCATAAAACAGAAGATAGCACTCATCTTCTGCTGGCAGATCTCTTCTTTGTCTTTTCTCCACCACCACTGGTAGTTCTGTCATCCTCCAACCTCATTTGCTCCTTTTTCTCTCCCATACAAAAACTGTTTTTAGGTCATGCTTGTTCTTCTGTGAAGTATTTCTAACAACCTGTTTCCCCACCTCAGACTTTGTTTCTGAAATTCTTACCCAGACTTAGGTCAGCTCTAGCCTGAAGATGATCATAAATTGCCAGCTTTCTATAACTTTCTCCCATGGAATCTTTAGTTTCTCCTTTCCACACACAATTCAGTGTTGCTCTGTTCACCATTTCAGGAGATAAAGTTTTCACTGCCCTCCTTACCCTTTTTCCTCATTAACCAACAGCATCTCATCACCCTTGGGTTGTTCATCCCTTTGGTTTCAGGCCTCACCTTTGGGACCTGGCATTCTTCTGCTGATGCATTAATTTGGGATTTGTGTTGATCCCACACATTCTGTTTCAGCCCAGCTTTCCTCTAACTGCTTCCTTCCCTCTTTCCTTCTCTCCTCCTGATTTCCTCAGAGGACTTTTGTTCATGCTGCCTTGTTTTGTATTTTTTTTAAGCCTGGAACAACTGCACCCATCTTGTGAACCAAATCCACACTGTCTTCATTCAAATCTCTCCATAAAAGAGATTCTCTATAAAAGTACTTCTGCCATAACGCCTATCCAGCTCAGATTCCTCTGCTGAGATATACCCTGTTCCTCTGTAATAAAAACAAATCCTGTTTCATAACAAAACAAAAAGAACCGAGCGAGAGACTGACTACGCAATTAATTTTTCCCGGTTGCTTTCTGCCAAGAGCAACATGCTTGTTCTTATCCCGCTCCTTAGGACTGTCCTCCTCGTGTGCCTCCCGTTTGTCCTTTTGCTTTGTTACCGGGTTTTGAGTCCTTCCTTAGGGCTCCTGATCTGATCCTGTGCTCACGCTGGTGTGAAGTAACTTCACAGCAGCAGAGCTTTGCCAAGATGAAATTTCTGTGGAAGGCGATCAGCCCTTTGTTTTAATATTAGCTAATAAAGCCTATGCCCAGCTCCAGCACTGCACTCCAATTTTAATTACTAAGAATTAGCATATACATCTACATGCACTCTTTTTTCCCCCTTTGTGGGCTCAGCCACTTTGAAGAAAACCTCTTTGCGTGTCTTCCTGGTTATGCTACGTCTTGCCATTAAAAAACCCCAAACCGAATAAAACCTAAAAACCAAAGTAACACCAAACTCCCACGCAAACAAGAGGCTCTGCTGCTGCTGGTGGCGGCCCTTCCCGGCTGCCGAGCGGAGCCAGCTTCCAGCCCCTGCCCCGCGCCGCTGGGGAGCCCGCCAGTTCCCAGCCCGCCATCCCTGCCTCCGCATTTACACAATCCCACTGCAGTGACTTCCCAGTCCTAATTGGAGCCTCTGGGCATCATTGTATCATTATTATTTAATAAACAACCACATAAAACACTGGTTGACATTTAAATAAGAGTAAAGAAAGGAAAGCTCTGACTCCTAGACTGTTTTGTTTTCCTGTTGACTTGGGTGGAAGCAGGAGCAGGTTTTCTAGACAACGCATGCTTACCTTTCTTGTTATAGGAAAGGTACTGCTAACGTGGGCCCAGACCTACTGAAGCTCTCAATTCTTGTTGCAACATAAGCTGAAATATAGAGTCCTAACCTGAACATTCCCAAATAAAATGCATGGCTTCTCTTGCCTGAGCTACAATTTGCAAGGGTTTAGCCTCAGTTTCTGCATTGTCAGCTCCAGCCATGTCCTTTTGAGTGGTTATCTGAAATGCACAGCCATCAGGATGTTATTAAGAAGAACAGATGGAAAAGATAGTTTTATTTTTGCATTTGATTGTAAGTTTGAGACGTTCCAGCGTGAGAGTTATCATGACAAAAGAAAACGTGGTGTCCTTGAAGTGAACACAGAGGAGCACAGCTCCTTCAATAAGGTTTTGAAAACAAAACAAGAGAGCTGAAGGCCAGAACTGACTCCTTTAGAAATAAGTCTAAAATGAGATAGGATTCAAAAGGGCTTAAAATATTTTGGTGACAAGCAACAAGGAAGTGTCTAGTTATTAGAATTGATTGAGTTAAGGAAAGTGAAAGAAAATCTTGAGAACTTTCTAAAAAGTGGAAATTTAATGTGTGGGGAGTATAAGAAAAAAATTCGCCCGGGCCATGACCAGAGCCCTAAATCTGCATAACTCTTTTTCTTGAAGAAAGTGAAAATTAGACAAAGATTACTACATATACCCTTATTATCCTTTTTCATTGTAGATCAAAGAGGAGGAATTCACAGGGCTGCCAACTCTCCACTTTTCTGCAATGAGTCTGAAGTGTGGGCTGGGTTTATTTCCCTTGGTTAGGCAATGCTTCTTTATTACTCTAAATGATCAGGTCCTTTAATGGACTTCTTGTGAGATCTGAATCCTATTTACTGACTTGTGTTTTTAAAGTATTCAGTGGGAGTGAAACATTCTTGCTGTTCAGAAAAATTATGTACATATATGCTTTAATTCTAGGGAGTTCACCCCTCATTCTTCCCACCATTTCATTACATGTTTGATTTCCTGTATTATATATTAAAAACTTCATGCAGTGGCTCACTTGCATTTACATATGTGGACTGTAATAATTCTGTGATGTTGTTTGGAACTTCTGTATAAACATGTTATATAGAATCAACGTGGGCATGACAAATATATTGCATATTTTTTACAGATAAACACAGTCAGTGAATGCAAATATGAGTGAATTTGTGTGCAGGTTTTAATATCTAAGGAGAGTTTATAAGTGCATAACACCTGTAACCACAACTCTCAGTGCAAACAGAAAAACTAGTTTAAAGGCATTTGTGCTAATTTAAAAGTGCTGCATTTGGAAATATTTCAGCTGCAATGGTGGAGATGTGTTCATCCTCTGGAAGGTATTTAAGACTCTGTTATTAAAGAAGACAGACTTTATTAGCAGCTGATATGCCAAAGTCCTTGTGGAAACAAGTACCCAAATGGTGAGGCTGCCTTATGAAGCAACTTAGGCTTTTAAAGACATTATGGAAATCTTACTGTGAAATAGATTAAAAAGTGCTGGTTGATGGTCTTCGGGATATTAGCATTAAACATGGAGAATTTTTTTGGAAAGCAAAATGGGAACTTATTGGAAGGGTGCTGGATTTCCCTGAGTCGCTGTGTAGCCAGTAATAACTGGTCTAAAAGAAGAGAACTTGCTTAGGAAAGACACTGCAGGGGCATATAATGTAAGGAGAAAATGGAATATGTTTGAATATGGAGTGTAGTAATTTTTCCCTGGAGGGAGATGAAGTGACTGCTTTTTGTGAGAGTACTGAGACAAAATATATTAAATTGTTACCAAAGATGTAGATAAGTGTGTTCTGTAAAGTTTTCTGGTGCATTTTATCAAAACCATTTTATCAAGGCCAGGTTGTACAGGATGTAGTGGAGTTGTAACTAGATGATCTTTAAGGTCCATTCCAACCCAGATGATTCTATGATTCTATGAAAATTGTTCATGCCACAAAAAGAAGGAGATGTGTACAAGTCCAAGACTTTAGTCAACAAAAATCAAAATGAACCCCTTTCAGTGCTTTCTTTATTCATGAATACAAATCTTTGCTGTATTTGGTGGAGGTAAAGTTGTCCTTAATTGACCTGCAAAGTATTTCCTAGAGGGATAGCTCAGGTTCAACGTTTGAAAGAAATTGTTTTGAATTCATTGGAAGTCCACCAGCTCCTTCTAAATGAAACCATATTAGAATAGCTGTTGAGCTGCTATAAGAAAAGTTATGTTTCTCGGAGAGAGGAAATTAAATTGTTTTTGTATTTGCATTTCTTTAGAGCTCAATCTGAACGATTTATTGGTGGAAAATTAGAAGAGATAATCTTCAAAATGGCCAGTAAACTGAAGAAGCTGGGCTGTATCTTCCTATTTGAAAAACTTGCCTGTTGCTTGCTGCTACAGAGTACCTGGAAACACCAGTAAAAAACAAATTACATTAGTCCCATTTTGTTTTAGAAGGTTTTTTTCTGTATAACATTAGAGTGATGTCAGAGGCTGATTATATGTTAGGTTGTTCCAGTAAGAACCATTAATTTGGGGGCAAAAGCCAGTGAGGACCCTGTTAGACACTGAACAATGTTTTTGGTTTTCATATACTGATTCATCAGTGTTTATAGGCCTCCAACATGTAAATCACCCTGAGGTAATCTGGAAGGGAAGGATATGAATAAGCCAATTAAATTGGCAAAGAGCCTAAGGAACACCCTGTTTAGGGATAAAATCACATGCCTGTCCTAATGCCAGTAGTTTTGGGGAAAGAAATAATTTTTGCAGTTTGTTTCTTTGCAGAGAGAGCTGATTTAGAAGATTTTGGTCTTCTCCTTTTATGTGTGTGATCTCAGTTAGCTGAGATAAGGTAGTAAATGATGTGTTTTCTTCAAGTGACTTTTATTTTGATGACACGGGAGGATGTCATCCAGGTCGCAGAGGGTGTAGGAACTAGTTGCCTCATTTATGGTATTTATTTCATATTCAGTTTTATGATATGAGCATTGAAAGGACTGAATTGCCCTTTATCTTTCCAAGTACCTATTTTTTGTTGTTGTTGTTGTAAGTGTTGTAAGCGAGGTGCAATTTTCCATCAGGAAACATCTCCACCGACTCAGCAGTTACTAGCATACATTAAGGTGCTCTGTATCTAAATAATAACAAAATCAACTACTCTCTGCTTACCATTTGGCAGGCCTGTGCTTTCAAAGGTGTGATGTAATGGGAAAAGGGGGCAAAGGAGAAGAAAACTTTTCACTGAAGGTTGTGCAGAGGAAAAAGTATTTCTATTTTTAGTCCATTTCTTTACAGTATAAGTGAATTCTATTGGAGTTTTTAAGAGGCTTGATGTTTGCTGGGAGACTAACTATCTATTTCTACCATTCCATACAGGTCTTTGAACTCATACATTAGTTCCAATCAGGAAAGTTGCTGTCTCTCTAGAAGAGACTTACCTTGTATATCCCTTCACTGGAGGAAATGCCCAGGCAGAACTCCTGGCTGACACCACAAGCACACCAAAGGCACTTGACGTGGGAGTGGATCATTATGACCTCTCAAAGTGCCAGAGAAGCTGTAATTGGCATTTTTACATTATTAAGCATCAGAGAATTTAACTGTAAACAGAAATCCATAGGAAATCAGGAGTCACCAGTTACATTGCTCACAGAGCTATTCATTTAAGAGCAGCTTTTGAGCATTTTTCAGACACCATCAAGAGCAGGGGAGAGGTAACCTCCCCTTTTTTCCCTCTATTGTCTTTGGAATTCTGAAGTCGTATTCTGTTTGAAGGGAAGTAACAGCCAGAAAGCAATAGAGACATGGGATCACTAGAGACGCAACTATCAGCCCTCTGAATGCCTTGGAACTGACAGCATCACAAGATCCTAGACATAAATGCACAGATGAGCAAAAGACCCAGATAAATGTAGCTGTTAGGATGGTTTCAATGCCCCTCACCTAACCCCAGCCACCAGCCAACCCCCAGCTCAGCATCTCGCTCACACAAGACTTCGCATCCTGTGGAGACAAAGAGGCACCTTCCAGGGACAATTTGTACCACCCCAAAATAGGTATGAAAGGGATGTGATGAACTCTTTGTCTGTCTGTCTGCATTGTGTGCTGAGGAGGCCTAGATGACCATGTGAAATTTTTAAACAGCAGATGTTTAGTGAGATGAATCCCAGCCTTACTGTTCAGCTCCTGCTCAGTCTGACCATGCATTGCTGGCACCAGAGCAAACTCCTGTTACTAGATAAGGAGTAGAAATTTTGTACCAGAGGTTTAGTTCAAGGATTCTTTTTGTTTTGAACTGGAACTAGATATTCGCTCAGCCTCTTGGACATGGCTATGGCTCTTATTAATTTTCTAACAGTCAGGCACTGCTCAGAGCAGTGGAAAGAAACAGAAATAGCTGCTTTCACTTCTCTTATTGGTGTATGGGCCCTGCAGAGAAACAGGAACCAAAGTAAGGTTAAGCTCAGTTTAAAGGAACAAGATAATATTTGGTAGCGGAAGGGAAAAACACATAAGCTGGCCATGTCTTTAACTTCAGTGTACATAAACTGTTGTCATGTCCCCAGGAAAAAAAGGGATTTGGGAAATAGTCCAAAGCTAGGCCACATGAAATACAGAGCACATGACACAAGCCTGAGTCCCTCTGTCTCAACAGACTGCGCTCTAGAATCAGTATGACCTTACTTCTGCCCTTGTTAGTCTGAAATATGTAGCACAGCTGTAGGACATAGTTCATCATTTATCAAGGGTAAATACAGTTCTGGATGAGAATTTGGAGGTGAAAAGCATTCTGCACACGGCGTTTGCTTGCATGTTCTAACTTGCTTCTCAGAATAAAACAGAATGCTTTGTCTTCTTGTAACCCTGGTGAGCAACTCCTTATCATAACCTTGTAAGAGGTTTCAAGTGCACTCATGAATAGGAAGATGATTAAGATGACACATCAAGGTTTTCTGAATACTTTTTCCTATTCAGGCACATCCTCATATTTGTCTCAGTTTTCATTCCAAAACAAGGTGTTTCTAATCTCTGATGTGATTGTAGACTACATCCTTTCACTCTTGGTGGCCTAGTTTGCTGTGATACTAAAGCTGAGCAGTAGGAAAGGGAGTTTACATAAGGGGCAGTCAGAGCTAAAGCAGATAATTTAGCTGAAAGATCCTGCAATGACCTTTGCAAAGGAAGCCTCTATTGCTCTGAGCAGTCACTGTGACAAAACCCGAGGCTGAAAACTTGGCAACCTGACTAAAAAGTTCAGTGGAAGAAGCTAAATGGGGGCTTTAAAGGATCTAATTTGTAGGGTAGGAAGACATCTATGTAGCTAGGGAACAGTTGAAAGTCTTGCTCTGAACACATACATAAATCATCATGCCAGGTAGGGTATTTTCTTGTCTTTCAAGTATTTCCCAGGCTGAGAGTCTGCTTTGGCCACAGCTGCTTCTCTTCAACAGTCCATTAGAGCCCTGAGACTGTGTTTTGAGCAGGCTATGTAGCAAGGATGTAATACTTCTCTCTGTTATGCAGCTGAAGAGTTAGGTCTGTAGCCTGACTTTCTGTGATTCTGTGATGTGCCTTTTTTGAGGAGAGGACCCATATTAATTACCCTACATCTAAGGAAATCTAATTTCAGAGCACAAGGACACAGAGGAAAAAAGGAAGCCAGATTTTTCCAGTGTTCAAATGATTGTATCTGTGCAGAGATTTGTGTCACAAAGAGTGCCTCTGGGCCTTCTTGCCACTGGGGTTGTTAATAGAGGGCAGGAAAACAACTGAGACCAATGGCTTTAGTGACAGACACCAGAGGAGTACAGATGTTACCTTCGGCATTAGACTGAGGGGGCTGCAATAGACAGTGCAGTCTGGGGTTGTAAATGAGTGCTGAACATACATACCAATAACACAGGTTTCACCATACTTGCAAAGTGAAAAAGCTCTGATGGTTCCCTCTTCTTCGAAGTGTTTGCAAAGCCATGTTTGGAGTGTGAATGCTATGGACATGTCCAGTTCAGGGGAAGCAGAGGTAATAGAGAGGGCAGGTTAAATTTATATTGTAGCCTCATTTTCTTGATTTGACAGAGCAGAGAGAAATCCCAGAAGCCATGTATCTTGAGATTTACTCCAAGTCAGTTACAAATAGTGAATGAAAAATGTATTTATGCTTCTGGACATTGCCATTGTGATCCCATGATGTATAGCCCTTCCTGTCTTTTCCTTACTTTTCCAGCTCAGCCCCCTGTTCATACCCCCTTAACTCTGTAGCCCCAAGGACCAAATTAACACCTGCTCCTTGCTGTCTGGTGCCCTCTGGTGCTTCAAATACCTGTTCTGGTTACATCCCTTCACACCCTTATGCAGTTGTGGTAACCAGCCTATTCCCCAAGGAGGACTCTTGAACTGGTATCTGCTTTTTCTCCATGGCAGCCTAGCAGTGGAAAGGGCACTTTACTATGCCTTGGAGTAAGTGGGACAGGTTTGGGGGGTAGGAAGAGCTAGTCTTAGCTTCTCTAGTTCTGCTTCAGTCCTTGAAGAAGGAGAGTTGGAAGTGGACAGGCTCTCACTGGTCCCCCTTACAAGTATATGTCTCTTGCTTTACTCCCTCTCTTTCTCTAGCTTTAGCCTCTGACTTCTGTCATCCATACTCTTTTATTACTGTTACCTTCATGTAGTTGGCTGGTTTCACTGCTGTGTCTTCCTCCTCCAAGATACAGCTCTTCTTCCCGTGGATGTGATGAACCACCTCTCAGAGTCTCTGATCCCACACCTTACATTGCAGTGTCCTGGCTCAGTAATGTTTGGTGTGTACACATGCTCAGATCCACTGTTCAGAAAACAGGATTACAGTACCTTTACTGTCATTCTTCTCCCCTCTGATTAATCAATGCTAATTGATTGATCGATGGTGGCTCTCTGGTTTAACAATATCCCACATCCAAGAAGCAGCCACATGCCTATCATTCCCACATATTTAACCAGAGCATACAGAATGTATTAATCTCTAGAAATTAGGTAGAACCTCTTCTAAATTAATTTGTACAGACTGGCAGGGCTCATTTCACTGGACAAAAAGAAAACTGATGACAGAGGCAGATAGCAACAACAGACCCACAGGTTATTCTCTTGGTTTAGGTCCAAGTAGTTTTTACCCTCACAGGGAATGAGTGAATCACAGAGTGGTCGCTCGGTGACCACAAAATGCACACTGATGGTAGGTTCTTGCCTGCAAGCCTGCTTACCATGCCCGATGATTGTGCCCTGTTCAGTTTAGTGCTCCCTTCTGAGATGGTCAAATGCTGTTTATGATGATGTTGTCATAGTGCTGCACATGCCATGTGGTAACAGAGATCAATTTAGAGAGGCTGAGGCTGCTGAGTTCCTGTTCGTCCCCAGCCTGCTCTTTCTCTGCATGAAACCCCAAGTGATCAAGCCCTTCTCATCTGCTGCAGCATTTGGCTCAGATCCCTCAGATTTCTCTCATTAGGCTCTTTTTGGCCAGCCTAGTTGCTGGACTTTCTGAGTTGCAGGCAGATGACAGTGCTTCAATGCTGTTGGGGCAGCTGGGAGTAACTGCTGTAAGGAAGGACCAAGGTTCACCTACTGTGTGGGCTGAAACACAGAGTTGCTTGATTGCAATCTGATTATCTCCAAGAGTCCACTTGACATGGACCTTCATGGCAGATTCATGACCTGAGGACCATCACCTGATAAATTTAAATTCTTTACCATAAGGAGCAATTATAGGAAGAAATCCATAACATTTTTTTTCTCTTGGGTTTGTTTGTTTCTTTGATTGTTTGTTTTGACAAATCTCTGTTGGAAACAGGTGAACTGGTTAAACAGAAAGTTAAGATATCTGCCCCAAACTCAATCAAACCCAAACCCCAGACTCAACAAACAGGTAATGAGCTGTTGGCAGGGACTAAGCTTGAAACATGTGAGCTGGAACTGATAAAGAGTTGGCAGAGATGTAAGGAAACAGAAAATGGGACCTTATAAAGAGAAGTTGGGCAATCTTCAAAAAAGTGGTGCTACCAGTCCTGTCAAAGAATACTTAGATATGGCCCTTGCAGATTGCAGGTCCTTTGATGCAATGCTTACTGGTGAGTCATTTGGAAGATCACTAATTGAAGGATAGAAAATGGCCTGCTGCGGCCTGCAGCCATTATGAGCACATTTTTTAAGGGATGTTTGTTGCAATCCCCTCTATTTTCTGCAGATGGGGTGTGGCTCTCCCATTCCTGACAAAGTGGCTGGTGCAGCTTTTGGTTGGGAAAATATGGTGCTGTTGCATGACAAGCTGGACTTCCCCTAGGGGGCAAGTCACCTTCTTCCTCTCTAGTACAGCACCAGGGGTGTGACAATTCCCTAAAGCAAAATGGAACCACACAGAAATCTGGCAGCTTTATCCAGTTTGTACTTATGTGGGTATACCTCATAAAAACATCTGAATCACATTTCACACTGTCTACCTAGGTACATAAACACAACCCCATCCTGTTCTTAGGATCTGAGCCTTATATTCTCAGACTATGCCTCCTTTTCCTTTTTTCACCAGAGGTATTATGACCCTCACTCCTTGAATAACTATTTGGGCTTCAGTGAAAGCTGCTGTGTTTCAGCCTGCAATCAAAAGTGACAGTCACTCTTTGTTCATGATAAATACAGGCACCCAAAGTTTCTTAGGCTGCAATGCATTAGAGAAGTCATTCTTCATGCAGGATGGGAGGGACACCACACTGAGCCTCATGGATGACAGAGCATGGATAAGCAGCAACCCTGCAGTGGTATCTGTGAGGGATAAGACAACCCCTATACCTCCTTGACTTTTTGCCTTTCTACTACTCTGCCTTTTCAGACCACTTGTTTTGCCCGTTGAAGACTGCCTGGTCAGCTCTGCTGGAAGTCTGGGGTCACGGAACAGGAGACGGACTGTAGCAGTGTGCTGCAAGTGTGGGAAGCGTGGGCTTAGTTTTGTGGAGGCTGCAAGGGGGAAACAGTCTGGTGAGTATTCACTGCATCCAGCCTGGTAGGCAGAAGCTGAAATGCACCTTCCATGTTTATAGAAAGACTGAGATTTCTGTGCTAGGCCAAACTGATTAAGTCTGGTACCCTGCTTCAGACAATAAACACTGGCTACTAGAGGTGATACAAGAAATGCTGTAGTAAAACAAAGATTTTTCCACTCAGCATGGACATTTCTCATATCCTACCGATATCTAGGTCACTAGTTAATCATGTCAACAACTAGTGACCAGCATATGTTGGGAAGGATGATAGCTTTACACTGAACTATTCCAGTCAATGCCCTACATAATTCCTCTCACTTAGCTGAAACAATAATGAGCAAAGAATGATACCCTTCTCATCCTGTTCCTTCTGAAATATATGACAAACCCCATATTGTTATCAAAGATGGAAGTTCAAACCTGCTATTATCTTACACAGCACACAGTAAATATCATGACTAAGAGCTAACAGTGTGTCAACAGTGATCATCTGTAAGTCTTGTTGGGATGCTTTATGTGAACTGAACCAGACTGTCAGCTGCCTTCTTCAATGGCAATGCCGCAACTACTCTGAATAGTCATTTTTTTGTCACTGTATACTACAGGTGAAAATGCAGGTGGACAATATTTTATATACAGATATGTAACTGATTATATTACAAAGAACTGCAAGAACAAGGCATTTATTTTTCACTTTTGGGAATTTGAATGAGGAGATCTTGTTACCCAGAATCATGATGTGTCTTGCTTGGTGAATACAATAACAAATGGGTTCTTCAAATCCCTAATCCACAAGCATTTCAGAGAGAGAGACAGTTCAGCAGCACAAGAAAGATGTAGTATTCCTGGAAATCTTCCGACTCAGCTCCTGTTCTGTACCTGGCAGTGATTCAGTAGCATGGCAGTTATAATTGAGCACAAACATACCTCTGTTAGCAAACAGGAAGAAGCTGTGTAGCAGCACCAAGATGGCATTGGGTTGTGTGAGTGCCAAGGTGGGTGGTCACACCTGATCGGGGCTGTGATATTGGTGATATGGGTAAGGTGGTCAGGCTTGTGAAAATCTGAATTGCCTGTCACTGTGTAGTGTTTAGAAAGGAGGATGCACGGGGAGGGTGATGTGCTAGAGGACCAAAAATAAGAGAAAACAGTGCTTCATTTCCATTTCTTTAATTGGTCATTTGCTTACCTTTTCCTTTAGATTGAGTACTTTGTGTAAAACTGCAGCACTGAAACATAGTGTGTTTATGCTATGTTAGTGTACTTTTACAGACATTGTGTTATATTGTTGGAGAGAGGATGGATTATCAGCAAGTAGCCAGCAGCCTGGGAAGAGTTTCTTGAGATTTGTGCTTCCATGTGTGTCTCCTCATCTCCAACCCTGTCTGCTGCAGTTTTGGGAAAAAACTCTGACTGTGCTCCTTTTTTGAAAAAGATAGTGACATCAGGACAAAAATAAGTGATCCATGGAGTTCCTGAAAATAGGGATTACTCACAGGATATTGCTAGGGCATTGATAAATTTTTTAGCAAATGAATGTAAAACTTTTATCATAAGTCTCTCTTTAGAAACCCATGGAACTGCTTGTATTTTCAAAAGTGTGGAATCAGTGACAACTTCAGCTGCTCTCTTATTCCTGTTTTTATTTCATGAACAGAATAGAGCTCTGTTGTTCAAGCTTTGTGGAAGTTTTTCTGTTTGCCTGAATTAGTAATCATAGAATCACAGAACATCCTGGGTGGGAAAGGAGCCCACAAGGCTCATAGAATAAAATATTCTGATTTGGGAGTGAACCACAAGGGTTGTTGAAGTCCAGCTCCTGGTCCTGTACAGAACCACCCCAAAAATCACTCCATGTGCCTGAGAGTGTTGTCAAAATGCTTCCTGAACTGTGGGAGGCTTGGTGCTGTGACCACTTCCCTGAGGAGCCTGTTCCACTGCCCAAACCACTCTGCCTGAAGGACCTTTTCCTGATATCTAACTTAACCTCCCCTGACACAGCTTCATGCCATTTCCTGGGGTCATGTCACTGGTCACCAGAGAGAGGAATATGCATAAGAGACCAGTGGGATGAATCAGCTACTTTTTCTGTCTTTTATTGGAAGTTATGTAAAATTATCAAATCTCTGCAGATGCATAACGCACCAAAATGTAATTAAATGGGAATGCATATTTTCTGTAAAATGTCTCCTCTCTTTCCACTCCAACCTCCTGGTTGGAGGTTCCTTCCTATCAGTCAGATCCCTGCACCGATCAGTGTGTGGACACATCCCTCCCATCTCTGAGTGCCTCCTTTGGGAGAGAATAATCTGCCCAAATTATCCTAAAGAGAGATTATGGCTTTCCCGATTAAACTCCCTGGGGTAGTGATGTGTCTACCAAAGCTTATGATTGCAAGTGATGATTAGTTTCAAGCATAGTCCCAAGGGCAAAATGGCTCATCCTGCCAAATTCTGTTAGTTTTCCCAGTTGAAATGTTTGTTAATGACTTGTATGTGTGAATAGATCCTCCTGGTGAGATATCCCCTCAGACATCTGAGTTACATTTTTCTTATTGCCAACTTCTGTTGATAGCCTTTTGGACGGAGGAGAGGACGTCATGAATGCTGAGGTGCATCTTCATTAGTTGGATCTTTTTCCTAGCACATGGATCTAAAATGGCCCTGCTGTCATACTGCTGTAACTTGATTACATGGATGAGAATTTAGTTCACATTTATTTTCAGCCCCTAAATGTGGCTTTTTTCTCTGTCTGTACTTTATAGGGGTGGAGGCTTCAGGGAGCTCCTTCCCTACCGCTGGAAGAATCAATTTCATATTCAACAAGTTTGAAAGAGGACCTTGGCTTCCAGCCAGATGTGCTGATCTGTGGGGCATGTCTGGGTGTATGTGGCATGACCACTGTGCAGAGGCTATCACTTGTGGGCCTGTGTTTGGAAAAACATTGGAGTGCTACCAACAGACAGATGTTGGGACCAGTGGTGTCTGTGCAATGCTCTTGGATATATGTCCTCTCTCTCTTAAGCAACTGAAAGAGCACTGATAAAGACAGACAGATGCTATGCTGTGTACATCACTTCCTAAACATTGCCCTGTCTCTCTAATCCACAGCTGCTATGGACTTTCCTTTCAGCATAACGTTGCTTTGTCTGAATAAGCGGCAACAGCATCTAAAGAAGCAATAGATTTTGAGGCAACTGGAGCAATCATTCTTTGATCCGTGGCAAAGCCCAGGGGCTTGATTATTATCCAGTGAAAGGAGCTGAGATAAATGAGTTTTCAGGAGTAGGGAACTCAAAAGAGTTCAGGCTGGAGGAGAATTAGAGTGAATTGTGAGAGGGTGCTCCCTGCTTCCAGGATAATGAGGTCAACCATGAGCAAGCCACAGGGTCCTCTCAGAGCCCACGCTTTACAGGGCTCACATGCATTTTAGAGGAGCAGGCGGGAATGTTTCTTTCCATAGACCCCTGTCACCCTTGGAAGCTGATCAAACACATTTTAATAAAAAACACCATTTGACTTCTAATGTTTTTACACTGATTAGGAACATTGACTTGGCTGACTGAACAAGGAAACCAGTTGTAGCTCAGCCACTTTATGCTGGAAAAGCTTCGATTGGACTGAGTGGGAGTTTAAGGTACTCTATAAAATGAATTTTGGCGATAAGATTATAAACTGAATTTGAACCTTGCACAGGCTTCAGAGAGAAGGAATAAACAGCTCAATTTATATTCTCTAAAGATACGCACCAAGATTTCCCTTTAACCTTTGGTTATATTACCTTGGGGGTCAAACAGTTTCTTGAGCTGTTTGAAATTATTTGTCCAGATTAGCTGTCCTTGCTGAAGATGGAGAGCTTTGAGAGTGGTTCCCAAGAGCCCTGAAGCCAACTATAATGAATGAATTTGGTGTTTTACTGGGAGGAAAAAAAAGCTGAAAGAGTTATAGGGCTGCTAAATAGCCCCAGTTCATTCACACAAAGTTGAGGACAATGTGTTTATCTTAATCCTGACATGATATCATTAGCATGTCTTCTTTCAAGGATATTCCAATCTGACATCTTCCCTCCCTCTTTACTTATCCCCCTCTATAGTTATACACAGGCAATTAGAAGACACCAGTATCTGACAGGAAACCCTGGGGAACATGTAGGATTCATCTTCCTTTCTGCTGAAGCTGGTGACTAGGCTTGCAGGGGATCCATTGGAAGCAAGCTCAGATGGTCTTCCTGTGAAATCCTCTGATCCAATACAGCTGGAAAGGGTGTGTACACATCCAAGTCAGTCTGAAGAGTCTGATCAAAACTGGTCAAATAATTATTCATGCCATGTGTGCAGCATGGATCCTAGCACAGCTATTACAGAGAGTCCAAGGCTGCTGCAAACCCCAGGCACAAAGGAGTTGCACACCACACTAGTGACGTGGTCTTTGCCCAGAAGAGATTTTCTTTAGAAGGTGAGGTTGTGATCTGTCTGAACAGATGTCTAAATATTTTATCAGAGGAGTTATCACACTCGTGTAAGTCTCACAACTGCAGAAAAAGAGACTTTTGTTTGCATTTTTTCAAGATGGAGGGTGGAAATGAAAAACCAGAGGTCTGGCTCTGTGATGGCCTTCTGCATACCTGCAGGCAAGTCACCACTCCCACTGTCACATTGCTCCTGAAGTCTCCCTGTCTACTCCAAGAGGTAATTGCTGAGACCCAGTACCACCCTGAGCTTCTGCAGCCATTCCTCCTTCCCAGCCTCAAACCAAATCCACTTAATTTATCATAGTAAAGGGAAATTTTTTTTAAACCTAGATTACAGTTTGTGCCCTATGTATGTGCATCTGCCTCTTCATCCCCTCCAGTGATTTCTACCCTGACATCCAACTCCAGGTAAGTGTAGAAGCCTCAGTGGTGTCAAAGGTACATTAAATTTCCATAAAATTGGGAGAGCAAGTAAATCAAATGTCACTTCTCCTGAGAGAAAAGTCTTACCAGAGGGGAAGAGGAAAGAGGGACAAAGAGAAAAATTTAAGAAACAAGGCTTCATTTGCTCATTCTGTTGCAAACACTCATTTTATTTTGCGTTTTCATTTCTCATTACTCATCGTTATCTAAACCTTACTTGGGATTTGATGTGTAAATTAATATTCTAGCAATCAAAAATTCATCCAATTAGCCCTCTGTTGCTCTCAGCAGTGTATCTGGAAAGACCTAAAGCTCACCTGGTGTTGACTCTCCACTCATGACAGAAGTAGAATTTAAGTAGCAGGGACACTGAAAGTGCAAAGGGAACAAGTCTGCTAGGAGCTGGAGCAGGCCCATTCATCAACCAGTTTCACCATATGCTAAGGGAATGTCATAATATACATCTAAATTGGAGACAAATTGCAAAAAACTCATTCGTGAACCGGGGCCCCATTTCTTGGAGTAAATGTCTTTTGCCTCCACTGCCTTTGCCTGTATAGAAATAACTATGGGAAAAGACATCACAAAACACTAGCTTCTGCAAGTCTTCTGAGGGTATTATTAACTTTTTCACATGATCCCATTCAGGAATCATAGAACTTTTAGTTTCCAACTGAATAGCTCTACTCTCATCCTTCTCTCCCCATCACACATCATTTTATTCATCTGCCGTAAAATAGTAAGGTTTAATTGGCAATCTGGCTCTGATTTACTAATATCTCCTTGTGCATGGAAGGAGACCTAGAATCTTATGTACTCATTCTCAATCAATGTCAGCCTGGTATTAATTCAATGTTATTACATTATTGATTTTATTAATCCCAGGAGCTACATCAGTTTATCATGGAATTTACACTTCTTTAACAACCAACACAAATTAAGACCATTTGTTAGGCTTGCAATGTAGACTAGAAGGTTTTTGGAATCTGATCCTCATTTTTCTTTACATGTGTTTAGAATTCCAGTTAATCTGAATTCCTATCTTGCCCCTTTGAACTCTCAACCAACTGTAAATACTTCTGATAAATTTCCATGCTAAAAACCATATTGCAACATAGTTCTTAAAAAAAAGAAAACTAACTGCAAAATACTCAGTGCCTTATAATGTATTGATGTAACTGGTTCAGGGAAATAAATGGTCGAGTGCTTTAGTTTACACAGTGGCCAACATAAACAATTGAATCTGTAACCTCAGTCATGCATTTGGTTCTGCTATACAGTATAACCTTTTGCAGTTTTAACTTGTGTCTTGAAGGTGTGTGGCAAATAAAAAACATAGCAATGTCCTTTCCCATTACATTTTAGTGGTGAACTTATATGGAACAGATTAAGAAATTCTGGGAAAGTTCACTGCCTGCTTCTGCTTTTGTTCAGTCTTCCTCTCTGGCTGGACTCTGTGATGGCTGGAGAGATACTGAAAAGATGATGTCAGAAGAGTGGGAAGTGAAAGCTGAAGGGAATTTTAGTCAGATACTTTGACCTGATAACTTAAAAAAAAATAAAATTAATGACTACATTGCTGAAATGCTGATTTTGCATTGGGAGAAAGGATGTGGGACTCCAGAGGAGTCACAGCACTGATTGGTGTTAACGGAGGTACTTTTTAGTGTGCTAAAGCACCTTCACTATCTTCCTTTACACCAGAGAAAAACCCACGACTGGCTGGAATGCGAGGGACAATTGTAAACTTTGCTATGCTGTGTAGTAGTTTTATCACTCTGCTATGTGTTGATCCTGTTCTTGTGTCTGTTATCTGAGTATGGTAAAAATAAAACTTTCAGAACATACTATTCCTTAGTAATAAGAGGACAGAGACCAGTCAGAAACATAAAGACAGAATTTAGTTAAAATAAAAAGGCAATTTCAGCTGTATTTAACTTAAAGTGCGTGAGTAAGCTAGAAAATATAGGATTGCAAAATCTGTGTGTTCACGGCATTGCCAACCCTTAGTGTTACCTAGCACATTGGGATGGAATCATTGGAACAAACTTTCACGAGTGCATCATGGTTTGGTTATATGACACTGTTTTAAGCTCATCATGGAAGTGATGCTTTCATTTAAATTTGTCCCTTTCAGAGTATTACAAACACTGTCAGAAACTCCATCCTGCCATACCTTGCCATGAAGTGCCTAGGCAGAGAAAGCCACATAAAAATATAAACTAAAAAAATTAGGAGCTAGAGGATTTGTGCAGACAGTCTCTTTGAAATCACCAAAGCAAGACTTTCTTGGACACATTGCTGAGAAGAGTTTCAGGAATGTATAGTACCAGTAGTTTCCACATCAGTATCCTGGTTTGGGTCTCAGCATTTCACGTGATGGAGAAAGGTGGATACCTAGCTACCTGAGTGCTTGTGAGGTTTGAAATAGAGACAAACAAGAGACAGGGAAGAGAAGAACAAGAACTTCATTTGGATTGCCTGGGCAGACAAGTGGGGTTTTTATGTTTTTACTACTCTGATAGCACAGCTAGCTTGCATCTGCCAAAAGCCTTTTTGTGTGCATTTTTTGCTTAATGATAGCTGTAATGCTCAAGGGGTCAGTGTTACATCTCTTCTCAGGCTGAGCAGTACAGCATGAACTCTCCTCCAAGTCAGACGGGGATCACCAAAAGGCCAAAGAAGGCACAAACCAGAGCAGTTCTGTGGCACAGGGGGTAGCAGGAAGAAACAAGAGCAACTGCAGAAGGCATGATCTGCTCCTTCCATTGTGTGCTCTGCCATTCAGAGGTTGAGTGAGAAGCTGAAAGGGAGCTGTAGGAAAGAGCTCAACATTCTTTTGTAGAGACTGGCCAATGCATAGGATTTGACAAGAGTCAAGATGGTACCCCAGCTGCTGCTTCAAGGGGCGCACAGGGGTGACAATTTATCTGAGTGCTTCCTTATCACCTGCCAGGTGCACAGATAAGTAGGCTCTGGCCTTTGACAGCTTCTCAGCCCAAGCCACAGGAAGCCCTAAGGGCTTTTATAAACCCACGGTGCAGTTCTGAAGGTGCTGAGCAAGAGCAGTTAGGTGACTGCTATCAGATTAGCCACTGACTTTATGCTGCCTTTACGTCACTCATGGGAGGATGCAATGCAGCAGAGGCAGAGCAGCATGAGCAATCCAGCACCTCATCCAGCACCCAGCACACTTGTATGAAGCACACCCCCAATGATTTTAAACATGAGTAGCCAGAGCGGATTTACCAAAACTTCATAACATGTGGCATTCGGCTTGGCACTAGGCACCCTGATGCTGGCTTCAGTGCATTGCTGGATCATAGCTCTGGCCTGTGGCTTTGCCACGGTGTTTGGACGGGTTGGTAGAGGTACTTTGGAGGTTTTGGCATGTTCACCTTTGCTGCCAGCACTGCAGCAGCGTGTAGGCTCCAGCTGCTGTGGTTACAAATCACTGAGCCCCAGGGCTGAGCCCTTGGGCTCCTCAGGGGGTCAGTGACTTGCAGCAGCTGCACTGTGCCACCTTGAACATTAAAATGTCTTCACTCAGACTCCCTTGTTTTCCTTTCCCTGGCTCTGCACAGCTTACTGCCATCTCAAGAGTCTATCTCAGCAAAGGTCACCCAAGTCATGTTTTCATACACAAAGAAAACTTTTCTCACCCTGCACTGTAACCATGGTAATTTGTTTTCTTTTAAATTCCTTTCCCTTAGGTTCAATGCTATCTTTAGATGTCATCCTATTTTGACAAATGTCTGTCCGTATAGTTCCTGATACTATACAGACATGACAAGGACTGACTTAAGTAAGAGCTGCATAACTCTGTCAGGAATGAATGATATGCCAATGCCCTTTTAGGAAACACTCCCATTTTCAGTGATTCCTGCTCTGACGCCGCATCCATTAGCCAGTCATGGCCTGGCTTGCCCAGGTTTTGGTCTTCCTTATTGCCCTGACCCTCTGCAAGTATCTCATTACTGCAGTGTTTTGCTCACACTGTGATTTACAGCCTGAGAGACTGGAAAGTTGGGATGTACAAAGCTGGTAGGGCATAGAAGCCTGAAATGGTTAACCCTGCTGGGATCTGGGCTCTCAGCCTGGCAAAGTCCCAATAACATGCCTTGGGGCTGGAGAATGGGCCTAGAAATGCTCTTTCTAGCATTTCAGGATGGGCCAGTTCTGTTCTGGGTGCTGGTAAATTGTTCTTCCAAGCAAAGGCTACGGAGTTTAAGGGTGAGTGGTATACAGTCCCTTGAAATGTTGTGACTGGTATATAGTTTATGTATCTTTATTCTTTAAAAAATAGTTACTTCCTCTATTTTGTGCTAATATTATGCACAACCTGGTAAACAGAAAATCTAAAGAGTTTTCTTGTCTTCTCTTATTCAAAGAGAACTTTAAATTTGCAGTACTAAAATATATTTTAGGACTTTTTTTTTTGTTTCTTGCAACTTTTTTTTTTGTTGTTGTTTCTTGCAACAATTTTTATTAAGCCACTGATGCCCTGGATATAGTTGCTTGTCTCTGCAGATGCATGTTTACCGGGCCTAACTAGCATAGTGCCTTTGCTCATTTAAATGCCACAGTTTTCCTGAATGGTTTTCCCTCAGCAACATGGATATGAGCAGGAGACACGCCAGTTCTCAGGCTTCCTATCTTACATTCCTCAGTTCTTGCCTGGGTGAGGCTGTCGTGAGGACCTGTGCAAATATAACAATGGTCCCCCCCGAAAGATGTTTTACTATCTAGAGGAGGTGCATGGGGCAGCAAAGGGGCAGCAAGGTTGTGAGCCTCTCCTCTGGCATCTCTGGATATTTACGCAACCTATGCTTAAGAGGGCTCAGATGTCTGACCGTTCAAGTTCATATTTCAGAGTTATCAAATCAAAATATTATTGGAAATCTGGCCTAAATTATTCAGTCTGACATCACCTTCATAAAGGTGAATCATAAGATGATATTTCCATCCTATAACAGATTGTATAAACCTCAGCTTAAAATGGCAAAGACAATTATCCCATCATTATCCAACTGATTTAATGCCAGTGTGCATTCAGAGGCACAGAGGTGATCTTTAGCATTGCATGTGAAGTTTATGTTTCTTTAATTAACTGCATCATGCTGCATGTTGGCAAGAAGCTGTAATGATACTTCATCTTTCCATTGACCCAACAGCAGAAAGTTGCAATGATAATACTGTCAAGAGATAGAATAGGTCTTGATTTAAGAACTATTTTAAATACCACGAAACAAAAGCCCTTTTAATAGTTCAGTATTATATACACAAAATGCTTATGCTATAATGAGTTCCTTAGTATAAATGTTTGGGACCAAAATCAGTCTATAACTGGGTTATACATAGCTTTACAACTAGCTATCCAAATAAATACAAGCCATGAGCATTGTGCAGGTGGTTGGAGGTAGGAGGTGTAAAGTGTGATAAAGTTAGGTCAATCGTGTTTACTCACAAGAAAATACTTGGCATTATCTAAGGCAATATTGAGGGTTTAGGATATGTCAGGCTTCCTCTCCAGGGATTGCCCACATGATGATTCTCAGCTTTTTTCTGTCTGGCCATGTTTGGTCTATGCCTGAGTCCAGCTCCTTGTCCAATCCCCAGCCCTCCTCCTGCCTCATTTTTGCTGCCTTTCACTGAACCTCAGGAGCCCTGCTGCTTTTTGCCCATGTATCTCCCTATGCTGGCTTGATGCTGGATCAGGTTCAGAATCCCAGCCTAGCCTTGAGGCCTTGGGCATCTGTGGAGGCACTTCCCTGGGCTCCAGCAAGGCAGTACTGAAGTAGCCTAGGCTGGCACAGCTCCATGCCTCACTATCCACTTACATCTCAAGACGTAAGACAGAGATGTAGCCCACATTACAGGAAAAAAGTACTCCGGATATGCCCTTGAGTACTGGGCATTAAGCAAAGGTGGTATGGTCAAAGTGCAGCTGAGGGCTCTGAAAGTGTTGTAGCAGTCACTGGTTTTGAAGGTTGATCTCCTCCGAAGTAAGATGAAGAAAGGTCTCTGCTGATGGAGTTGCTGAATTCTTACCCTATTTTGCCCCAGGTGGCTTCATGGACGGGAAGTATGATTTCTTTTGTCACCCTGAGCCAGCACAGCTATACAAGCTGTTACATTTTCTGAGCTGAATCCAACAGGTCTGATTCCATATCTTGCTTCCCAGTTCTTTCCCCTTAGGCAGGCCCGTGCTCAAGGTAATGTACAGGGTTCAGTGCCCTGCATGTTCTCTTTCACAGGAAGCCAGTACCAGAAATTCTGCTACTCTTGCCCCTGGTAGCTCATTCCCAGTGCCAACCTCCAGGCTGATGCCACAGGGGCAACTGTCACCAGCCAAGGGCATGGGAAGGGACCTGTCATCCCAGCAAATGCATAGGTAGCTCCACCCTTGGCCCATCTTCTCTGCCCAGAATCTGGAGCAGCTTCATGCATTTGCCTTTGTTTTGGGTTTAAATATGTGCTTACCTATCTCTCAGAACTATCTCAAATGCAGGGGTGTGGTGAGACTGCCTAATTTAACCTAGCCTGTGACATCTGCCGATGGATAGCCTGTCTCCATAAGGCTCTTTTATCTCCTTCATTTAGGTTGGTTTAATAGCTGATAATTTAAATCCCTTATTGACACTCTTCTTTTAGCTTAATGAGACCTAACATAGTTTTAAGTTTGCTGGCAATTGAGACAAAGGAAGTAAACCCTCCAAGAAACAGAAAAGGCCTCTGCAGAAGTCTGCTGTTTGAGAGCCAGTCTTTCAGAACACTGCTTCAGTTGTCTTCCCAGGAGGGATCTGATTGCATACTAGATCATGCTTTTATGAAAGGAGAAGAAATGGCAGGATGTTCTGTGTGCTCTTGTGAGGGCCCAGTTCTTCCCCAAACTTTCATCACACACACTCCCGTTATAATTTCCTGTCCAGGGGTCCTGCAAAATCTAACAGCCAGGCATAGTGCCTGCCACACCAGTCATCTCCTTTACATGGCAGAAATGCTCGGGCACCAAACTTGCAAAGCTGCATCCCTAACCCAGTGGAGTCACTGGAAGAGCAAAAGTCTCTGGCTTTCACAGGCTTAGGGTTTCAGCCTAACCATGACTCTCTGGTTGAAAAGCTACAGGCCAAACCCACCCACAGGATCCACAACATATGTCCCTAGCAATATGCTCCAATTTTAATGTATTTGCATGTAATCTTCTCAATGAGGGTTTTTCCACTAAACTCTTGTACTGACATGATGAGGAATGTTGAAGCATTAAAATGGAAAACATGGCAGGGAGATATGAATCCCTCAATGGGGATGAAGAGGGCAAGTACTTTCCCTCCTGCTGGCTCCATCACCTTGGGTTTTGGCTTCCAGCATTGCCCCGTGGTGGTCCTAAGGGGATGACAAGTGTGCAGCAGCATCCTTGTCCTCATGCTTGTCCTTTCTCATTGTACATCATGATGTGCTGCGTGTCAGACACAAGCTTATCAAGTCTGCATGGAGCTTTAATCCAAGACAAGGTGAACCTCTACGTCTTCATTCAAGAGAGTTGTTTTCTGATAGAGATTTATGAAGTGTGAGGGGAGTCATGTGTTGTCTATTGAGGAGATGTGTTGTCAGTTGGGAGGATAATTACAGTGCTGTCATTTTTGATAGCATGGGACAATATGCCACTGAAAGTTTTAGTCCTCAAGAAGGTGGTATATTCTTGTCTCAGTCTTTTACGTTTTAAATCCTTTGTGAGACAGATAAATGCCATTACCAGCTACTCATGGGTTGAAGTCATAGAGGATGTGAAAAGTGAGAGACTGAGCTCTAGGTTAATGGTGTGAACATGGGTCTAACAATATCTCTTCAGTATTGGACTCCTTCTTGGTAAGAAGAAAGGAGATGGGCATCCTTTCTCTAGTGCAGTCAATCCCACCAAGCAGATGGCATGATATCCTCATAGGTAAACTCAGGAAGTCCAGACTAAATGAGTGGACAGTAAGGTGGATTGAGAACTGTCTGAATGGCAGATCCCAGAGGGTCATGATCAGTGGCACAGAGTCTAGCTGGACACCTGTCACTAATGATGTCTCCCAAGGTTCAGTACTGGGTTCAGCATTGTTTAACTTATTCATCAGTGACTTGGATGAAAGGATAGATGATTCTTTAGCAAGTTCACTGATTACATGAAGCTGGGAGGAGTGGCTGGTACCTCAGAAGGTTGTGCAGCCCTTCAGAGGGACCTCAACAGGCTGGAGAGATGGGCAGGGAAGGACTGTCTGAAATTGACCAAAGGTAAATGTAGGGTCCTACATCTGAGAAGAATAACCCTGGGCACCAGCACAGGCTGAGGCCTGACCTGCTGGAAAGCAACTCAGCAAAGGATCTGAAGGTCCTGGTAGACAACAAGCTGTCAATGAACCAGCAGTGTGACTTTGTGGCCAAGAAGGACAATGGTATCATGAGGTGCATTAGAAAGAGCATTGCCAGCAGGTCAAGGGGGGTGATCTTGCCTTTCTATGCAGCCCTAGTGAGGCAGCATCTGGAGTGCTGTGTGCGGCTCTGGGCTCCTCATACAAGAGATACATGGTGCTCCTGGAGCAGGTGCAGCAGAGGGCAACAAAGATGATGAGGGAACTGGAGCATCTCTCTTATGAGGAAAGGGTGGGGGAGTTGGGCCTGTTCAGCCTTGAAAAGAGATGATTAACAGGGGGCACCATCAATGTCTATAACTATCTTGAGGGAAAGTGCCAACAGGATCAAGTTAGGCTCGTCTTGGTGGTGGTTGAGAAGGAGAAACTGATGCACAGGAAGTTCCACCTCAATACAAGGAAGAACTTATTTACTGTGTGGGTGACTGCACACTGGAACAGGTTGCTCAGAGAGGCTGCGGAGTCTCCCTTGCTGAAGGTAGTCAAGAACCATCTGGATGCAATTCTGTGCAATGTGCTCTGGATGACCCTGCTTGAGCAGGGAGGTTGGACCAGATGACCCACTGTGGTCATCCAATCTTACCTATTTTGTGATTCAGTGATTCTGTGATCCTGTCAATGGCATCTGGACACGTTTGATCTCTTGTTTTTCTAAGGATATATTCAATTCACTGCTGAGGAACAAGGATCCTGACCACATTATGTCAGTTAGTGGCAGGCAGTTGTGTTCTGGGTCCTGTATGAGGTTTAGATCCTCTGCAATGTGCTTCATGAGCATCACAAGTGCTTCTGAGAGCCCACCATGAATACCTGTCCTTACTCACAGGATTGTCAAGTCTCTGCAGTGCTTTCCAGCTGTGTGTCAAGTCTGATCAGAAGAAGTCAGCTTTAGGTGGGAATAGACTTCAAGGGTTAGTTGCACACAAATTTACTGATTAATGCCTTTTTTTGCCCCCCAGATACAGCCCTGTCCAAGATGGAATAAACACAGTCCAGCAGCAATATAGAATATCCCCTTGTCATATAAGTTTTTTTTTCAGATGCTCTTTTTTTGGATGTATTTTAACTAGTGACCTTGACTGGAAAAGTACCAGATCCCATGCAATGTATCTTGGGGATCCCCTTTTTCATTAATAAGTACCTTCATTTCAGAGTATTGTCTGTTTATTTTGGAAGGTTTACCTCCCCTCCCTGAAAAAACAGAGATGAATTGGGATAAATACAGACAGGAAATGGTTTCCCTGGCAACACTAAGAATACATAAGAACAACCTCATCATTCACTTTTATTCCTTAGATACACTTTTAAAAGAAGTTTGAGCTACAGTGAAAGACATCTCCCAAGTCAGCGGAATTAATCAGCCCTGATTTTACTTTCAGTGAGATGGGAACTTAGTTCCTTTAAAAGCAGAGATGTAAGGTCTTAGTTTCCAGGGAATGAAAGCTGAGTCAAAAGAGGAGTTCATTCAGATTCAATGCTGGTCAAAAAAAAGCTGCTTTATGCAACATTCAGCTTTGATGAAGTGGAACTCACACAAACTTCCAGCATAGCCTGCTCAAAGTCTTAGGTTTCAGTGAAGCCTGTGTTGGATTGTCTGTAAGCAAAATCAAATCTAGTTGTGTGACAGTGCTGAAAAAGAAATCAGTAAACTCTTTCTGAGAGGTTTTTAGTGGAGACATCAAAGCTTGGTGTGATGTAATTTCTACTCCTATCACGTTGCACAAGCACATCCCCCCCTCCCTCCTGATCTGCTTGCCATTCCTGCCAGCCTCTCCAAATGCTGTAAGGTGTAAGAGAGATATTTCAGCAACCTGGATGACTTTATCTTCCATCTGGTATGGCATGTCCAGCCTCAGAAAGCCAGGGGAGACCTCACTGGACACATCCTCCTCATCCAGGTTGGTCTACGGTCTGTAGGCAGGAGGGGTTGTTCCTGAGGGAAAGCTGTTCTGAAAGCAGGGTTTCAGGCTTAGCCTTGACAGATTTTTACCTCCACGGTAGGCAAGATCTGCCCTGTCTCCTCATTAAGAAAGATCAGAGGGGCCATCAAAGGTAATGGCATCTCAAGGACCTGATGTTCAACTTCCTTCCTTGTTTCATGTCCTTTCTGGGTTCACTGCTTCCCAGACAAAATCCTCCATACCTGTATGTAAGACCTATTTTCTTGGTTCCGATCTGCCTAAACAGCATTAGATTTTTCTTCAATAAGTGCTGGGGATTAATCCGTAAGCACATATACAAGTCATTATCCACAAACTGTGTTTCTTCTGAACATGTTTTTGATGCTATGGAAAGAGAACCCATTGCTGATGACATCTGCAGATGATAATGGAGAATCCTTGATGTCGGGTCACAGGAGGATCAGTGGTTTAGCTGGGTGCAAACAAAAAAGATATGCTTCAATATATGTCTAATGTGAAGTCACATTAGTCCTAGGAAGAAAAGTGGCAGAATATGACAAGGTCTTCAGAGCCTCTCTCTGCCTGGATTATTGGAAAGAAGGCTGAGAAGAGGGCTGGTCACTGTTTGGATGAGGACAGATACTTGGTGTCAGAAGGCTTTTCGTTCTAGCAGATGAGTAGAAAAACAATGAGAGGAAGCTGAAAGTAAACAAATTCAGAAAAAAAAATGCATTTTTTTATTGTGAGTGTAATAGTCACTGGATTTCAAAGACTTCAATCAAGATTGAAGTGTTTTCACCCTCATAAGAAACTTCACATTTATGGTTTTTTTTCTGAGAGATAGATCTTTGATCACTTTCAGGACGTACACTAAGCCAGGTTCACAGAATCACAGACTATGCTGAGTAGGAAGAGACCCACAAGGATCATCAGGTCCAACCCTTAGCCCTGCACAGGACCACCCCCAAAGAGTCATACCACATGCCTGAGAGTATTATCAAAATGCTTCTTGAACTCTGCCAGGCTTGGTGCTGTGACCACTTCCCTGGGGAGCCTGTTCCAGCACCCAACCACCCTCTGGGTGAAGAACCTTTTCTAATACCCACTCTAAACCTCCCCTTACAGAACTTCAGGCCATTCCCTTGAGTCCTGCCACTGGTTATGACAGTGAATAGATCAGTGCCTGCCCTTTCTTTTCCCTCACAAAGAAGTTTTAGACTGCAATGAGGTCTCCCCTCTGTCTCTTCTTCTCCAGGTTGAACAGACCAAATAAACTCATGGCTTCCCCTGAAGGCCCTTCACCATCTTTGTTGCCCTCCTTCAGATCTCTCTAAGAGCTTAATATCTTTCTTAAGATTGTGTGCCCAGAACTGCCATAATATTCAAGGTGAGGCCACACCAGTGCAGAGCAGAACGGGAAAATCATCTCCCTTGACTGGCTGGTGATGCTTTGCCTGATGCCCCTCAGAACACAGTTGGCCCTCCTGGCTGCCAGGGCACTGCTGACTCATATTCACCTTGCCATCGACCAGGACTCCCAGGTCCCTTTCCACGGCACTCCTTTCCAGCATTTCATTCCCCAGTCTGTAAATACATCCAGGGTTGGATCATCCCAGGTGCAGAATGTTACATAGGGGATAAGAAAAGATAGTCACACTGGTACCTTTCTGGTGTTTAGAGCATGAGGAGCAGAGCAGCTTGAGAAGATGGTCCAGTATCATGGCCAAGCTAGTAGACTCAGCCTCTTGGAAGAACTGATGGGAAGAAAGGGGGATATTTGGTACTTCCACATGTATTATGGGCTCTGATTTTTGCAAGAGACTGCTGATACACATCTTCCTTTTCCTCAGGCCTGTTGAAAGTGAAGACTCCCAGCAGGAAGAATGTGTTATTTCACCAGTCCCAGTTTATTTGGTCTTGTCATCAACTTGACTCCATGATCAGTAATTACTGCCATGTATTAGAGCAAGGGGTTGATGGTTTCTTCTGGGATTAATAACATCTTTCTCTGAAGTAGCTCTGTGTGATCCAGCTGATGGCGAGCAGACAGCACAATATGGCAGATAGTGCTGGAGGAACTTGAAAGAGGATGATGGTGTGAGAGACTGAAATACTAAGGGTTAATGACTCAAACAATAGGCTTTTTGAAAAGCCTATTGCTTATACAGCCTATACTGCAGAGTGCTTTGCTGAGGCCGGGTTTGCATCCCCATCCAAACAGGAGAAGAGTTTTAAGGTGTGTGATTGTGAAACCTCTGATCTGATAAGAACAACCCAGGCCAGAAGGGGTGTGCATCCACCACAGGAGGATGACCATGATAAACCATCATTTGACTGATAAGAAACATCCTGGAGAGATGGATTAATGCTTTTTATCATGCCAATGTCCTCCCTTCCACAACTATCTCAGGTGTAAAACTCCCCTCTGGGGGAGGTATCAGGACATTCACATTCACAAGTAGGCCTGAAGGTATTCATCCCTTCTGAGAAAGCATAAGTGGCTCAACTACACTGGGCTGGCATGACACTGGGCTGCATGACTGCAGGATCCACAGTGTTGCAACAGGCAGTGTAAAACTCTCCTTCCACCAGGAGTGGTACATTCCCACGTGAACCGTATATTAACCCACTGGAATCTGTTTTGTGTGCTTCCCCCTTGACCATCACTTCAACCAACAGACATCTAAATTGCAACAATCAAGTATTGTTGCTGGATCCACAGGTTGTGGTATCTTTCCTCTACTCTTCTCTCTTCTATCTACTCGTATCTTTTCTTTCTCTTTCTTTCTTTTCCTTATATATTTTCTTAAGTGATATCTTAATACTTTTATATTGTTGCTTTTTTGTAGATAATAACCAATTTGGTACATACCTTGTTTCCATTGAAACCAAATTGTTCTAAAATAAGCCTGCCCTATATACCTGTATATAAACACCAGTCATTCAGTGTGTTTAATCTGCCCCAAGAGATCTGTTAACAAGAACCTCAGTTACCCTCACCTTCAAGGGTTTAACAATAATAGCAGATGTTTATTGGGGAGGTTAGGGATTTGCAAAGAGCCCCAAAACCTGTATCTTGTTCCCATTCGTGTTGTACCACTCTGGATTAGTTCATAATAGGAAATGATGCTGTAGCCAAAGACAGCCCTTTGTCACTTCCTCATCTCCAAGAGTCTGGTTAAACTTAGAAATTATTTCTAAAGCTGCTTCTGCATTCTCATGTAGAGTATTACTAACTTCAAATGTAAAAAAAAAGTTCCAAAATGCTGCAATGCTGTAATGAAATGTGGCTGAGGTGGGGGTGGTTTTGTTCTGTAAATGACTATGCAATATTTGTTTCAAGATCAAAATTCAACAATTGTATGTAGCATTTTTGCTCTGTGGGGTGAGACTGTCCCATGTATGGTGCTTGGTGTCAGGGATGGACTTCCCTTTTCACACTGCACTTCTTAAACAAGATATTTCTCAAAGATATACCTTTGTTCAAGAAGGGCTCGGTGCTAGGAAGCCCAATGAACCAGGTTATGGAGACCCGACTGGGTAACCACAGCATTCTCTTTCTGGTTTTAAGCTACAAAAGAGGATTTCCTGAGCACAAGGAACAGGACAGCTAAGAGAGGTAGAGCAGCATTGTGGTCAAACACCAAGACCCATCTTCTGGGAAGGAACAATGGGAAGAAAAGAGAACGACTTATCAGTGGGGAACTTTACAGGACCCATACTCTGCAAACGGCTTCTCAATGCAGCGTACAAGCCAGGCAGTGGGCCAGGAGACAGAGCAGAAGAAGCCATGGGGCATAGCCTGGACTTGCATGATCCATGGTGACAAAACATGTGGGGCTCCTCTTTTGGGAATGAGATCCCTAAGGGCCTGGCTGTGCCCCTGCCTGCCCTGGGTGTGTGGAAGGAGGAGGTGTATATGTTCTTCTGGGCTAAGATACAGCGGAGTTTGTCTGTCAGATTGCAAGAGCCTCCACACCTGCCCTAACTCTGCTTCAGGATTAGCTCTGTGGCAAAATCCTCACTGATTTCAGCAATTGTTGCCTAAGCCCCTCTCTCCATGTGTCTGTGCTTCTCTGCCATGTCTATCAATTAAGCAAAAGCCCCAGACATTTCTGTGCTCATACAATGCTTTAATTATAAAGTAGTTCGCTTCTGATTGGCAATTACTCTGCCTGGGAATGGGCCTTCGAGACCTAGTGGGCTTTTGAGACTTGTCTGTCACTTTCATCTGCCTTGTCCCCTTCTCCATCTGGCTGCTGAAGCCTCATGAGGACTCATAGGCTTTTCCATGAAATAAAAGCATTAAAAAAATTAAGAAGTGGATTGTGTTTGCCTTTGCTGTGGCTGTAGCTTTGGGTTTTTCCCCTTTCCCTCTTGGTTGTGAATATGAAACATCTGATATTCATTACAGTTCCTAGGCTAACCCCATCACACTGTGGCACCTGGTTCCTCCTGCCAGACGTGCTGTAAGCAGAGTGGTACACAGCCTACCACTGACCTGTGTCTGCTAAGGGCAGTGGGACTACCCTGGGAGAAACACTTTTTAGAAGCACAGTCTTGATCCCAGATGCTGAGGTCTACATGTGGTCTGAGGGGTCACAATGGGAGTCTCTACAGTGGGAAAACAGGGGCCAGGGGCTGGGTGAGGAGAGCAGACTGAATCTTCTTGCTCTGATATGCCTGAGGCTAAAGACCAGGGACAGAAATGCAGATGTGAAAAAATGTGTAAGTCTCTTCTGTATCCTGACATTGATTGTGCAGCTTTGCAAGGTGCCCTGGGGCCACGGATGAGTGCAGGAGCCTGGGCACTGTCTGTGGTCCTCTTCCTGGCTGGGGGAAAGCCCCTGCCCCTTCTTGACCTCAGCTGACCTCAGTCCTAGACTCTACCATCCCATGACATCCTGACTGATGGCACAAGCCAGTCCCATGACAAAAATATCATGATGAATGGAAGTGTCATAGTGCAGGGTTGGCCTTATATGGTCAAAGGCCACCTGCTACCAGCAGGAGTCACCCACTGCCATAGTGGTCTTCTCATAAGCCTCCTATGGCCAGTGACATCTGGGTTGTGTAACATGTTCTCCCATGTCCACCCTTCAGACCACATTCTAGCCCCTTCCCACATCAGGAAGCATATAGAAACATATGCTTTTCCTTTTCCAACTAGAAACTCCGTGGGATTAGATTTTATGCCCTGCACTTTTGTTTTCCTTAGTATAATCACCAGTCATAACTAGTTGTTCAATAGTGCATATTGGTAAAAATCAAATATGTAGTGGCACAAAGATTAGGAACTGAGCACATTTTGGATGAAACTCTCTTCAGCCACCTGAGGTTTTTTTTTGCTATTTGGATTCAGCCACTAGAGAGCAAACTTCTTCTTTTTATCAAATGGCAGTTTACATATTCCTTTAAAAAAGAATCGTACAGTTCTTCGGGCTAAAAACAATAAAAATTGAAAACAGCTCTACGTTTACAGAACAGAAAAGAAGCTTGCTTGCTCACTCTTTTTGTCTGTCTTTCTCTCCCCCTTTCTTTCTCTCTCTCTGTCTTCACAAGCTGTGTTTTGGAAAGGGAGAATATATGAGTGTGTTTTGTTGTAGTGAAGGCCTCTGCTAATGACTGCTGAGACTCTCTTCCTTCATGTCAATCACCAGAGGTAATTGTTCATCCTGACATTTGTCAGACTGTATGAAGAGCATCTCAAAAGGAGGCCTTGGGATAGCAATAGGCACTACAGAAACATGCGTGCAATTGTGCAAGAGTTAGAGAGGAGGAGATCTGGCAATCACCATGATTATACCTATTAATACTGGAGGCTGTCGCTTTCTGGAGTAGTGCTGAGCAGCTGAGCTCCTTAGGCCATGTGGTTTAAATGCCCTTGAGAAAAAATCTTTCCAGAGTGGAGTCTTGAGCCATGGGCTTTGGTTTGCCCCTTAGTCTTTCACAGCTTGGATGTACCCTGCTCTGGTGTGAGGACAGATATGGAGAAAGTGGTTTCACAGGAGACAAGTCTCAGGTGTGAACTGGGACTGTCCTGTGTATCCTGGGCTTGCCAGCCCAGGAAGCAGCAACAGGAAGGAACTGATCTTCCTGAAAACCACCTTCAAATGGCCCAGAGCACAAGTGAAGCAGATTCTAGTTCAGCCAAGATCTGGCAACTCCCATCAGCACCTGATCAAAAGCAGCTCTTCACAGGAAAATGAAAGGGGATTTTGTGAAATACATAGTGTTGACATCAGTGTGTACACAGAGGGTTATTTCCCTCCCTTTCTTTGTGAACTGACCAGCTGTAGATGTGTGGGTGTTGCCTAATGTTCAATGAGGTGGGCCCGTATGGTGACTTGCAGGCATGACACGAGGACCAATGAACTGACACACACCTTTACAAAAGGGCCCTCCAATGGACTGTGGATGGTATGTGATTTGACTGCTAAGAGGACAAGTCCTACTGTTTAAAGCCCTGTTGACATCATGAGTTGCCCCATGGGGTGACGTGGCACAGATTTAATCAGTTTAATCCATTGCACCAACCTGGGAGGTAGTGTTTTAGAGTGAAAATGCTTTATTATCTTTGTGCTGCATTAGGCATGATGAAGTGGCTGTGAAATGAATTAGTTGTATCCCTACAGCATGCCGTGAGAGACTCTACAAGCCAGGTGTTTTGCCAACGAAGAGGAACCTTAGGACTTTGGACTCATTCAGAGCAGCTACAAGAGTCACAGTTGGAAAATCTCACCAGGTCAATCTATTGCAATGTAAGTTTTCATATTCTGCTGTGAAGCCACTGGTCTTGAGACCAAAGACATCTTGGGCAAGTGCTGTACAAACACAGGCAGCAGGAAATCAAATCCTTTCACTTGCATTTTAGGAACATCAAGGTGTTGGGGAGTTGATGAGTCAATTTGGAGAATGGGGTATCTCCATCCCGCTTTTTGATGCAACAGCTATGACCTCAAAGACCAGTGCCTTCAGGGACTTGGATATGAACAACTTCACTGTAAGGTCGCAGAGATCACAGAAGTACAAACTCTGAGAAGTGAGGATATAAGCAGTGCTGGAGTGTCGCACGCCACTAGATCCAGATCATCACAAAGGATTGGTTATTGACCTGGCTGAACAGCGGTCAAAGCAGGTGTGGCATCTCCTCTGACCCTCTGCTAATACCTGCTTTGGTCTCCTCTGTAAATAACTAATAATCCTCTGTGAAGTGTGGCTTTGGGCAAGTTTACTTCACCGGAGAAGCTCCTCAGTGGCGCGTGATCAGATTAAAAACAGCCACTGGACAGAGTAAACAGATCCCAGCAGTCATTGGCAGCAGCTGCATAGCTCATGTCTTTGCTCGGTGTTTGACAGCCCAGCGTAGTGCCCCGGGCAGACTCAACCCCCCTGTACACTTTTACCTGCCTACCTAGGTTTTAGAACTGTGTCAGATGCAAAAGCTGATTATCAGCTTAAGCAGTGCTGTTTCTTCTCTTTGAATGTAAACATTGGCCACAAGCTGACAAAAACAGCACCTTGAACTTTCTCTAGAAGAGACTTCTGGATAGGAACTGTTTAGGCAATCAGCATTTATTTCATTAATAGGTACATCAGTAGCTTTAACAGGGTATGTTTGAGTGCTCTGTGCAGCTTCTATATAGGGTCAAGGATCTCTCTGTCTTTTTAAAAAAATAAAGCCATGATGATTTTATTTTTTGTCTGAAAACCTATTTTTTGCAAATTGTCATGTATTTGCAATTAGATCCCATGAATTCTGAATGGGACAGCTTGCACACTTTCTCCCTGCAACTTTTCTAAATGCCCCTCATAAGTGACAGTTTTCAAAAATACTCTCTGCTTTTGAGTATCTGCTTGTATTTTCTGTATCATCTTTGGAACAGGCTGCATTGCTAATACCATGGTGCAGTTGGTCTCCATCTGCAGCACGTGTTGCTGCTGGACCACCCTGAGGCACCTGCATTTTGTGCCTCCCATGAGTGAGAAACTGTGTGGAGGATGGGGAGGAGATGCTTGTCTGGCATCATGGGGGAAAGACCATGCTGGTAAGTTGTGCATCTTCCTGTGGACAATCTGGATGACCTTAAACTATGGCTTCCCTCCTCCAGGCCCTGAGCTAAAGCACTTGTATATATTTCTGTTATATTTTTTGGCTTGGAAATTCTTTATATATGGAAATTTTGTATGGTAAAATTAAGGAAATTTCTTTCTAAATCCTATAGAAAATATTTTGCCAAGTGTTGTGTTGTGCCCACTGACCAGCATTTCATTCTTGGCTTCTGTTAACACTACAGAACTCTCTTTATACTTTCCCTCTTTTCATGCAAGAAGTGTATCAATTTTCTTAACTTTTGTCTCTGTCTCTCTGCGTAAAATTAGACGGCTGCTTTCCTTATCTCTAACCAGCTCTATAATGCTATTCTTTTTTCCATTTTTTTCTTCGCCTTTATTTTCTTTTTTTTTTTCCCCTCTGTGATTTCTTTCTGGAAAACACGACTTGCAGTCAATATTTACTAATGCTGGAAAAGAAGATAGGACAAAATAAAAACTGGACTCTTTCTTGCTTTCTTTACTCTTCACATTTCAGGAATACTCAGTTATTTGTCCTTCAGCCAGAGAAGTAAATCTCTTCCAAGGCCTTATCTTTGTTTCTTACCCTCAAGTGAAAATTAGAGTCTTTGGTTTGAGGAGACTGAAAGCAACATGCTGCTGCCATCTTATGTGCTCAGGTCAGTCTGGGGTCTGCAGCAGGATGCTCTGCTTGTGGATAGTCTACTGACATTTGGTGTCCTTCCCTGTTTCAGAGGGGTAAAGGTTGGTTGTACGTGACCTCAAGCCTTCCTTAGCAATTCCCTCGTGTGGTTTTAGGCCTAAGATGGCAATTAATGCTGTTCTCCTTTCAGTGCCTCAGCACACTTGTCATGCAGAGAACACTGCTGTCTTGAAGTGGTCCCAGACTTGGCCTGGGGGAACAGAGGGGGGAGAAGGAAACTGGGTGCTGAGAGTGGGGGAGAGAGGCCATCACCTCTGACATTATGAAACTTATGCCCTATAAAATACTGCAATTGTATTGTTTTCTAAATCCAGTGGGAACCATTGTTTTTCAAGCAATAAATATCCTCCTGCAGTGTTGGCAGCCATAATATGGCAGTTCTGACAACCTGATAGCGAAACTCATTCTGATAACATGAAAAGAGACTGATGCTAGTGACTTTCCATTAGCCAAGCTGAGAGAAACATTCAAAAAAGGCAAATAAATTCAATGTTCAAACTTGTTTTCCTTTTCCCTTTTAATAATCTCTTTACAAGGGATAAAGCCCAAGACCTTCACTAGCAGTATGTTTTTGATAACATTTTGATAATGCAACTCTGAAAGATGCAGAAGGAACTACTAATGACTGATAGACCCAAACCAATAATTTTTGTTGAGATTGATGCTCATTTTTTTTTTGTAGTTCAAACATTTCAAGTCAAGATGATGTAGGCAATCATTCATTCTTTTAACACTGACAATATTTCCTTTTCCCATCTCTCAGCTGTTTTGGCCTGGGATATACAGCATACTCTATTGATATTCCTGTAGCAGAAATTCAAATGAATAGCAAATACATAATAATGAAAAATAACATGATTAAACCAGGGTTCTAAAGTAGCAAAGCCTTACTCAACTCTCAGCAGCACTAGAGTTAAATGCTTCCTGGAACAAAGAGGAATGACTGTCCAGAGCATTTCACCATAAAATTCTGTACCTAAGCCACATGCACCACTGTGCTGTTATGATTAAACCTCTTTGTTATGGAAACATATTTAAAGATTGATCTGTCACTGGTTAAATGACAACATCTGTAAGCTAGGTTTTCAAATTTGTGGAGAACTGTCCTCATGCAAAATATATCTAGTCTGGTGCAACCTTGGACCTTCAGGTACATCAGTTGGATCTATGCATACAAACAAGCCCGTTAGCATATGTTAGACCAGATACTAAAATTGCGATACAAATGTACCTGGCTCCCTAAGGTGATGGTGTTGACATGTAGCATTCCTTGGGAAAACTCTTACCAGGGTGCAGGTGTTGCAGATCCAGGTGGATCTCACATGCCCTGTTTTTCCTATGGGCTGTGAGATGTACACACTCATAGCTCTTAGCCGTCATCACTGCAGATCCCAGCCTGGGCTCTGACACCAAAGACAAGGGCGGACCTAGAAGAATACAATCTCCTATTATCTAGTTAAAAGGGATGTATTTTGCTCTTGAAACCATTTTTCTGTAGGCTTGAACACCAAGTGAGTGCTATTGTTTCCTAGATGTTCGTGAACTAGATCTGTAATTCTCTCACTAAATCTTAGTTGACAGGGTGTGTGGTGAAGTAGTTGATCCCAAATTAAACCTTTGGGTTTTGTTCTTCTATGTCCTACAATTTAGAAGCCACAATTGACTTCAAGATGTTCTTAAATGAGAATAAACTTTGCAGTAAAACCTTCCCTGTTGCAAGAACCTTGCATATACATTTGTAATTATTTGCCTATTACCAGAGATGTTGGCATAGACATAATAAAAAGTTTTATTTTATTTTGCTGCCAACCCATGTGTGTGTCTTAATTATGTATTGAAGATACTCTTAGAATCCTCTCTTTCATGTAAATATACTCATTGGCTAGTAAATATTAATGCAGCACTCTGGCTCCAGCTGTGAGAAGATTTTATTGTTGTATTAGAGGTTTTGATTAGCCTCCAAAAGGTTTCACAGCATCTATTCTATTTATCTGAAACATGCAGAACTGCTGCAAGCAAGGGTTGCTGCAAAGAAAATCATGCACTTTCTTTCATTGTTTTTAATTTAGTCTGTGCAAGTGGAATTATTTCTGGCTGTTTAATACTTTGGAGTCACCCTCTATGAAATTCCAGAGACAGGGAAGGAGCTGCCTGGTACTTTTTAGTTCCAGTTTTCAGCAGACTGCAGTGAAGTAAAAGAAACATATGTTACATCTTCCCATTATTCTCCCTAATTGTCACGGCAATTTACTCACAAGCTGACATGATAGCCATGGAGGGAAATGAAGCAAAACCTTTTGCATAACTCTGGGCTCCAGGAAATTGTGAAGGCAGATGGAAGGGGGAGTTTGGTGTCTGCTCGGCTGGGCTGCACTACAGGGGCTCTCCCCCATGAGTTCAGCTGATGAGGCTGCTGGCCTGTCTTGACCTCCCTTCATCCAGCTGAAGGAACAAAATCCTTCTCAGCTGTCCCTGCCATATCCTTTACAGCAGGGTACATTGCTGCTGCAGAGTTACCCGAGCCGCCGGTACTGAATGTCTCACTGTCTGCTGGACTGGTGTCTATGGGACTGGTGTCCCCCCAGTGCAGGGACCCTGGTGCTCTTGTGCCCATGCCAATGTGGCTCTTGATGGTGAGAAGCACATTCTGTGGCTCCCAGTTTTTACAATGAGAAGGTTGTCCTGAATTCCCACATCATAAAGAGTAGGCATACTTGTGCTGTATCCCTCTTGGCTCTGAAGGAACTTTCTGGAGCAGTGAGCAGCAATGATGTGGTGACCTTGCCCAGGTCACCACAGTCAAAATACTGTGCTAGTGTGAGCTCTGATCTGTGCTTCACAAACAACCCCAGAAGAAAGGGTTTCTCGAGGAGGTATATCTTTGAGCTGGGGCAATCATTTGCTGGGAAAAGCCCAGTTAATCTTGCAGGAATGATATGCCTTTTGCCCTGTGAATTGACTTTAAAACCTGAATTAAATATGCTCAGCAGGCATCGACTTCTGAGCTGGGAAGATGGGCACTCTCCTCTGTCAGTGGAACATCTGGGACCATTATCAATGTCTGCTCCATAGTGAGCTCAACCCAGGTCAGATGAGGTGCAAACTTAATCTCCAGCTTCTCCTGAGACTGATGGTGAAGGCTTGTGTCTGTGAGAAACCTAAACCAGCACACCCTAGCAGAAAGACTATTTGGAGCTAACTGCTTTTATTTATGGTGACTAGGTCTGGGGTACAGCCAGTTGCTTGGAGCTGAATTGTCTGTCCCCAGTGTCTGGTAGTCCTTGCTAACCTGTTGGATGTTAATTTTCAACCCACAGGCTTTTTGAGGTGGACTTTTCAAAACTTGGGGCATAAGTGGGGCTGAGTTCTGTTTGTAAATCTGTTCTCACATGGAGGTCACCAGCATCTCTAACCTCCTTTACATAAAACTTAAATGTGAAACCACAGTAACTTTGCATGCTGAAGGATAATTCTTGTTTCTATCATGCAGAAATTACCACATTTTCAGCTGATCTTTTAAGTGGCTCCCCATAAAATTATTAGTACTGGAAAATCTTCAATAACATTTTTAAATACAGCCCAGCTTCACAGTAATAAACTCGGCTTTTAACAGTCCTCATTTATAACAATTCCAACAACAAGAACTAATTTTCCCTTTGATAATGAGGCCTATTAGCAGCACTGTTCACACAGAGCTGACCTGGATTCAACAGTCATATGATTTTTTTGTTATTTTCAAGGCACATTGTGTTTCACAAGTAAACATACAGCTTTCCCTCTTGTCCTTGCCTCTACTTGTCTCTTTAAAGATTGTTTGAAGGTTGTTAAATGGAAAGCACAGAACTAAAATGCAGTGATGTTCTATGCAAATAGCAGGTTTCTTCGTTATTCTGATGCAACTAATTGCTGAACTCTGCTACAATGTGTACTTTCACAACGGGAACATTCATCCTGTTCCCACTGGGATTTGCTATGGTGAGAATACACCACTTCAGCTTTTAATACAGGCAAAGGACATGATGATTTTAATATGTTGACAGCGTTTATCATTCCACGTCTGTTGGCTGTAGGTTGCAGATTTGGAAGATGTCGTTCCCTGAAAGCAGCAGTGAAACTCTTCTTCCCAACAAGGTGGGTGAGCACTTCCCACCAATCTTCCTTCACCAGAATCAGAATGGTGATGTCCCCTCCTTGTTGGGCTATGGGAACAGATCAGCACGGTGTCTCTGCCTGTGACCTGTTTGTGGCTCCTGAGTGAGGCCGACTTGGCTGGGGGCTGCAGGACCAAATCGATGCTCCCAGTCCAGGCATCTATCAGACTCCAGGCAGCTCTGCCTACACTGTCCTTCACTAAGCACCCAGCATCTTGCAGGGATGAGCTTTGCACGTACCTACGTTCTGCTTAAAGGGACACCTCATCCAGGAGAATTTAGGTTTAGTCCTATTGCCCTCTTGTGGCTGCCTAAGAGAGGCTACAACATTGTAGCTCGAAAAAGACTACAACTGTCACTGTCTCACATTTGCAGAAGTGGTACCTGCCCATTTGAGCTGACATAACTTTCCTATGACTTAAAAACACAGTATTGGTTCCCTAGGAACTGCTGCATAAGGTAAGGTGGAGCACTAGTCATGAAATTGTGACATTTCTGAAAGGAACTTGGGGGTGCTATTGCTGTGATAGCAGGAGACCAGGCCCAAGGATGTCTTGGACAAATCCTTCCTTCCTGCCTCCTCTGTCATGGTCACAGTTGCCTTGTGGCTATTTTTCAGCCACATGAGAATGGGAAAAATGGTTTGGCAGAGTTCTCCAAATATGACTATGAAAAACGCTCTAGTAGCCCTGGCAAGATACCCTTTCCTTACAGTCTGACCTGAAATGAACCCCATGCATTAAGAATAAGGCATACAGTGATGGTGCTGCTGTCCTTGTAGGACATGATGTGCACAAGGTGAGGGAATCATCGTGGAAGGGTTTCATGAAAAAATAAGGGTTAGAATTAAAAAAAATACCTAGGAGGAAAGATAGTAAAAAAAAAAAAAGACCACTGTAACTGTCCCAAAATCTTAATACTTTTCCATCCAGGCATGTGAATGTCCTGGGTTCAATCCTATCTGAGCTGCTTTCTCTTTCCTGCTTCTCTCATCAGGCTGGCAGCATGCACACCTTGCTGGTCCTGCTACTGGTGCTTATGCCTACAAATAGTTTGAAATTTTACTCTGAGATTCCTAAAAGGGCCAACAATAAAAATCAAAGCAGGTTTGCATGCAAGTTAAATCTTATAAATCTGATAAAAAGAGGTAATGTTATTTGGTTTTGGGCAAAGAGGACAATGAAAGCCAAAATGATGAATGAAAATCTACCTGCTGTATATTGGCCTTGACACAGTGGTTTTACTCAACGTAGTCTGCACTCATGAAAAATCTTGGCAAACAGTTTGAGCCAGGACTATAATATTCATAAAATAGCTGTTGCTTTCAGCGTGAATTTCCCCAGCGAAAGTCATGCAAGAATATAAAAGGAAGACTCAGTAACAGTGTAATTGTGTCACATAAAGACCACCCCTGGGAAGCCATCTGAAGTTTTAATGTTTTAAAATGAATACTGAATTCACTGATCTTTGATAAAGCATGTGGTTCCTTTTTCTGCTCCCAGGTGCAGATGTGCTCGTGCACAGAAGGGCCAGAACAAACACCATTTGCAATTCAAGTGCCTTTAGACCCCAGATGAGACTGTTTAGTAACCACTTCCCTGCTATTATGTAGCCTTGATTAAGAACGAGAATTATCCCTCCAGTCCCCACGCTTGCCAGTGGCTACTGAAGACCTGACTCTAAGATCTCACTAATGCAAATGTCAGCCCTGCTCAAGGCATCAGAGGTACAGATTGACACCAAACCACTGAAGTGACACTAAATCAGACTGCAAAAACAACTGCTGTAGTTGGCCATCGCACAGTCCTGGTCTCATTTGCTGAAGTAAGGCATTAAAATCTTCATCACAATCCTCATCACAAGGGGCCAAAGAAACCTCTTTCCTCCAGGACCTGCCACAGTTGCGTTTGTCTGTATGTGAAACATGGGCTATAGCAGGGACAGACATGATGCATGGGAGCTGCTAGGTTGCACTTGCATGCAGCAGACTTTCAGGTGGGTTTGTTTCTTTTGCAGGACAGAGCTCCCAAGCTTGTCCCTGGGCTGGGTTCCCCTCCTGATGGTCGGCAGCACCCCAGACCTGCCTCATGCTTTCTGGACTCTTAGTCCTCTTTTCAACTTGACATTTGATCATTAACAGCAGCAGGTAGTACAGTTCCCTTGGAACTGCTGTTCCCTTGGACTTTCAGACATTCATCCAATCTCTACTTGGCTCTGGTGTTCATCTGTGTCCAATCCCACTCAACATATCAATTTATAACTCTTTTGACCCCAACACCCCTTTTCTGAAGCCACAGGACCAGTTAAGCTCTCTGAACCACACCTTGCAACATTTATTTCCATTCATTATCAAAGACAGGAAGAGCGTTGTTACAAAAATGAGTTGCATTGCATTGTCTGCCCCCAGCTGAGGATATTCAGCATTTCAGTACTGTTGCATCTCACACATAAACAATATTGCCAAAGGATTGCCAGGATCAGATGAGGCATGTTGCCATCTCCTGAGGAATCACCTGTCACGAGGTAAGAGTTTTTCCTTCTTCACCCAGAAGTTTCAAATGCAGCAGGAAAAAGGTTGAACTTGTTGTCTTTCTCAAAGACAGATGTTTTCTTCTTGCCATCCAAAGCAAGAATTGTAAGGGGTTTAGCATGAATTTAAGAAAAACGCAGAACAGAATAGCTGAAATTAAAAATTACTAAAAATACCTGGGCATTTATTTTCAAGGAAAAGTTCTGTAATATTGAACTTATGAAAAGATAATGTCGAACTTATAAAAGGGAATCCAGGGCTTCTCCAAGCATGCCTGCAGCATCAGATGATGTGGAGGGGAAACAACTGCTGTTTTCTGCACCAGTGGCTAGTGCTTATGTGTGATTCAGTAGCTTAGTTTTGAATATGGGAACTGCATGACACATAGAGTATTTAATGGGGATTCAGAGGCTACCATGAACCAAAAGATCACTGACAAGGAATCCAAAGTTCCCATTAATATTTTATAATCTCTGCTCTTAGCGTAGTGCCTGTGTCTTCTTTGGATTTATACAGCCCCTAACACAGTGGGATCTTGTTCCTCTCTGTCACACTTTTCATGACTGATATTTTTTCAGTACTGCCCCTAAATAGCCACAGAAAATGGAAACATCTAATAAAAAAGTGATATTTCTTGTGATTTCTACCTGTGCATGGAGACTTTCAGCAGTGCCTGGCATCCTCCATGGATGGAGTTTGATGGGTGTTCTCCTGTTGGCTTAACAAGAGTCCAACTTGTACAGGAATTGAGGAGACCAGATTTGACACACAGAAGGACATGTCTCCCAGGAAGACTCCACCAGGCCCTGGCTCTGTCACTGACTTTACAGTGTACACAGGGAGGGGAGGGGGCACTGGGTCACACTCCACTCTTGGGCTTTCTTCATGCTCCTGACACGCTGGAAAGAGCAAAAGCATTTCCCTCTGTCTCATCTCCAGATAGGTTTTTCTGCTTCATCGTCTGAGGAACACACTTGCAAAGTGTGCAGAGGAGTGATCCCAGCCTTGTGTTTGGGTGAATGTGATGTCAGAGATAGATTTTGCAACTCCAGTGACCCTGGTAGCCCAACCTGATACTAATCCACATCAAATACTGTGTGCAACACAAAAATACGTTTCAGGATGCACTTTGAGCTCTGAGCCAGCAAAGCTCTCTATGTTGCACATGTTGCATACTCGTGCTTCTCCTGGTCTTGCTGTAGAGCCAGCCTATGCCCCTGTGGCTCCATCCCAAAGAAGGCAAGAAGTGTGCTTTCCTTCTTCCCCCCTGCCTGATTGTCACTGGGGGATCCCTGCCTTGATCTGTGCCATCAGCCTTCTGATTTTTGTGTTGTAAGAGGGCTGGGAGCTTGATACGGAAGGTTAATCTAAGCTATAAGCTCACTTTGGCTGAGTTGCTTTGGAATATTAATGTGCGTGTTAAGGTCAGAATATTAATATTGTCAGCTGTGCAAGTGTGCTGCTTGTAATTCATGATGAATACACTGAAGAACAGCACCATTTCAGTGCCACGGCAGAGCCATTTTCTACTGGAAATATTCCATTTTCTGGCTCTATTACTTCTACATGGAGTGTGAAGCTTTCCCTGACTGGGAATGTGCACTGTAGTTCCCTGCTCATGAAGAGCACATGAACACTGAAAATCTCTGAATTGTTTGCATTTCATAGCTCCAAGAAGCTTCCAAATCAAATAACATTTCTTTTTTTTCCCTTTGGGGAAGAAAAAGTATGTTTTGTGTAACGTGGGCATGAATAATACCTTTTTCACAGTTATATTTGCTGCTTCTGTTTAATTTCTCTGAGATGACTAATTGTTTTAGGAGCTGCATCCCAGAGCAAAACAAACAAACACACAAACAAACAGCCCCCCTCTGTTTCACTCCCCAAACCTTAAACCAGCCCAAATAAGGACAGAAGAGAGCTTGCATTCCATAATAGTAAATTTTCTGTTCTATCCGACTTTATGCTTGAAACAAATAAGGTTTTCTTTGCATTAGCAATTACAGAACTATCTCTTTTTGGACAGATCTGAATCAACCATCACCATAAGCCAAGATCAGAGACATAAGTAGAATGGCTGAATACAAGTTCAATAAAGTAGAAATTCTAGTTCAAGGAGCTGTTTATGAATTTAGACTTTCTTTATTAAATTAGAAAGAAAGACTGCCTTAGGATCCAGCGGTCTCCAGTGAAAACGTGTTCAAGTAATTTTGTCTGTCTACAAGTTCTCTTTCCCTTTGGCATTACTATAAGGCAAAGCAGACTAACAAAAATATTTTGTTTTATAAGGCTGTATAAGCTGTTACATAGATGTCTGTTTTGGCAGCAGGATGCATATTCATTATTTATGATGCAAAGGGCTGTCTCCCTGAAGGATTTCTCTTTAATCCGTAGAGCTTAGCATTTCCTTCCTTGTGATGTTGGCCCAGCTTCCTAATTTTTTCTGTTCTCTGCTGTGTTTTACAGACACTGCAGCTTAGAGAGATGCTATTGCAATGTGACCCGTCTGCAGCAGGTAGTGGAGTCCCAGGGGGATGGCAAATGCTGGAGCAGGGCATTGTCCCAGAGTAGGCAGAAGAGCTGCCTTCCTGGCATAACTCACATGGCAATAACCCACGGGTCTTGTGGTGGAAGTATTGACACATGGGCATGAGAAGGTCCCACTCAAGGATTTCTGGCTCTGTCATGTTCCTTCCTGAGAAGTGATGTCAGGAAAACATGGAAAACCAGTGGCAATGCATTCAAGTTGGGTGGGATTCACCCAATAGAAGTCACTTTTGCCACCTAAAAATGGGCTATCCTGTTGTCAGTGGAGGGAGACAGGTATCTCTGGAGAAGGATCTAAACCACCAGGGTCAAGCCCCTCACCTATGTCACAGCTATATTGAAGTACCTAGCTCTCTGCTGTGTGCACAGGGGCCAGAGACAATAATACACCTGAATTTTAGACAGACAGACTTAGGGAAAATTAATTCTGATACAGTGATGAAACTGCTTTCATGTCAACCATGCTGCTATTCTGGAATAAAAAACCCTTCAGATTTCTGGGACTTTTATGCACTAGGAAACAACAGAATTAGGGGGTCTGTGGCCCAATAATCCACATAATTCTCTTTGTTTTATTCCATTTCTCTTTGCTATTTTTTTCTTTTTTTTTTTGCAAGTCATTGGCAGTAATTTCCCCATAAGGAACTACATAGATGCTGAACCTCATCAGCCTGATGCAAATATATTGATATTCACAGTGTCTTCAGAGCCACATTCCTGAGGAGGGTGAGACTAAAGCAAGCACACACTTCTCCAAGAGTTGTTTCCACAGCAGTCCATCTAGGGATCCATCATGAGAGCTGGGACAAGCCAAGAAGAAAATACATGTGGAAAGCACTATTGTGAAAAGTGTTGGTTTGTGCAGTTGGACTGTGCTGCCTTACCTGTGTGTCCTTTCTTTGTGTGCTCCAGAAGGATTTGGACTTTAAAAAGAAAAAAAAATAAAATTTTACAATGGTGCTGCAAAGTAATTGTTTGGGTGAATCAACTACTGTGAATACTACTGAAAAATCACTAGCAGTAGGATATCAGCTATTTTCTCAAATGAGCAATGCAACTTCTGTATTCATGGACTTCAGTGCTTTTCCATTGCTCTTCTCATATTAAGGAGACCATTTACTCTTCTAGTTAATTGAATTGAGAGGGAATATGGATCTTGTTCACCATACTCTGAGTAGCTGAATGACCAGAACAAGGAAAGGTGTATGGAGGTTGATGAGGGTTGTCAGGCTAACAAAGGAGCTTCCTGCATGTTTTGCAATCCAAAAGCAAGGAGTGAGGGTCCTTTGCAAAGGATGGAGAAGGCATATGATAGAAAAAATTTATCTAGGATATAGTTCCTCATCTAAAAGCACAGTGGCCCTAGTCAGAAGCCACATGTCGGCTCAGTGCTTGACTGGTTTTATGTTAAACATGAATCATCACAACTCTCCATAAACTAGTGTATAACTGCAATAGCGTGAAGCTCACTTCATACTTTGTGGGAGATTGTGGTAGGTTTAATTAATCATTCTTAATTGTTAGATGAGCAAAACTATGAGGACAATGTCAGTTCTTTTCTGGTACATAGAATTAAATAGGTAAAGTTTAAATGTGTGAGAAGTAAAAATATTGGACAAACACGCAGCTGGGCAAAGCTAAAAAAAGTCATTTAAGATGGTACAGGGAAGTTTGTGCTTGCTCAGAAAGCCTGCTGTGCTTGTATTCTTCATGACCTTTCTCAATGCTAAGGAAGAGAGTGGCTTTACAATTGCCTGATGTATGCTGTTGGCTGAGTTAATGTGGTTTCCTCTTTATTTTTTTTTGTGGGGGGGGAAGTGAGTGTGTTATTCTGCAGTAGTATGCACAGTCTATAAGAACAGTTGTTTTTTATTTTCTTTGTGAAGAATATGTCCAATACTGCAGCAGAACTAGAGTCAGGGAGATTCACTTGTAGGTTGTAGGATAGTCATGAGATAGCTGTGCTAATCTCTTTACAACCCAACCAGAACGTCCTGCTGCTTCAGTGGCTTGGCTCCGAAAATGTGAACTTTGCTTTTCCATTTCCAAGAGGCCCACTTGTACCCTGGCCAGGATTCAGGGGAATCCTGAAAATTTTTAGGTGTAAAAAATGTTGCTGTCTCCAGAGATAAGAATCTCCTGGTTTTCATCAGGGAAGCAAGCAGCAAAAGAAGTGTTCCCAGGGCTTTTCAGACAAGACCCATGGTGCGGGTCTGGCTCTGCTCTACCTGTGGCACAGGGAGCATATAAGACAGCCAAAACCCACAAAAACCTGAAAACCACAGCACACTACTGATTAGGCTGTATGATGCCTGCCACTGGCATAGCCCTATGAGACCCCTGGGTGCACAGAAGCTGTTTCTCAAGGGTATTCATCCATTTCTAGCATGCATGAGGATGCACTACCTCTGTATCTCAGCAAAGTTGTTTGCAGATTAAAGAGCTGTGAAATGGAAGGTGATTTTTTATAAAAAATGGTGAACGAGTTGAACATGATAGACCACATATCAGCCTGCAACAGATATCGAGCGTAGGCAAGCCTTAGGTCAAAGATAGCGAGTAGAGAAGCACCACAACGAACCAAGCACGAGTGATAACAGAAGCCAAGGTTTTCACATATGGAAATCTCCAGAAATACTAAATTAAGAGCCTGGAAAAATCTACAGATTTGTGAATATTATTACTGTGAACTTTAATTACACTGACATTTAAAATGAACAGAAATGGCACTTTAATTGCACTGTAGCCACACTTTTATTGCATACATTTAAATACATTAGAAAGTAGTCAGATCTTTACTGTATGGGACCTGTTCAGGCAGCTAGACATTAAAATACGGAAAATAAAGGAGATTTCAGAGCTGCATTTCAGCTAGGGAAAACTGGTTCAGTAGTTCTTTCTCAGTATCATAGAAGGGCAAAAAGAAGTCTTCTCTTAGCTTTTTGAAATTTTCCAAGGACCTCCAGGGCACTGAGTTCTAAAGTCTGCTTGGATGAAACTGCTTGTGAGCTTTAGATAGACGACCTTCTCTGTGATGTCATCTTCAAAATAGTCAGAGTTTTTTCAAGTACAACTTCGCATAACCTTGCATAATTGTGGCCACTAGTATAGGAAGAGTCTCACCAGCTTCTGAAGTATCTGAGAAAGCCATCCTTCAAGATAATGGACTGGATGAGATGGGTGGCACTTCATATCCAGTTTGGGAGGACTATTTTGAATTTCCAGATCTGGGGACCTAAAATTGCCTATCTGTGAGGCCATGGCAGAAAACAGACTCCTGCTGCACTTTCATTTTTTGATAGAGAATATTGACATACTGCCAGGTCTGACATTGCACTTCTTCCTTGCAAACCTTCTTCCTGTTTGTGGAAAGTTGTTAGCAAGGAATTAAAAAAATTCTGGTCTTTGATGAACCCTTAGAAGATGTGTTCTGTTAATGGTTCAGGCACTGAAGAACTTTATTCAGTTCTCTAGTTTTTAACTGTCTCTGGGCAAGTGACTCCATCTCAGTGATCTCCACTCAACTGTGCAGCATTAATGATTTCAGAACAGAGCTCTCAGCCTCTGCTCTTCAACTGTAAAGTCATACTTGTCCTTAATAAGCATTATTTGTGATCAGACATACTGGCAAGCTAGACTACACAAGAAGAATTCCTTGCTTAAAACTTTCAGAAATGGAAACCACTGGTTTGTGCAGTTTCTGTGCTACAGGCTAAGACTTCGAAAGTGTGAAATACATTATTGCAGACTCCTGGGGACTGCAGCATTTTGTTCCTTTTCCAACACATCTGGTGCCTTGACTACACAAACCAGAATTCTGCCCTAGTGGCAGTAGTACATTTGACAGTAGTACATACGTCACAGCTCCTTTCATTGAATCACACTGACACTGCAGATCTTAGGCACTGTTATCCATATGATATCATATGACACCTTCCATGTGGGAAAGTATCTTACAGAAGTGCATTGCTGGCCTCTTAGGAAAATGAATTGTGAATTTAATTTTAACTTGGGAAATATTTATGTAGGAGACATTCTGACTTTTTAAAAGATCTCGTCCTTAGATGTTTTTCCTGTTTCGTGATTCACTGCTTACTTGTGCAAGGACTGTTGTCATGCCCTGCTCCTGTTTTGCTTCAAGATCTATTTCATTGGTTAAAGTTCGGGAGTCTCAATTTCAAAGGCACACTTCCTCATCCCACAGATGTTACCTGCATTCTTCATTTCCAAAGATGCTTGTGATTTGTATTTTGACATTTATACTTCATACCTTCATACATGCATATCATACTTCTCAGATTAATCCAGTTTACAAAATTACCTAGATCTTTTTGTACCATTGATGTGTCGTTGTTTAGTATGTCACCCTTTTTGCCACCTGTGAATGTTACTTGTCATGGCTTTAGATATTTTTACAGATCAAAATACTAACAACTGTGCTATAATGATACCATAACTGTGGTCTGTGTTTCAACTTACGGTTCAGATGATGTATATGAACCTGTGTGGGACTGCCAACTTGCTGAAGGAAAGGACTAGAAATTCATAACAGTCTTCTCAAATGGGAGGCATGGTCTGAAAATAAAGAGTGTCAGTTTCAAGAAGGAAAAATGCAAGGAAGCACACTTGGATAGAAATACCCCTGTACAGGAGTATCCATATATCGGTTTCTATATATTGGCATCTATATATTGGATTATCTATATACTTGGTTTTCAGCAGATCTGCAGAAAAGACTGGCGTTTTCAATGTATTGCACGTTCAACATGAGTCATCTCTGTCTATATGATGAAAAAAGAAAGAGGTAAGTGTTACAGTGGGGAATATAGACAACTGTTTAGCCTGCAACACAAATTAAATATTCCTCCTGCTCTGGTCAGCACTGCAGCTCTAAGATCAATTTCAGATGCTGCACTTCAAAGCAAATGGAATCAGCTGGAGGGAATCCAGAGTAGAACACCATAACTGACACATCTCAAAAACATGGGCTCCACAGGAGGACTAAACTAACTGGGTCAGCAGAGCCTTCAAATTTGTTGAAAGTATCTCTAAAGATAAAGAGAACAACTTCCTTGCCACTTCTGTAGGACATGAAATGCACAGCTTATATTGCAATTACTGTTTTTTTTTTTTAAATATAGGCTAATGTGTAGCTGGTAAATGTATCATTGACTCTTCCTTGGGATAAGAGTGATTTGAATAACCTCCCAAGTTCTTTCTTGTCATCTTTTGCAACAGTGCAACTATTAACATACAGTTCTATTGTTGATCTATTTTGCTATATTTGGTATAAAACTGAGTTTTGGAATTACAAATGCCTTTAGAAATTGTCATTGGATTCTGGCTCTGTATTTACTACTGATTTTCAAACTCACCAGTACGTCTAATGTGTGCTACTATGACTTATGCTTGTGTTGACTCTACACCAAATGCCACGGTGGAGTAAAAATACAGTAAATTCCTTTGGTTTTGAGGCTACTGCTTTGGGGCACTGCCAGTTCACCTTAGAGATATAAATTCAGTTTTTCTCATGCCCTGGCATTGACTCTAAGCTTCTACTGAGCAAGGTGTTAATGTATGCCTGTACCTCTAAACACCTTGAGTAAAACCAGTACTTTCTGAACACCCAGAGAGCTTCTTGGGCTTTCTAGTGCATCTGCTTCCCAATGGACTAATTTGCTCTGCAAATACCTGTCGCAGGAAGCACTGAAGCTATATTGCTTTGGCCACATGTATAAGGTGCCAATGACCACAAAATTTGACCTGGATCTCTGCTTCTATGATAAAATTTGCACATATCCAAACTGGACCATGGCCTGGAATTTTTCTCCCGTACTAGCTGTGCTAGTACAACTAGTCATTGTTGCTCCTGAGGTACAATAGCATGAAGCATCAGGTGGGATGGGAGCATTTTGGGGGCCGCTGTATCATTTTCTTCCTTATTTACTCCCCTGCCACGTTTGCCAGCTCCTCGGGAGTGAGTTGTTTCAGGCATCTGTTAAATTGGCAGTGACTGACACTTACTGCCAGCACCCAGGGATTCCCTGTCATTCAGGAACTACTGGGACCTGTCTAAAAATCATACTTTTCATATGCACCTTCTCATCCAACCCTCCATAAAGCCGCTGTTGTCTAATTTGATCAAAGCCTTTCCCCATCACATACTCCCTCTTCACTTTGTTGTTGGTGAGGTCTGATGAATCTCCCTCGTTATTATTCTGAGCCTGCAGGTCACCCAGACAGAACATAGTGCCCACGCAATGGTGACAACTGAATTATAACAACTTCTCAGCTTTCTTTGCAGCACAGATACAATATTTATGACACTATTAATGCACAGCGCTGTCAAGATTTTTAAAACAAGTAACTCACCTGTCCCCATCACACATGTGTGTCCTCCGTGTTTCAGAAGTGTCAGGAGAATTCTTAACAGTTTTTCTATCTTAATAGTCTTCTGCCATGAAGCCCAAGTCAAAAATGGCAGGCTGTAGCACAGGAAATTCTGATGGATCTTTCTGTGGAGACAGCCAGGATAAAACTTTCGGGTGTGTTGCTTAAGCAAGTGACTTAGCCTTCGGGCCATGGTGATGTATAAGCACTTATCTCCTGATTTTAAGCAGAATTTAAGGTCCCAGATATTTTCATAGATTTGTACCATAAACTTACAGGGCACCTGATACTTGACAAAACCAATATGTGATGCAAAATTAACTCTTCTGGATCAGAGGGACCAAATTATGTCGGGAGCTTTATGCATTTAGGTTGGATGTCAGTTGTCTCCCTAGGGTCAGTCATGGAACTGGCATCAACACTACAGTTTTGTGCCATGGGTGATCTGGGCAATATTTGTACTGCCAAGGAATGTGAAAACACATTCATTTGGAATGAATGAATATAGCACCTCAACTTTAAGCTTTCACCTCCTTTAAATAGGACATAGACCCTGCTAACACATAAAACTCTTTGCAATTGTAAACATACATACAAGTTTCTCCTGTGGCCAGTGAAGATAAGCCAGTAAAAAGATTTTATTTTGCCAGTGTTCCTTAAACTGCTTCAGAGAGCTTAATAACTTCTAGTAGTGAAAGCATCCCATGCAGAACACACCAAATGCACTGAAGCCAGTCCCTTTGGGGTCCCTTTGTAGTTAGATGAGATATGATTCATGTAACTGATGGAGCCTACACTGTGACTCACCTCAGCCTAAAGTGAAAACTAAAACAGAACACAGGATTTAGAGTTCAGAAGAACCTTGCTCCCCAGCAACTAGGAAGGAATGGAACTCACATGGTTACACCTACACTGCTGTTACCTTTCTTTCTCCTTAGCCCCTTAAAAAATCCTGCTGATGATTGATGAGGTATTTTCTTAATATTGTTTGCTGCTCTTCTTCTGATGTGGTGGTCTCACATTAGAGGCTGTAGAGCGCTCCAGTCAGGCCAAATAATTGCTCTGGCAATGGGGCTGATATTCTGTGATACTTCTTGCAATTTCAGTGAATGAAATTCATGGTAGTGATGAAACTACCATCACATCTGATTTTAAACAGACCCAGTTGATTTTGCTTGGAGTTGAATAAGGGACTATGGTCATGAATTGTTCTGCAGCGATCCACCTGTGTCCCACATTCTACCTGGCTGTGGTGGTAAGGACTTGTACCTACAGCCAGAGACCCTCACAGTAACTTTGTGAAAAATACACTTGACTATTTCCTGCAACCATTTCTTTTCTAGCAGAAGTTTTGGTGACCAGTGACCTACCTTTACATCATTTAGGTACTTCTGGATTGCTCTTCTATAGACTTTTGCTGTGGGTTCATATACAGCTCTAGGAAAGAGTCAGGATAAAGCTGCAGAGGGAGGAGAGACAATGTACAACTAGCCTTCCTCATAATTTCTCGTAAGAACTTGCTTTTATTTTTCTTTTTGAAAAGCTGGTTATTAAATTTCTCTCATGTCTTTGCACTGACCTGGACAACAACTGAGCTCTGTTACAGTTACAAAATAAATCTGGTCTGAGACGCCCCTGTGCCAGTGAATGACCTTTCACAGCAGATCTTTTCAGTACCCTGCCCAGCCTCTCTCTTTTAAAATGACAAACCTGCATTTAGGAAAAGGAAATTTACTGTGGCTTTTCTGTGCAGATGGTGGTAAGTGTGAGTTAGCATTTGTAAGCTTATAAGCACATATGGTTTTGTACATATCAATTAAGGCAGTTGGCTAATCACTCTAATATCATTACTGATTCATCTGTATTCTTTCAAATAGACATTTATGCTCAGCCTGCTGGTTTTTATACGTATGGACTGGATTGTGCAATTCTCCCTGTCACCATTTGTAGTCAAAAACATTTCCTTGGCACCAAAGGGAGTAAAAGGGTACATTTCAGAACTGTGTGGGCAAGTCATTTGGCCCATGTCTTATACATAAGGCATGCACATAAAATATTTGTGCGTGTGTGGTTTCTTTTTAAAGGCACTGCTAGTCATGCCGTGGGCTGAGTGACAACAGCACTATGTCTGTGCACATGGGACATACATGCAGACTCATGCATGCACTCATCCTGCGGTTTGCAAGCCTACTGTGCATGGCCAAGCATCTTGACCCTAAGCAGCCTCACCTGACAGCCCTGGCTGGGCTCACCACTCTACCTCCACCACAGCAGTCCTGGCAAAACTCATCTTTTCACCCCAATCTCTCTGTCCTCGATGCAGATACAGTAAATTCCCAAACAAAAGCCCAGATACTGGCCATCACCTCTCTGGATCTCTGTAGCTTCTGTCCAAGCCCACTCCTTCTACTCGCTTGGCCGTGGTCTCAGCATGACATGCCTCACTTGCCTCTCTGCACCACTCAGGGCTTGCAGTGCTCCTCATACTGCTTCAGTTCCTGCTGCTGTCTGAATCAAGCTTCTCCTGCATCCAGACAGCAACCCTAAGACCTTTATTGTCCAAAGACAACCCTGAGAGCTGGAAAGCATGGCATGGTTTGGTTGTCCCATCATCAAAGATTTTAGCTGTGCCTTCCCCTGGAGGTAATGGCTCTTTGACTCCCTTTATACTCTTTAAATATGGGATGGATGTACAATTAGTTACTTTCACTGCTGGAGCAGTTCGGCTCAGAAGACCAGGGCTGAAGTTTTCATACATTGGGCAAATCATTGCAAATAGCAGCTATGTGCTTAAATCCATTTCATTGTCAATAGCAGTTAACAACCATGAGCCTTTGAAAATCGTCAGTTCCTCGAGATAAGTACCTTGATATGTTCCAAGGTATCAAAGTCTCTGTTTGGGCTTTGGGAGGTGTTTGAGATCCAGAAAACTATATGAGTTGTAGCTGTTGGAAGGCTTCACAAGTTGGATTGCTTTTTCATTGTTTTTGATGAAATGACCTGGGTCACCCCTGGCACAGGAAACCTGCAGGACCAGAGAGCTGTGTGACCTGCAAGGTCACCCATTGACAAGAAAAGTTGCACTCCATCTGCCCTGATCTGCCCCATATTCTTCTCAAAGCTCGTCATCCTGCCAAAAAAATGCTGCATGCAGCCTATAAAATGACCACTCTTGTCAAAGATCTTAAAAATGAGACATGGGAATTTTTCTAAACTTTAGCCTCAAATAGCAGGTAACATTCATACTATTTGGTTTTTTTTCTTTCTTTCACTTTTCAAAACCTCATACCTGTTTTTATTTAGCTTGCAAAGAAATGATGCATAATCTACCCAGGGAAGTGGTACATTGTCCACAACAGTGGACATTTTCAAGTTTCAGTGAGACAAAATGATGTGCCATCTTGCCTAGACTGTGCTTTTGCCAAAAAAGATTGGATGAGATGATCCTTGAGGTCCCTTCCAATCTGATATTCTGTAATTCTATAATTACAGGAGTTACAGACAGGAGTTACAGAATATTTTGAGTTAAAAGGGACCCACAATGATCATTGAATCCAACTTTTAACTAATAATGCCACTCCAGAGTGAGGAACTGACAGTTTTTAGAGAATACAAGATTTTGCGGGGGCATCTTTACCTCTGTCTTCAAACTGTTTTTAAACCTCGACAGTACCTTTAGTCCAGGGCTTTTTTTTTTAAGAAACAGTTTTTCTTCAAAAATTATTTCTGGTTTTGATGATGAACAGCTCTCACTACCTAGGAAAAAACCTTAAATTCCTGGAAGAAAGAAAACTAAAATTGACGTAAAATGAATGAGAGGTTCACTCTCCCAGCTGTGGTCAAAAGAAAAATTTCTATGTTTTTTCCTTACGGGAGTTTATTTATAGATTTTTGCAAGCCTGGTGAAACTTGACATGCTTCAGATCTGAGGTGCTGGTTAGTGAGCAAATTAGTTTTGATGTGTTGCACTCCCACTTTGGCTCTGTGGTGTGATCATGTCTGCTGAGAGGCACCACCATGTCTCCACGGGGGTGTCACATAGCACCTATCAAAAGAGGTTTTCTTTGGTGGCTTTGCTGACACTGAAGCACAGGAACATGAGAGAACTGTTCTGTGTAGAACACTTTAACATCATTTCCGAATCAAAATACCTTGGCTGTCATCTGAAAGAATAGTGTACTTGCTCATAAGTTTTTGCAACATTAAATTAAAATCTCTGTGGAAATCAGACAGTGGTAAAATATTTAATAGAAATTTAATTCCAATGGTTTTCCATCAGAAAATTGATTTCATTTCATCCCAGAGCTAATCTTGCTGTCTTGATTAAATGAGGCAGAGAGAATATTTGCTGGTTGTATGCATTTCTCTGGTTCCTCATTTAGCAGTGTGTTTTTGGAGAGAGGAGACTTCTTGCATAACATCTTTGCAGCTTTTGGCCACTCTGGCTACTTTATGACACAGGGCCAAGGCCGGTTGAGACTGTTTATAGCCTATTTTCTCCAAGCCACCTATTGCCCCATACTCTTCACTGGAGTGTTTTGGAAGAGGCATTTAAAAATCACAGCATTGACAGCTCCCCAAGGCCACCATCTCCTGGTTTCCTCTTATGTAAGTGTAGCTACTGAAACACCAGGCACTTCATCCAAGGTAAATGGCTAAGCCTGGTCTCCAGCCAGACAGATGGGCATCTCTCAGAGAACCAGTTCACTCATCTCTTTACGAGACAATACTTGGAAGTGCCTCTCTTCATTGTCAATAGGGAGAGACAGACTAATAGATGGAAGATGTCAAATGAGATAAATCAGACCCAAACTACTCTGAATTTTGAGCTTGTGCTTTATTCTCATGGTGGCCCCTCGCCAACTTCTTAGACCTAAAGGCTGATTGTATTACCCTGGAGAAGGGTGCATTTTAGTAGACAGATGAAAGGGGTCTGAGAAATGCATTACTAGCAGCAGTAACTTAGTTTTCCTCACCCTCTCAAAAGTTGCATCATCTTCAATGGATGCTGATGCATTAACCACAATTTTGGCATTACCAAAAGAGTTTCAATCTTAAACTGGAACATTTTCTTGACAGAGTAATTTGCAACAGAGCACTCACAGAAAAAGCACCTGCTTACCTGAAACTGAGTCTCACCCTTGCTTTACTTTGAGCAAAATTAATCTGCAGGAGAAATCCTGCAGTCAAGGGATGGAAAACAAAAGAGGGTGTGATCTCTATTGCGGTTTGATTTTCTAAGGTGCATCTCATACAGTTATAAAGTGCTTTTTGGCATTTTAGGGGATCCAGTCAGCCCCCAGGCTCCCCCTTGTGATCGGGTTCATTGCAGCAATATTTCTCTGCTGCCATCTCCTGTCCAATGCTCATCCCATGGCCCCATGGGACAGGGGCAGGCAAATAGCAGTTGTAGGCTGGAAAAGTATTTCCCACCTGCCCAGAACTTCTCCCCAACATCTGCAGTCCCAGTGGGAAGGACCACTCTCCACCCCCATCCTCCTTGAGGCCAGGCCAGTCTGTGAGGAAATGTGGTGCCCAGTGCTCTGCCCTTTGTCGCTGAATTTTCAGTTAAGATTGCTCACACAGGATGGTTCTGCCCTCCTGAAATCCAAACTTGCTCTGAAACAGCCATGAATTCTCATGAAAAGCCTTCAGAAATATGCTGTATGCTGACCTGATTTCGTGGCTAATGTATATTTCATGTTAGGGCTGTTGCACCTCAAGTATCCACACAAAACCCCTGAGCTTTGTTCTCATGGTTACCAACATGTCCACTGAATCCCTTGATAAAGACATTATGGTGGTGCCTGCTGGAAATATTATACCTGTACTTTAGGAGATCAGGTCATCATCATGCTCTGATTTCGCTGACTTCTTCACTCTCCTCACAGGAAAAACAATTTCTTCTAAGCTGAAACCTGGCTCAGAGAATCCCTCACAGAGACTGAATTTGATAATATTCACTGCAGACATTTTTGACTTAGAGAAATACAACATAAACCAGAGCTTGGCAGGTTTGGATTTCTTGGGGAATGCTTTTATACACTCATAACTCTTTTGTCTTGGAAAATTAGTTCTTCTGAAGAATTGGATCATTGATGTACATCTTCTTTTATTAGGGAAAGAACCAAAGACATTGAGAAGACAATGATAAATGGACTATATTTTAATTACCTTTCCTTTGCTTTAGAAAACAGTACTTTTCTGGAAAACAAAAGCTGGTTTTCCATATTTTGCTGCATTTAAGTCATTAAAAGTACAGTTTCTGGTGACTCTAGACTGCCATAAACCATATTGCTCCTGTTAATAATTTGTCTGAAAAGCTGATTTTTCTTTCATAAGCTGACTGATTAAAAAATCAGTATTTTTAATTTATCAGAAGAAAGGTCAGTCATACAGTGGTACAGTCATACCATGATGTGATTTTACTTGTAGATATTCCACTTAGTATAATGATGAAAGAAATTCAGTTTAACCTTTTGAATTACTTTGGGAGCCTGAAGAAACATCATGACACTATTTCCTTTAGATGCTGTCATCTTCAGACTCTTTCATATCTCATCTCAGCTACTTCATCTTCCTGTAACAGTTGACCATAAGAAATATGCCTGCTTTCCTTCACACTCTTTGTTGACATTTAGAAAAATATATTGATCTTTGAGAAGTTCTTGCTTCTCTTTGTCACTGAATCACAGAATGGTTGGGCTTGGAAGGGACCTCTGGAGATAGTCTAGTCCAACCACCCTGCTAAAGCAGGTTTACCTCGAGCAGAATGCACAGGATCACATCCAGGCAGGTTTTAAATATCTCTATGTTTTGGCCAACTTTGCTAATAACTCATCCAATTCTCTGTCTCCTCTGCTAAGTGTGATGGCCATGCATTTTTCGTAGAGAGAGCACAAAACTGCAAGGAGAACAGGGGTACAAAGAAAAGAAATTGGCTTTCAAGAGAGCCTTGCACTTCTTCTTTAGGTAATTACACTGTTGCTTGTGGGTTTTGCTGTTTGACATTTTAATAGGTTTCTGTTCTCATTTTGTTCACTGTTCCAGCTTTACAACAGGCTGTGCCAATAGAGCAAATGTTATCTTCTAGTCTTTTCTAGAAATTATATTGTTGTAGTCACTAATCAAACAGACCTACTCCTTTTTCCTGTTTACCAAAGGGAGGTTTTTTATAGGTGTAATCCTCACAGGAACTGCAGTGCTTTCTGCTGGAAGTCTCCAATTTTGTGTGAAAACTTTGGCTTATCAAAAGCATCAGTAGTTCCTTTAACAGCTAAATAAATGGACTGTAAAGTCCAAACCGTCTTGGCAATATGCACTGATTGGTACTAGCCGAGCATCTCTCTGTTCAGCAGCATAGCACTAGTGTATCAGACAGCCTCACTGCTCTAAGCAATGGAAAGCAGATTACTGCTGCATACCCCTGAGTCCCTGAAACAGCTCCCCATGGTTTCAGCAGCTGTGAAAGGGGTCTCTCAAGTGACATTATCTCCCCTCTTATAGCTACGGTGATAGAACTGTAATTGTTAGCCCATGGTCAGAGATCCTTGTGGGGGCTGTGGGATACTTCAAGGGGTATGTTAAAGCCAAACAAGAGCATTACCATTTCCAATTGACTTACCTTCTGGGCTCATGCACCTTCTTGGAAATCTTGTAGGGGTCTGTGATGAATAAAATTCACAGGTTGAAAACCACTGGAACAACTAGCCTCCCCCTTTGACCACTGCATCAACCCCCTGCCCTCTCTTTTTTTTTTTTAATGTTTCCAGAATTGTGTTGTATTAGTAACATATTTCTTCCTCTGTGCATGGGTGAAAAGTGAACCCTGGGAGCTGGGAAAATGAAATTCACCAAATCATTTCAGACTCTGTCAAGTGGAAAGAAATGAGCTAGGCACTTTCTAAGGGCTGGCAGTCCTGCCCTACTGCCCCCCTTGGCAGGATGGGATGTCACTGCTGAAAGGTTTAAGGAACAACTTGCTCCATTTTATTCTGACTTTACAAGTTCTTAAATGCCACTGAGTGACCAGCAATTTCAGTGTGTTCCCAGTGTTGGTCTGCTCAAGCCCTTGAGCACCTGGCACCAGTGACTCCTGCCCAACACTGCCCAGAGCAGTCCACCACTGGTGCTCAAAGAGCAGGGACATTGAGCAAAACTTTATGACTACATTTGTAGCCATTTCCTTCAAGTACTCTAAGCACTAAATTGCATATTGCTCCTGCAGATGGGGGACAAGTGGTACTGCTGAAAGTATTGCTGGCATCGCTACTGAATTTGGCCCAGAGACTTCCAAGAAAATTTTGTCTGCCTACCCCAAGCTACATTTAGCACAAGCCAGGCATTTGTGACTGTAGCTTATAAATACTCTTAACTACTGGCATATATGATGGGAAATGAAATACATCTTATCTAAAGCCCAAGGTGTTCATTATTTATTACAGTCATTATTCATTTCCATTGTCATTACTAATGGGTCTTTAACGCTTGCTGGGCCATTAGTCCAGCTAAGGGTCCCAGATTTCCTTGGCATAGTTATCGTCTCTTTTATCTGGTATGTGGTTCCTGGCTGATACATATACAAAAGGGAAGTGGGTATCACAAAAGGAAATTTATGCTTATTATTATGTCCCACGGTTCATTATAATGCCATAGTTCATTTTTTTCTGTTTCCTTCATCAAGTTCCTTTTAGTCAGGTGAGGATCATTAGCTTCTCAAATTAAACATTTTTATTAAGTTGATCTGTGCTGTGGCTTCTGACTTTTCAGATAGCATTGCCAAATTAGGAAGGCACAATCACTTCCGTGTTTGTGTTTAATAAATATTTCAGTGCTGCTCGATAAGGCTGACATTACTGCATTAAGGACACTTGGAGCCATGTCCCACTGACTCATGGCTCTGTTTCTTCCCTTCAGAATGTGGCGTGTGAGACTGAATCACACCGCTCACGCTGTGTGTACAGAGGGCTGAGCAGGGAGACCGTAAGCATGACAGGCATGTCCCTTGCTAATCCAGTGGAGTAAAAAAAGTGAGTGGTAATTAATCATCTTCATTCACTGCCTCCAGAACCAGCCAGTTGTATCCTGTCCATGAAAGGAGAATTGCTGTGAGTTTAGGTCCTCTTCCCCTCTCTTAAAGTTCAAAAGATAAAGGAAATGCCTTTTGGCATCAATGTAATGGGAAATGCGTCAGCCACAAACTTATATATGTTCTTTAATAGCTGGACTGGTGTTAGCAGCACCTGATTACTTTATTCCTATCCAGGGGTTCATGAGAGCTCATTGCCTCCTGATGTCTGCTGCTTTGTCTGCCTGTGGAACTGTGTGTGGAACAGGCACAGAGATGGATCTGGCTGAAAAAACTCAAATGAAAAGAGCAATGGACTATTCTCCTTCTCTGTAGGCTTGCAAATAACCACTCCAAAAGAAATGTGGGAGTGCAGCAGAGCTGGGGCGGAGTGGCTGGGTTGAACTTGAAATGCTTACAGGTTTTTGCAGCCAAGTCTGAAAGGCATAATTCCTTGATTCCCTGTTTGTACAGAACCATTTATAGCTGACACCCAGCCATCCGGATCTGTCAGCATCTTCAACTCATTTTGCACAGCAGGATAGTGTTAGGTGAAGTATAAAATGATGGGGGGCAGGCCTTCACTTCCAACTATAGTGCACAACTAGGGCTTGTTTAATTCAGGGATGGCAACAAAGTTAGGTCATGGCCAGAACATGAGTGGGACCAATCAGCAATGGGGACAAACCTGAAGACAATAATGAAACATCCAAGTGTTTTCCAGCCCAAGTACAGACATGATTGCTATCTCCTATCTATGGGGTCCATGCCAGCCATTTGTCTTTTGCATGCCTTTGAGATCTTTCTTCAGTTGCACCTTTGAAACATCTGTACATCTTGAAAAGAGCCCAGACAGAACTTTGGTGGAACACCTTTTTGAGCCCAGAAAAGAGGATTCTCACTGAAGGACTTGATACTTTACATATCTCCCAGCAGTGCAGTGGGAAGCCTCTCACTGCTGTCACTACAGGGAAAGGTAGAAAGACACCTGCTTCAGTGATTGGTGCTGGTTTAGCTGCACTGAGCTGAGCGACTATCACATACCCAGCTCTCATTGCTGCTTAATGGTGGGCACACTCAATTTTACTCATTCAATACTAGCATTTCCCAAGTGCTGCCTCTGTGCCCTAAGAGGTACAGACCATGGAGGCAGGTGTTCTACCTTTGCTGTAAACTTCACATCCTTACATTATCATGCCTCTGTGGAAGTCAACAAACCATTTATAACTGTCTCCAGAGGGAATAGAATTAGAGACATGTAATCAAGAAAGAAAGTGACTTCATAGACTATCAAATCCAGTCAGCTGCAATCATAAGCAACTACATCCCTTAAGTGATGTCAGACTCCACTCTGAAATCAGACACGTTTCTTTGCCATCTGTTCCAGAATCCAGAACCAATTTAATTAGAAGAGAAAGTCTCTAGCTATTCAATGATAATTTTGTACCTTTACTTAATCAGTTTTCCAATTCCCCCCACAGGAGTTCCCACTGGAAGTTCAGGTATCTTGCTACTGACATTTCCATTCAAAACTTATTTGTGGTGCAATAATGCAGGCCTGGTTTCTCATCAGCATTTGCAGAAATGGAGAATTAATTAATCTTCACTTGAAAGTCAGGTCCTGAGGTCCTAATCCATAAGGTGGCATGTACCAAGGGTGGACCCTTGTTTACCAGATCTCCGAAATGTGTCTTTACATCAACATTCGCCTAGTGTTCTCGTCACCTCAACTGACTTTTTTTTCTCTCTCCATTGAATCATTTACGCACTTTGCTGCTATCAAAGAAAAGTGTTCATTTTCAGCATGCTGTCAGGAAAAATTCCTTTGAAAAATCTTACTTAGTCAAGCCTTTCAAATGAAAGCAAAAATGCATAGCATCTCTCCCACTGCTGAGGTTTATAAAAAAGAAAGACCTTTTCACGTCATTTTGTCTTTCTCTTTTACATTATTTTGTCCATGTTTCTCTTTTTGTATAATTTTGTCAATCTTTCTGATGCTATAGGACTACCTATTTATTTGTATTATCTCCGGGATCAATTCAATAGTTTTTCATGGTGATCTTTCCAATATATTCCTCTGGGAGGAAAATTACTCCATGGGCTGCTCTTTCCCTGCATAGGGCAGTAGACAATTATGATGTCTCCTTCCTAGGTAATATCCATTGCATACTTTATTCCTCTTTAGTTTTTGTTATCTAACAACTGCCTATTTAACTTCACTAACCTTCCCACAGGAGTTAGTATGTGCTATGAATAGACTATCATAATTGTATGTAAGATTGGGAAGTAACAAAATTGGCCTGATTTTATTTGGTTTCTCACTGGTTTCATAGCTCTTCTTTGAACTCCTGACTACTTATCAAAAGCTATTTTTTTCAGAGAAAATGTGGTCTTAGCTAAAGAGCAGTTGTATTAAGAGCATCACTCTGCAGGAGCAATTACACATGGTAATTTTCTGTGTGGAGAGGTCATATGAGAGAGAGTGGCTCCATTACTGTGAAAGAGAGAGAAAATATCCTGTCTTACAACATAATGTCTCTACTGAAGAAGACCAAAATGGTATTAATCTTTATTTGTCTCTAAACTTCATTGTAGGTTAATATGCCCTAAGCATTTTCACTACTTTGTCTCTTGGTATTGCTGCCACTTCACAGATTGCTCCTTCTGGTGGGATGTTTTTATTATGCATAACTGAACCTTTCTGCTTAATTGCATTCTGCCTCTGACTCTGTTCCTCTTGATTAGTGAAGAATGAGGATTGGAAAAGGCTGTGTGTGTATGTCACTGAGTGCAATCCTTAGCAGTTTCAGCCAATTGTGCTGTAGACATAAATGTAGAGTGTTTAATGGTCCCAAAACTTGTGCCTTTCCATTCATGTCTTCCAAACAACCTCCAGCTACCTGGCATGGGAATTTTTAACCCCGAAGACCTATGACTATTGTGTGACCAAGGCCTGGCTATAAAAAAATACAGTGTTGGACACTATGGCAAAAACAGTGTTGGACAACTCCTCTATCCTCCAAAATGCTAAGCCTAAAAGTTCATGGAGGTTCATGAACTTGATGCTCCAAACAAAGAGCAGCACAGGATGCTCATGGTGAACCAGGAGAGGTGACAGTTTTCAGTGATTACTGGTCATTCCAGCCTATGCATCCAATATGACTGCGGGGTTGAGGAAGCATTAAGAAAGGGAAGAAAGAAGCCCAGCTTGATTAATCCTTTCCAAAACACACAGTGATGCCAATGGTTCACTAGAGGTCCTCTGGGATGCAGGGTCCTGTAGTAATTACTCCACTAAGCTCACTGCGACTTGCAAATGGCTTTTTTGGTACTCATGCTCTGGCCTTGCTGCTGTCTCCAGCAAATAAAGAAATCTAGCAATGGGAAAATAAGTGGTATTGCTATGAAATCACTACTTACAGTCATGCTTAAAAAATGCTCTTGACTATCTGTGATATAAAAAGCATATCTATTGCCAAATAAGAATGTGTTTCAAACTTGATGACCCTTCCCTGTGCAGAAGAGTCTAGGATGCAGGAACAAGATTAATACAGAAAAAATTAGACTTTGACTTTGGTTTGAGAGCTCCCACAAGTTTTTAGCTTGGCTAATGAGAAGGTCAGACAGAAAATGTTGTCATTGCTTTGGACCTGGGCTGGTTATTTACAAAATATGCACAAAGCCCTGTTGCTCTGAATGCTGCTAGTACAGGTGAAGGTGAGAAGAATATTTCTCTTTTGACAGCTCATAGCCTTTATCCTTTCCCCATCCCAAAAGCTTCTTGGTCATGGTGGCTCTGTAAACCCTTTTCTAGAGGGTCCTTGCCTTTCTCTGATTGCTTCAGTGACATTTCCCACTCTTCTCATGTATCTCTGTCCTCCTTTGGGTCAGTGGGATGAGATTTGCTTGGAGGTGATGGGCAATATTACTTCTGCCTCCACAGGGTGCTCATGAACCAGGCTGAAAAACATCCTATGCATCTGCTCCGCTATCTCCTGTTCCCTCCATCTGCTTTCCCTGCCTTTGTGCAAGAATGGGCTCCTGAACCTTCTTGCTTTGCTTTGACAAAGACCCTGGCTGGGTGTTTGCATTTAGCCATATGGAGACCCTCCTGCTCACACCACCAGGCCCTGGCATTGCCTTGCTGGGTGTTTCAAGCAGTGAGTCCCACAGTTTCAGCTATTTTAGTTCATGGAGCAACATTTGCAATTGCAAATGCAAAAAAAGTATCCGCAAAACACCCAAAGAAAGCACAACTTTTGCATCCACCAGCCTACCCTGTTGCTGGTAAAACAATAGCTTTGCTTTGTGGAACATTTTTACTGCCTTCCTGATAATAAAGGCTGTTGTGGTTTAACACCAGCTGCCAGCTAAGTATCACTCCTCACACCTCAGTAGGATGGAGAGGAGAGTTGAGATAAGAACAGTTTGCTAATGGAAATAAAGTATAATAATGTCATAGTTACAGGGGCTTGGACTGGCTTATCACTATGAGGGTATAACCAAAACCTGTATATTCTATACCCTCTGTGTCATTCCTGAAGAGCTGTTAGTGATAAATCATTTGGTAACAGCTGCCCAGAGCACACTTCTCACCCCAGGCCACAATAGATAAGGAAAGAGATCTGGGGAGACATTAACACCTCCACACCCAGCTGGAGGGGCCCTCCCTGCCAATGGGCCCAGCTGCACTGACACAGTAGGCCCACATCATCAAAGGATCCAAAATATCCCAGGACTCACAGAGATAAAACAACCATTGTGAAACTACCTGCCCTGGGGGAGGTACTGGGTATATAATCCTTGGAGTTTGAAACTGGGGTACCTCCTCACCAGACTCAGAGGAGGAACAGAACTCCAGCAGGACTGTGGCTACCTCTCTTGAGGAGACTGCTACCATTTCTCCAACAGAATTGCGCCTCTTTCACAGGACCATCATCCCAACTACCAGGTTTTGCTTTCTTTCTGCTCTGCATCCAGGGGCACCATGCAGTGCTCAGCACAGGAGCACATGAGCACCGTGCTGTTCCTGTCCCAAGGGGGCTGGGTTATACTTTGTTCTTGAGGGTCAAAGTAGTTTTTGTTATCTTGTGTCATTGTATGTATTGTGATCTTTTTAGTAAAACTGTATCTCTGACTTGTGGTCTCTCCAAATTCGGTTCATTTCTCCTGCTGGTTTACTTCTAAACCAGGACAAATAATAATAATGATAATAATAACATCATCAACAACAATAATAATATAACAACAAGAATAGTTACATAGTGAGAAAAAGGAATAAACGCAGTAAATAAACCAAGTAATGCACAAGACAATTGCTCATCACCCACCGACCGATACCCAGCCCATCCTGCAGCAGCGACTGAAACCTCCTGGCCAATTCCTCCCAGTTTATCTACTGGTCATGATGTACTGTGGTATGCAACAACCGTTTGGCCAGTTCAAGTCAGTTGTCCTGGCCTTCCTTCCTCTTGGCCTCTTGTGCTCCTTCTCACTGGCAAAGCTTGAGATAGTCAAAAGTCCTTTACTTTGGGTAAGAGCCACTTAGCCACAACCAAGACATCAGTGTATTATCAACATGACTCTCCTACTAAATCCAAACTACAGCACTGAACCAGCTACTAGCAAGAAAACTAACTCTATCCCAGTCAAAACCAAGAAAAATGTAAAACTTAGTTGTGTGTATTTGACTAAACTTCGAGGAAGACCACAAGGTGATAGCTCCACACACTTCAGAGTGATTGCAGTGGCTTAGTTAGCTTCTGTAGTGCCTTTAATAAACACTCCATAGTGTCAGCCAGCAATTTAATGCTTTGTACTCTAATATCCACCATTTGCAGTGAAAGGCACTTTTCAGAAAAAATAATTTTGTTAATGTCTTTCTACTGAGAACACTAAGTGACTTGTGTCATGGCCTTGTCCTGCACATCCCAAACCTGACCTAAACAAGGGAACATAGTGTCTGGGCAAATGAAGGGGGGAAAAAAAAAAAAGGTAACACTAAGTAATCAGTCTCTCTATCTTCAGTTTCCATCCCCCAGCTAAGGGCTCTGACCCTCAGGGGGAGGTCATCTGATTGTGTTCCTTTCCTTAGTTCTAGAGCTGCTGTTCCATCTTGTTAGAAAGCCAGGCAGCAAGAGAGGGAACAAGATGGAGGTTTTGACTGATCTTAAGGAATTTGGGAGAAAAGTAAACAGGACCTTGGAAAACAAAGATAACATATAGTGACATGAAACTTTCTGAACATCTGGCAACCGCAGGAAAGGCAGACCTTCCAAACTGGGAACCAAAGCCTGAGGCATTTGGGGCCTGCTGATCATTTTTCTTACCCTTGCTCCATGAAGATTAAAATGGAAATAGCTAATTTACTTGCTATTATTCTTAATGATAGTGTTTGCAAACTTGTTTGGTTTAAAATGTTAATTCATTTGGTTGATTACATTGTTCTAAGTCTACGATATCCTAAGGTTTAACAACCACACCATGTCGTCACAGTTTTATATCCATAATGAATTTTTGCATGCTAATAAAATACCAGTGCTTCAGCTTCCAGAAACCTCAGAGGCAAATATTTTATTACATCATGAAATTAATTTTTATTGCCCTTCTGTTCTGTGAAGCAGAAACACAAAGCAATATGAAAAAAAATCAGACAAAGTGGCCTTTTCAGCAGCTTTGCAGCCAGAATTTCTTTGTTAATCTCCAAGGTGATATGCTCTTCAGATTGATGGTCAAAGCTGAGGGAGTAATGACACATTGTACAGACTGTGTCTATTGAAAAACTGTCTCTGGTAAGGAAGCATTAACCATTATGGGACCTCATGGACCATCTTGCCGACTTGCTCAGAATTGTATGGAATTTCTGCCTCATAAGCTTGTGGGAGATGTAGATGTTAGTGCCTGCTTTTGTGCCTGGTCACAATGAGAACTGACCAGATACTGCACTACTTGTTGGAACAGTGGAGATGGAGCCTGCTGTAACATCTGCTGCAGTTTTGTGATGTGACAGCTGCAGTGTAGATGCTAAATTATTTGATTTAAAAGAACTGCTTGCAATTTATTCTCTCTGCAGGACGGGAGGTGTCAGCCAGAGAAATACATCCACATGCACCAGGTCAGTGCTGGCATTTCATAGACAGCGGTCAGGGGATGATGCAGCTCTTAGGGACATCCAACAGCTGCAGCCAGGACACATGGCTCAGACAACCAGCTGGATGCTGCCAGAAGGTGATGTCCAGAGGCTGTGGCAGACTGGGAGCTGCCTCACTCCCAGATGCCCAGATGGGGAACTGTTGCACTCCCAGATGTGGACATGTGCTCCCAGGTGAACTGGCCATTTATATAGGTAGGCTCCCCTCTTTATGTAGCTATTTGCCACAGAACATGGCTCAACAGGCAAAAAGGAGCATGTATTTGAAGCATATGAACAATTAAATATCTCTAGATGCAAATGAGAGCTCTGTGTATCCTGCGCTGCAAACATGGTGATTTGTGTGTGGTCATGCGTGTCCTGTCAATGTTTGCTTAATGCTTCAGTTGCACTCACTGTTTCACTTTTCATTTGTATTTTAATGTGCAGACACTTGCCGAAGAGTATCCACTCAGTGAACATCTCGTCTTGCCAGGTTTTTAAACTGAACACACATTTTAACAACATCTGACTTCACAGTCAGTACCAAGAAAATTAATAGATCAAATAACCTTTCCTTTCCTCCTGTGAAAGGCCAGCTAGTCCTTTTTCCCTAGCAGACCCTATTGTGTGTGCCCCATCTGGGCCTGACAGTTGCAGCAGTCAGTCCCAGCCAGTACTTTGCTTTGCAGAGGAGTGCACAGTCCTTCCTAAAACCCGCAGAAGCCCTGAAGCCCATTTGTGGCCTTTGGAATTATGAGCTTCTAAGGTCAATTGATTGAACAGGAGAAGCGTGACTCTTCTTCCACAGAAGTACTTTTATTTGTTCAGCACACCTTCAAAGTCTTACCTCAAATTAAGGATTTAGTTAAGGATTTAAATTAAGTGAAGATCAGCACAGTTGTGTATTACCAGACAAGTAACAGGGTTGAGACAATTTGCTTTGTCAGGTTAGTATTTGAACCAGTTAATGGGGAGTAAAGTGGCATTAATGAACAAACACAAGATCCAGCGAAAGTCAATCAGGGAGCCTTCATTAGACAATTAAAATCTCCCTCTCTTTGTTCAGTGTGACGTACTACCACCTGGTCTTCAGCTCTTTCTCTACAGATTCCTAAAGGACTAAATAACACAAACTTTCATGCCTTGTGCTCACCATCATGAGCTTATGTGCCAGAGATGACCCTGATACCCTGTCTTCACACTCTAAAACAGGGTGATATAAGAGCAAACTTCTTAATCCTAAACTAGTGCTGTCAACAGCAACTCCCAGGTAACTAGGATGGTTCAGCATGCCCATTTCCAGGTCTGTTTTGTTTTTTTTCCAAGCTAGTGATTTTCTCTCAAAGAACTCTGGAGAAGGACTCACTGGTTCTCGCTCCAGCAGCACTGCCCAGCTGTAGGGACCAGACCTTGGGTGCTTGCCATACAAATGGGCACATACGGACTTTGGACTCTAACACCTGCACAGTCCAGTTTCAAACTCTGCTTCCTGGGAATGCTCATGTGTGCAGCCTGGAAACACTGCCTTTACAAGGCTTTGCACTGATAAAAGCCTGTCATATGAATATGCAAGACAGCAAGTACCAAAAGAGGTTGCTGGCCAGATTCATTAAAATCTGTGAGAGACTGTGTCTGGGAACATTCTGGCAGAGCTCATCCAGCTCTCCAACTCATTAATCCTTCCAGCACAGCCATTAGATGTGGAGTTAGAGAGGTGCTGATGATTTGTTTTATCACTGTTTAACAGTTAGATGCACTTTGTCAATCTTACACTGATCTAAGGACCCATTGCATGCAGTTTAATGCTCCCATCTGAAGGGCTTCTGCTGGGAACATGTTCTGGCTACCTCTCCTGAGGTAGAGAAGACATCTAGCTTTCTCTGCTGCTGGAGATGCTCTCTTTCCTCCTCTCCTGTGTTGCTGGAGAGGACCCTGCTAACCAGTGTCCTCACTCAGGAGCCCCTGTGCTGAACCTGGAATTAGCTGAAGAGATTCTGGGCCAAAACAAGCATTATCAGCTGCTGTGTCACTATCTGAAGTGCACTTGAAGGAAGGCTGAAAGAATTAAAATCCTGGTCACCCACAGCCCAGGATGGCTACGATGGATGGATGATTTAGGAGTCTTTATACATATGGTGAAGAACAGTCCTTGGAGGAGTTTGGAGGGAACTGAGCTCTGGGCAAGTGACATGCTCTGGGAACAGGAATTAGTTGCCTGATACAGTGCATTAACTGGTTTTACAGACAACCCCAGGAGGTGAGAGCTTTTAAAATGTAAGACAGACATTCGCAGTTCACCTATATGAAGGCCTTTTCAGCAGTAGCAAGGGATGTGAGAAAGATACTTTTGATTCACATACAAGATGAAGAGGGTTAATGAGGATCTGCAGCAGGAAGACATACACATGTAAGTAAGTGAGCAGCACAAACAGACCTCTAGGTACAAGAGGTTTGTGCAACTCCTGACGATTTTATCCTTACCATTCTCACAAGTAGGTCATAGAAAGTTGCTGATGAGGTCAGCTTTCAGCTCGATATAACTCAATATAATTGATTCTAATGGGTTTGTTAGGTCACCAAAGGTGATTTCCTTTCAGTCTTCATCCTAAAGGCAGTATTTCCAAAACCCTGGCTAAGTAAAAAATGCACACTGAAGCGATTCCTAATACTCAGGACTTTAATGTGACTGCTCTCAATCATTTTTATAAGATGATGATGAACAAGCACTCCAAGTCCCTCTACTTCTTTTCTCTAGTGTAGGAAAGTATGGATACATCACATAATAGCTGCACAATACCAAAAGTGAAGCATAGGAAGTTTAGAAGTTTCCAGAATATGCATTTCTCCAGTATATAGATCTAAAGAAATCTGTCTGCAAGGGGGATGTCTCTGCTGACAGCTCAGGCTAGCCCAACCCCACTTATAAAATGCAAACATGGTCATGCAAAGACCTTTTCTTAGCCCCAGGTGAAGGGCTGACAAGTGAGAGGGACATTGACTCTCTCCACGTGCAGTGTATGGCCTACTTGATTGACTACTGTCAAGGTAGCCATGTCAAGGGCTTCTGTGGGAATGGGATGTGGATTTGACCAACTGCTGCAGTACCCTCCATCATCGGTGTCCTGCTTGTAACTGTCCCAAGTCCGATGTGGACCCTTCAGTGAGTGCGAGGTGCTCCAATGGTAATCCTTCCTTCCTCTTCTAAGGGAAGGTAATCCTTCCTTCCTCGTCTAAGGGAAAGGGAAAATCAACATGGAGAAAAAGTTAAGGAGAGGTGTCACCCCTCAGAGACCAGGACCTGTGTAGGGCAAGAGGAATGCTGGTGGGTGTGACGGTGCTTTTTATGGTTTTATACATCTATAAAGGTTTAATGTACAGTTCTGTAAACCCCCAGTTATATTATCTGTAAATGGACTGCTCCGGTCTCCCTCCCCTTTCCCACTTGGTTGCTCCTGGAATTGTTATCCCCTCCCTCAGTTGTATCCCCCCCTCGGACCCCTCCTTCCCTATCCCATATTTGTACCCCAGCTCCTCCCCTTCTTCTAGTCCTTTCCCTGTCAATCCAAGTTACTCGATCCCTTATAGGTTTGAGTATAAGGCCTCTGGCTTCTACTCCTGTCTGTCACCCCCAAACCCCACCTTCCCTTATCCCTGGTTGGTCCTTTTCCTCTCCCCTCCCCTCAGTTGCACCCCCTTGATAAGGTCAAGCCCAAGGGTCCTGAGCGCTCTCTGCAGTAGGCTCCCATTGGGGTCAGACCCCCAATAAACTGAGCTCTGTTTCACCCTACTCAGAGAGTCATTTTCTGCTTCCTTCGGCAGGCAGTAGCCAGAGGTCCTTCCTCCTGGAGCGCTGGTTAGGGACTGGCGAACTGGCCACACTCAAGAAACCCCTTGCGAGGTGTGTGGCAGGACGTACCGCCTGGCTAGTGGCTCCTGAGTCGCCGGGGTGCCCGATCTCTCTCGTGGAGAGATGTTTGGTGCTCTGGTGCCCGGACATCTGCCTCGTGGCCCTCGAAGATGGCTGCCAGCTAGCCCGGGCTCGAGCAGGGTTTGAGGAGCAGCCATCTGGGAAGGCACTGCGGCAGGTGGGGTTGTAAGACCGGTGGGATAAGGGCAAGGCTTCTGTAGCATCTATTACCACTTTGAAGGAAAGATGAGTTAGTGCCCCAAGGAGGGACATCCCTGATGCAAGCTCAAATGATCAACATGAGGATCATAGCCCTAAGGGGTTCTGAACCCTGTATTGCATCAAGGAGCAAAGTTGAAGACCAGCCTGGCAAGGGAACAGCATCCTACAAGCACTGTTACCTCAGCATGACCAACTCCTGAGGTTTAATCGATGTCACACAGCAGTTCTGTCAAAGTATCAAGGGATTAGTTTAAAAGCCATGAGGTATTTTCCAAAGAGGTTATGACATTTATTATACTCTATCTCTCTATCCATTAGGCTGATCCACAGGTGTTAAAAGAGAGAAGTGAATCTAAAAATAGTACTTGGTTCACAGACTGCACAGAAATGCAGCTCTGCCTATGGTTCCCTTGGAGCTAGCAGAGCTCTCTCATAGTGCTCAGCACCTACCTGGAAGCAGCAGCGCAGCCCATCCCCCCAGTCTGCTCAAACCACACCTTACTGCATTAAGGAGACCCCTTTTACAGTAATGCCCTCCAAAGTCAGAGCAGCCGTGCAGAAGTTCCCATGTGGTGTCAGCCTGCCTCTGATGGCTGTCTCCACACCCTGCCAGAAACACACAAGTAGATCACAGCTCATACTTTCTAGCCTTCCCTCCATTATCTCCTCACTGCTAAGCTTTGCTTGTGCGTGTGTGCATGCAGCTGTTATTGTTCTCAAGGGCTACTGCCACCAGCTTTCCCACCATCCCTTTTGCTTCTCCTATTCCAATGAACAAAGATTTTTACTCTAATTCTGCTCCATGAGGCACCATGAGGAATGGTGTTAACTGAACAAACTCTGACCTTTTCCTTTTATGGAAGTCCTCAGACCTAGGGCAATATTTCTGTCAATCTTTCCTTCTCCGGAGTATGCAAACCTGTGAACATGACAGTACATACTTGAGGACACACATTGTTTCTTGCTACAGGAAAGGAGTGGCAATACAGGGTGGAGGTGCTGAGTGTGAGGAGACAGAGGTGACAGTGACACTTCCCCAGACAACAGCCACTTTGCAGTTAAGTCCTCTCCTGTCTTTCCACAGACAACCCACATCCCACAGTGGAGGTACCGCAGGAGGAAGAGCCACATGGTAAGGAAAAGACATGTCTACCCAGAGTGGTGAGTTGATGCTTCCAACAATGCCGCCTTACTGGGATGTGGTGGTGTCCAAGGAAGAAAGCAGAGATTAACCATGAATAGCAATGCCGTGTGCTCCCAGGGCAATTTTTCCAGGTCATTTAATGCAAATAAACAAAACCCACAGCAAAGTTAAAGGCAGCTTCCAGAGTTGCTAAAGGTTTGGAGAAATTAACTACAAATTAACTACAGTGTGTTGATGTGAAAATTTATGGGAACATCAAAGAGATATGAAAATGAAAGGGTCAACAATATCAGGGCATGACATAAGATAGTGAAGTATTTTATTTCCATTGCTTTCAATATTATCTCTTGGTTAGCAGGAAATAGTCTAAGAAGGGAGACTGCATAGCAGAGGTACAGAAAATAGATATGATTATTTTCCACAGACGCAATGAGCACCACTCTAGATATTTTATAACTTGCTAGTGTTTTATGTCATTTCTTCAGACATCTGCGCATTAGAGTGACTGAGAACTGCAAATGATGTATAGTTAAGATATCCCCCTATAATTAAGCTGAAATAATGCTGGATTATTCTAGCATAATTATAGGGGGCTATTTTAACTATTAGCTCATTAGAAGGCTATGATGCAAATATCATTCTGAAAGAGATGAAAAAATGTGAGTATATGAACAAACTGTCAGTGGACCTTTGCTGAGACCAGATGGAGAGGTATAACTATATTCAATTTATCAGTCAATATATTTAATTATAGCCAGGCTTGGATGGAGCCTACAATGGCCTTTTATTATATTTAGTGTTTGCAGATGGATGTGATGATTCAGAAATGCTTGGGAAGGGAATGTGGTACCTATGCAAAAGGGTAGACTTTAGCTGAATTTGGCCTGGATTTCACATGAAGCCCTGCCATATGCTCCTCTCTAGATGGGAACTATCCTTTTGCCCACCCTGCACTCCAGGTGTGGCACACAGGGTTACAGAATCTGGTGCTGCAAGGCTATGAAGTAATATTTTGGTCATGCAATGAGACTGGCCTCAAACGCAAGCAGTTGCAGCTATCACGAGCTCTGCCAGAGCGCAAGGCACTCATCTGTGTCTAATCTGCTTGGGGTCAGCATTGGTCAAGTGTTATGGAGCAGCAGTGTTTGGGTAACAAAAGGGAAGTAATATGCTTGGCTGGTCTGGGCTCTGACAAAGGCCATCCTAGAAAGGGAGCTGCCTGACCTCACGTGCTCTCTTCCAGTCGACAGAAAGTTACTCTCCATCTTATTATCTCCCACTCTCCCCTGAAAGACCCATGGGGCCAAGGGACCTTGAGCAGATGAAGGAAGGAGCTGTTGCCCTGCTCCTCACATTCATTTGAACCCCAGCTTGGCTGCGTTAGATAGCAAAAAACTGTCCTGGGACAAAACCTTGATCCCGCTGTGCTTGTAAAGATGAGAGTCTCTTGCCTGGCCATGCATATAGAGAGGAATACAGCTAGGACACAGTTTAACCAACCATTGAAACTTTATGTTTTGGGCTTTCTGAGACCTCCAGGATCCTTCCCTCCAGAAAAGAGGATCTGTGCATGTAAGGATCAGCCCCTGGCCCGTCATTAGGGGTTCATTTTACAAGGGTCAGGTTTTACCTCCCTGTTTAGCCACTGCTGATGACTTGCTCAGAGTGATTTGCTTTGCAAACACAGTTGGGTGTGCCTGCTCTGCCCAAAGGGGCATCTCATTTCTGGCATCTGACAGCAAGCAGCAGGGTAAAATGATAGAGCACAGGCTAACAAGAAAAATTACTTCTTGCCCTCAAGCATTATGGCAACAAATGGTGAAGAACATGCCCTCAGGGAACAGTGAAATGAATGAGACGAATGCCTAATGTCCAATAACTACATGTCAAATCAAAGAGCAGACTCTTAAAGCACGAAGCTGGCAAGGGCTGGTGAATGCAAGAAGTAGAGAGTCAGCAGAGAAATTTGTTGTTGCACAGGATGGCACAGTATGTAAATCTTGCTGGAGAGCTCTTTGTTGTTGCTGTTAGCTTTTGATCAGGCAGGTAAAGAGTATAAGAGCTTGTTTTATAGGAAAATAATGAAGGAGGAAAACCAACAGAAAGGCAGGAATGGTAGCTCAGGTAAAACTGAGGTCCCACCCAAGTCTCTTTGTGGTCTAGGACTCAGCTCTGAAGGCTGGAGACAGGGAAAGGGTGATTTTCCAGTGGAGAAGAAGGGAGATGAGGACTGGGAGAGGGGATGGAGCTGGCTACAGCTGTACATTTTCATTCCTTTTTCTCCACTCAGTCTTTCTCAGAGCTACCTGCTCATCTCAAGAATAGAAGTGCAAGGCAATGTGGACAAGGAGACTCAGTAAGGGATCAGGGCCATATTTTGTATATGACTAAAGGACTCACAGCTCGACATGATTGGGAAAGGATTTTCTGGATTTTCACTCAAGGAGATTTCTTTCTTAGTTTTAATTTGACTAAAGGCTGCCTGAAGACTAAGAACATGAACACATGCTCAGGTGACCTGTCAGAAAGCATTCGCATATGCATGTTGGATGTGACCAACTGGAAATGGTGCACATGTAGCATCTCATTGCCTTGTGCTAAACTTGACAGCACGATGCTGTATCCTGAGACTGCAGAACATGGCGAGCGAGTGATGTGGTTACGTGAGTGAGCAAGTGATGCAGTTACCTGCATCAAGGTCTGGAAAGAGCTCTAGAGGATGTTGCTGCCTTGGCTCCCGGGGAGCACTGCTCTGTGCTGCCCGTGCCCTTGGCTCTGGGAAGATGTTTCATAGGAAAGTGGGTCTGGGCACCCGGAGGGACTGTCACTGGTGAGATCAGCACCCAGTGCCTCGGGAGCCACTGGGTGGCGTATGAACGCTTGCATACATAAAGTAGCAGGATCCGCGGAAAAAACACGAGGCAGAAATATACACAGATATTAATTAAGTGGGCTCTCTTTGAACTGGGGCGAGAGCAGGTGAAACCAACCCGGTGTACATTAGGAAAGTGGTTACACGTCATGCTTCCTTTAACAAATAAAAATCCAGATGATCAAGTATCAAGGAGTAAAGTTCAGCGGCTGTAAAAGCAATCAGCTAATGAAACATCACAGCGCAGCCTCACCTTCGCCATGCAGTGTATGAACAGGGGACTACAGGGGTAACTGCAACTGCAAAGTCTCTCAGCAAACAGCTGCCCAAAATAATTCCCGGTGCTTAAATACCTGCTGGCAATGGTCAGGAGTTTCTCTTTTTTATGTCTTACTCATCTGAACATTGGTCGTGCCACAGCTACAATTATTGCAGTTGTTCAGTCTCCCCGGGTGCTGATGTAGCAGGAGCACCGCGAGTCCCCAGGCACAACCCCGTTCAGCTCTGCAGTTCAGTGCTTTCCTTTCCTATAGGAACAGCCTCTCCCAGGACATTGTCTTTGCTCACAACAGCTGGGTCGCCAGCAATTGGCTTCACAAGCCAGCTAAAGCCAGGAGGGAGTTTTCAGCAGGAGCCAGGAGATAGTAATAATTCAACTCAGCACCCTCTGAACTCCTCACATTTTCCTCCTCCATCTGGTCTGTTCCTGCCTGATGTATAACCCTTGTTGCATTTCATGGGCTGCTTTCCCTCTGATTGTTTAATGTGACTAAGAAAATATTAATAATGCTTCTATCCTAGTTTTGCTCATTGCCTGCAAATCCCCCCCATAGCAAAGCAAGCTCTCCCAGTCTTGGGCAGCTGGACCTGTGAATGTTGCAACAGAGAGATGCTCGGAGAACTTACTTGTTCCCGGCAGGATAAGGTCACAGAGCGACAAAGAAGAGGAGACACTCCAAGCTGTGACCAGTGTCTTGAGACACATTTTATCTCCTTTCACCAACTGTCAGTATGAATGAACAAGAAGTCCGCTTTGAGGATTTCTTTTTATGTTGGAGTTGGAAAGGAAAGCAGAGGAAAAGCACTAGGATAAATGATACTATTTTCAACTAATTCAGACAAGCATTTGTTCTGAATTCAGCAGTATCACTATGAACAGTCTTCAGCATCTCTAAGAGCTCCATATTATAAACATGAGGCACTGACATACTTTTGTGCTGTTCAGCCATCAGCACAAGCATCACACAAGTGGCAAAAGGCAGCAAAGTAGAGTTAGCAGCCAGGTTGCAGCTATGTTTGCTTGTGTATTAGCCACACTCAGTTGCCTACCTTCCCTCCTTCATGTGATGTGGGATCATGAGGCATATTTGTTCTCAACCACCAGTGGTTCATTGCTGCCAACCACCATCAAGTCATTGGCAAGCAGTGGCTGTCCCCTGCCTGTAGTTGTTGCAGGGCCAAAAAGTGGACTTGAGTGCATAGGGAAAAGAGAAATGGTTAAGCAGAGCAGAGCGGTGATAGCCTGGAAGCATTCTGGCTCTCCTCTACCATCTAAGGGAACTGTTCTTCATCCAGTCTAGAGAAAAGAAGGAAAGGAGAGGTGAACAGTCCTCTGCAGTTTGTCCATCCCTCAGCAAACCATGGCTAAGATGTCCTGCCTGGCTGTGGGAGGTTCACATCCTACCTCCATGACTCAGCGTTCCTCTGTGAGAGGGAGATCATTCCCCCAAGGGCTGAAGTTCTAACTTCCTGTGACTTGTGATGGTTTGTCCTCTGTGAAGGCACAGTGTTCTGTGACTTTTGTGAATCTTGATGGAGCAGTAGGTTGATGCTACAGCTGCTTTTCAAAGAGATTCCTGGGAAGGGGCCAGGTTACTGGGAGACAGCTTCTCTTTCAGAGCAATGGCCTAACATGAGCCCTGATGGAAGAACAATGCTCCTGCTGTGAGGGGAAGATCTCTCATCCCTGGGGAAAGGGCTATGAAGGCACCTGCACTGTTGTTGCCTTCCTTCAGAGGCACAAAATTGCTGTCTTCCTTGTTCTGCAGAAGGGAAGATGAGGCAAAGAAGAAAACTTAACTGATTTTCATCCACTGCAGAGGAAGTCCTTAGTGGAAAGGAAACTGGGGCCTGCATCTGAGGTTAATGTCCTCAGTATCTTCACTGAAGGGCACCATGAAGACTCGTGGTTTTGAGGAAAGTCACTTTGTCTGGATCAAGCTCAGGATGTTTCACGATGGATTTTGAGTAATAAGTGGCAGCAAAATATGAAAGGAGAAAGCAAAGCCTGGCTCCTGAGCCTCTGAACAGAGAGACATTTACACACATCCTTATCTGTGAAGGTTTCCTCAGTATTTAGCATTGATGTAAACTCTTTCCTCTGAACAGCAACCAAAATGCCAGCTGGCTCTGGCAGACTGCAGGAGGCACACAAGTGAAGTCTAATGAAAGCCCAGGCACAGCATTCCAAAAGTGACAGTCGCTCCAGTCTCAAGTAGGATCGCAAGCTGATGATTCCTCCTGAGTTAGCAGAGGGCAGCATGATTTCAGAGGTTTTCTACTGCATTGGGGTGTCACTGTTCAGCTAAGTATCCCCTCCAAGTGACTGGAGCCTGCCTGTAGTTGCAGGGTTGACTACACTGTATGATCTTGAGTCAGACAGAGAAGAAAAGATCATGACTTCTTCCTTTTTTAATTTTCCTTTATTCCTTTCAGGATAATAGAGTTCTCCCTTTCCCAATTTTGTTGTTCACACAAGATCTTGCAGTCCAAGACACTTTGTCTATAAAGACAAATATAAAAATAAGCAGAAATAATTATATAAGTCAGAAAATATTACAGTTAATCAGCAGGACTGCCTGCTTGGCCTCTCCCTGCACGGCCCAAGAAAGTGCCAATAAAACTAGATAGATATGTGACTTGATGTTGGTGCCTGAATAAATTAGTCAATTTTAATCTTTTTATTTTGCAATAATTAAGGCATCAACTGTGCCCTTTCTGTCTGAGGGAAAGTTTATAACACTTGGAAGCACATGGGCAAGAAAAATAGATTTCATTGATGTCTTTTCAGATTATGTTTTGGCACAACATTTCTTAGGGCCCCAGTGCCTCCAGAGAATGCATTTCCACCAGTGCAAGCCCTGAGCTCCCAGCATCTCCCAGATGGGTTTATGGGAGTGCAGGACTGATCTGGCTATGGTGCTTACACAAAATGGGATTCTCTCTTCCTCTGCATCTTTCATGAGCACATAGCCTTTTTTCTCTTGGGCATTTGAATGCCTCTTCCCTCCTGTTTTGAGGGGAATGCAAGCATGCTGAATGTGGCCTCAGGAACAGACACTCTCCAGTGGTCTTGGGAACCACGAATGGGTATCATTTTAGGTGGACTAGTGGGACATCTGAGAAGCTTCACATGCACCTTTAATGAACCTGAGCTGGGCAGCATTCAAGTTTACCTGCATTTCTATACTGTCATATAGTATTAGGCCTCCAGCTTTGAAATCTGAGATCTACAGCTCTAGGACCGTCAAAGGAGATGATAGTGACACCAGAATTTCTATTTGCATGTATCACGAAAAATGCAGCACAGCCTCCTATTTAAATAGCAAACTTTTGCTAAAGCATGAATGTCTCCTACGAGACCTGGGGTGCCCTCAGCTTGCACTGCAGTGAGTCACAGCTGCAGTGGCACTTGTCACCTCCCAGAAGGTGCTCAGCAGTGGGTAGCACAGCACTGGGAAAACGAGGCTGGGCCAGCAGAGGCAGAGCTGGTCCATGCAGGGTGTTGTTAAGTGCTGGAAGTGTGTTATAGCACCTGTTTCACAAGATCTGGCTGAAATCGATGCTATTAGTCCCCTGCTTTCATGAGTACTAAATGCATCCATACAATGTGAAAGTAGCATCTCACTGATCAAAGTCAGCTCCATCACTTTTGCATCTACTTTGCTATTATTCACATTTCAGCTGAATCAACGTGTGACACATTGCAGTCCTTCATTTTTCTTTGGAAATATTTGGATTACAAATATTTTTTAATGTTTACCTGCTTGGAGAAATAACACATTTTACCTAGTGATAAATCTGGTTTTTATTTATTCAGAAGACAAGTTTAGATTACTAGTTCAAAGATGATGAATGAATTAACTATTTGATGGATCAAAGTAGAGCAATATATTTTGGGTGCTTGTTACACCAGGGAGGGTACTTAACAGGTCAGTCCATCAAAGATGTTGTATTCATTTTATTTTAACATTTCTTTATTTCAAAACAATAAAATACTGCTCATGGGTAAACTTCCTAAACAAAGGAGACTGCCAATGGGCCTGACAACGTTTCCTTGGTAACATTTCTTAGCTTTTACCCCAGTGATTGATATCCAAGGATAGCCATTTGCTTTCTGCAGAGGAGCAGGAGAATATGGCTCAATGATTCTCTTCCTGGCTCCTGAAAGCAGAGAGGAGAAGCAATCCATTACAGCTGATGTAGTTTTACTCATTACTAAAAAATAAAAAAGGAAAAAGGAAACAGAAAAAACCAACCAAACAAAAAACCAAACAAACCAAAAACACTACACACACCTCCCCCCCCAACAATAACAACCAAGGGAAAAAAAAGGAGACAAATTCCACTTAGAACCTGATCCAAAAAACTCACTGTACTTGATAGAAAATCTGTGAATTCACAGGGCTTCAGACTAGATTCCTGATATGTGTTTAAGACTGTTCTCAATCCGAATACATTTCTCTGCTGTGGTCTTTGCCTTCCTTGATTTAAACCTTTGGTGCAAACAGTATTTGTTTTTTGGTTTGTGCTGCCAGCCCCATCCTTCCTGGGGAGCCCTCAATACCACCTACCTAGCAAAATAAGCAGCCATGGGAGGCTGGAGGATCCTGTTTTGGTTTTGAAAAAACATATTCCCAGATTTAATATAACAGAGGAAAACCGCATTGGCAAGCCCAGTCAGAGCTAGTCAGAAAGTTGGTTCAGCTGTGTGAGGAAGACAAGCAGGACAAGTCACCTTTCACAGATGAAAGCCTCTGTATTTCTCCCTCCTGCCCATTGCCCTCCCACTCCTCTCCAGCAACTTTGCAAGCATCCTTGCTGTTTTATTTGCACAAATACCCTAGTGGTGCCGCTCATGCCAAAGCCCTTTGCAGTCACCCAAGCGACAACACTTGTGCAGTGACTGTGACTGCTAACAAAGGTAACTGGCTGCCAATGGCCCAGAGGCACTGCCAGCTTCAGTCAATAACAGCTCCACATCAAACACCAAAATGAGCATCAATTATTCCTGAAGACCCAGAAGTCAGCTTTCCCTCTGCAGGCAGGCTCATGGCACTCCACTCTGGCTTGGGCTGAGCAGATGAAGGTGGCTTTGGGTGACTTTGCAGCTACTAAACATGATCCAAGGATCTGGAGAGAGATCTGGGAGGGCAGTGGTGCTCAGAGCAGCAATGTTTTGGCCCCATTTATTTTTCCTTGGCCCCATTTGTTTCTCCTTGGCCATGCCCCCAGTGCAGTCCCATTTGTGGGGGGCTTGAAGCTGTCATGCTGGCTTTGTGCTGTTTGTCATGTCCTTCCCAGGTTTCTCTTCCTTGCTAAGGACTTTCCCCTGTTCTTTCCCTTTTTTAGGGTTTGAAATGAAGGAAATTGCAGTTCTGCCCCCTAAAAGAGAGGCTGCCAGCTTCAGCAGAGCAGCAGCAATGTGCTTCTTCCACAGGATTGTGGGAATAAATGGGATATGGTTGTCTGGACACCTCAGAAATCACTGCAGCCAAGCAAAAATGGGCAGATTCATATAAGAATACATTTGGGTTTTGGATGGTTGGGTACCTGAGAGGTTCATCCTTCCTTCCTTTCTTGCAATTTATCCTTTGTGTTTCTATAGCTCAGTTTTAGCTTACTCTGAGCTTCCCCAAACCACATGCCTCTTTCTGCTCATCTCCTAAACCTTTCACAGCAGTGCACCTAGCCCTCCTCCATCTTTTCTTTGCCTCTGCTACAGGACCCCTCACTCCTTTGTGGCCCCCCAAATGCCACCGTTGACCCCAAGGCCCTTGGTTGACAGCAAGAGATGAGCAGAGGGTGGTGTGGCCAGCTAATGGCCTCTCCCCTCAGCCCAGGCAGCAGCACTCAGTGGAGGATGTGGCCTCTTGCTGCTTTCATGGCTGCTGCGGTCTGAGGTGTGTGTGGCACCCGGGAGGCTGGGGGAGGACAGATGGACAGGTGAAGGACAAGCAGTGGGATCACAGCATGCTTCAGTTCTGTCAGAGAAGGGGCTAAATCGATGAACACAAAACAAATCAATGCTGTTGGGTTTTTTTTTTGGTAATTTGATCTGTTCCATTAGGATGCTCACCAGTGCTCCATTAATAGCTCATTTACTGCCAGTGCTGGGTGGTACTCATGGCCTGACAAAATGCAAAATTTTTTAAAAAAGGCATAGTAATTAATACAGCAAGTTGTATAATAATATGATATAAGTGGGAGATTTTCTTTTTGTAAGCCGGGTACCTTATTTCTTGAAGCCTGAGATACATTCACACATTACAGAAGCATTATATTACTCACAAAATTATCCGGTCCTTTTTAGAATCCAGCATCAGTACAGCCTGTCCCAAATAACTCTTTTTAAGATGCACTCCACAGGCATACTGTGTATCTAATTACTTCTCTTTGTTTTTCCTCCACTATTTGTTTCATCCAGTGTCTCCCTCTTTCCAGTGACGAATTGTCTGTACTTTCAGACATAAATAAAAGCTGATTAGTTCTTTAAAGACAGCCTCCATGTCCCAGCTTCAGCATTCATGTTGCTGTTGCTCTTTCTTAAATAAGATGCAATTCAGTCAATGGCTTTTGAGGGTGTGGAGTGGGACCTGTGAATCCCCTTCCTCCCTTATTTGTGCAGGAGAGAGGCATATAAGAGGCTCCACATTATTGGGGGATGAGGAAGGGCCAGGATGGCAGATGTTTGTGCACAAATTCCCACTTCAGGAAGAGGGGCTGCTTTCTCCTCAAACAGAGGATACCTTTTTCTTGAGACTTAGGAAAGGGTGGCTTGGTGGTCTGAGCTGGGACATGCTGCTGGGCAGCCAGCCTGGTCCTACCCACTGACACCCAACATCCCCCCTGGCACCACAGAGAGAAATCTCACTTGAGTGACAGACATGAGCTTCGGGGTCATCTCCCTCCCCTTTCCCTGAAGGAAAAACCAAGCACTCTAGCAGTGGAGGCTGGATCTCCAAAGTGGGGTTTTGTGGTAATCCAAATGAGAATATGACAAGTCCCAAACTTGGGAAGTCCAGAGCCCTGGGGAGGGCAAAATGAAAAGAAATGTGGTGTAAACCAGAGCCCCTGCCTCAGGCTTCCTGGCCAACCAATCCTTTTCTACATGTCTGCTGAAAGGCCAGCAATTTTCAGGAGAGTAATGGGTCTCTCCTCTACAGGCGAAGCCTCTGTCTACCTTCATCCTCTCTGAAGCCCACCCATGCTCTGCACCCTCCACAGGACTCAGTCCCTGGTGTCATTGGCAGCCCCTACAGCCAGTTCTCTGCCATGCACCTCATCTCCACCTGGTCTCACCTCTCACTCCCAATTACAAGCACCGGAAGAACAAATTGAGTAGCTTTCTGGTCTCCCACCCACCTGCCCCTTTCAGCATCATATACACACATTCAAGTGCAGAAAAACGCATTGCAAAAGCTACATCACTCACTGTAGGCAGTGTCAATCTGCTTATAGCACCAAAAAGAAACTTTGCCCACATGTCACAGAAAAGCAGAAAGTTGTTGAAAAGCTTCAGGCTCTGCAGATTCAGGCAAACATCCTTGCATCATCTGGTCCACGCTTCACAGCTTTACCTGCTCTCATACACGTGGGAAGCATCTAGAAAAATTAGTCTCTAGGAGCAAGGTATTGTCTTCAAAGAAGATGTTGAATGTCACTGGCTTGCTCCAAGCCCAGCTAGAACTGATTTAGTCCCATGGTTTTGCAAATTACTGCTACAACTAATTTTTAGGGGAATGGGCAGCCACTGTCCTGAGAAGGCAACTCGGTCTTCAGTGAGCTAGTCCCAGACATGGCAAGAGAGAGAAGAACCACTTTTAGAAAAGGCAATATCCCAGTAAGGAGACTTCTCATTGCATTTGGACTATTCCCCAGGGCTTTGCTGACCTGGAAGGTGGAGTCAGGACTTTCTAGTTTATGCAGACAGTCAGACCAACTGTTCAGAGAGAGGAAACTAAAGTAAAGCGGCTACAATTCATATCTGGGAAAAAGGATATGTGCTCTCAGCCTTGTGTGTACAGCTTGAATCGGTGAAGTAAGTATTCTGTAAGTCATCCCCGTCCTTGCAGTTCTGTTTTCCTCCAAACAATGGTAAAAAGGCACTGTAAACATGCTAACAGTATCAGTAGAGGAGGGGGAGGAGAGGTAAGGTCAGATATACTCTTATTGCTGTCTTCCTGTAGACATACATTCCCCACTTCTCTAAAAGCCAAGGAAGGACTTAGACACTTTAAAGGGCTGTATTAGCTGTGTCAGACTCTTGTTCTTTCTACCTGTTTGCGTGTGGCACATAACTGAGGAAACTAAACACACTGCAAATGCCTTGGTTTGAAATGTCTCTGCTGAGAACTGGTTGAAACACAGGACTTCTATTTCTGCAAGAAATCCTGACATTTGCAAAAGTTTGGTTCAACAGAAAAAATTAGTCATTTTCCCCCTGAAAAGGAAAACATGTGGGGAAGGAAGAAAAAAGAAAAAGAATTGCTTGGAAACATCAAACCTATTATTTTTATTTTTCCCTCAATACAGAACAGAGAAACAGCTGTCTCTGTCTCCTGAGGATTCCCCCAGCCATGAGCTGAGCAGATTCAAATCCCAGTGAGTTTCTGCCTGCACCAGAGCTCCTGTAGCTTTGGGCTTCCCATGGTAGAACTCAGCCAGCTGGGCCTGATGGTCTGGTGGAGATTGTCCTCACAGCAGCATCACCTCGAGCTGATGGGAAACCAGTCCTGCTGCAGCCAACCTGCTTCTGGCCCCCAACTTTTATTTTTGTCTATCTGCCTCTCAGTTTTTAGGCAAAAGTTTGTTTTGCTGGAAAACTCTTCACAAGCCTTTCTTGACATGTTATATTTTACATAGTCTTCCCCATGGTGGCTACTTTAAAAAAAATACTGTTAATCTGAAGGGAGGAAATAATGCCACCAATGCAAACTGTCACATGATTGTGTCCAAGTCATGAGCCTCATCCTTATCTATTGAAAACAACCATGGTGATGGCCCTTGTGTATGCTGAAAGGGATTGCAGTGAGGTGCTGGAAAAAACAACCTGTTAAGATGACTGGCTCACTGCTTTGCCCGAAATGGCAACATTTGAACACACAAAACACTCAAAGATGATTAAGCTAGGGAAGTGTAATGATATGTGAAACTGATTTTTATTAATACCAGACTGAAACGCAGTCTTGTACAAGGAAGAGAAATCTCCATGTTCTTAGTAATGGGAATCAAAGCCTTAATGATCATTACACCACTAAAACTGTACACTAATACCACAGCAGGTCATGGGGGTCAGAGCAAATGCTTCTTTCTTTGTATTACATGCTTTTATGTCTTCATTTACCTCACCAATTCTCTCATTATTTTCTCCTCATCTGCTATTCACAGGCGTAATTTCTTTTGCTACTGTGCCTTCTCTGGTGGCTTCTCCTCAGACCCTGCTTTAGCCCAGGCTAGCTCACAGCCACCTTTGAGGGCCACGGGGCAGATGTCTGGGCACCAGAGCACCAAGCGGCTCTCCTCTTTAGAGCTCGGGCACTCCGGCGACTCTGGAGCCACTAGTTAGGTGGTACGCCCTGCCACACACCTCGCAAGAGGCTTCTTGAGTGTGGCCAGTTCGCCCTTTACCTAAACAGCACTCCAGGATGAAGGACCTGTAGCCACTGCTTGCTAAAGGAAGCAGAAAATGTCTCTCTGAGTAGGTAGAACAGAGTTCAGTTTATTGGGGGTTTGGTCCCAATGAGAGCCTACTGCAGAGAGCACCCAGGACCCTCGGGCTCAACCTTTTCTAGGGGGTGTGATTGATGGGAGGGGAAAAGTAAAACACCAACTAGGGACAAAGGAAGGTGGGATCTGGAGGTAACAGACAGGGGCAGAAGCCAGAGGCCTTCTACTCAACCCTATCCAGGACCGAGTAACTTTAGATTGATAGGGAAAGGACTAGAAGAAGGGGGGAGCTGGGATACAAATATGGAATAAGGGAGGAGGGGTCCGAGGAGGGGATACAGCTGAGGGCAGGGATAACATTGTCAGGAGTAACCAAATGGGAAGGGGAGAGGGGAGACTAGAACAGTCTATTTACAGAGAGTATATATGAAAGTTAACAAAACTATATATCAAACCCTTATAAATGTATAAACCCATAAAAGCACCGTCACATTCTTTGGCTGACATTCCCCTCCTCTCTCACTAAGAAAAAATCGATATTACATCATCTGCTTTGCCGCAATGCCTTATACGCCACAAGATACATTGAAGCAGATTCCTCCGGGACTTGCTTTCCAGACGTGCTCCATCTGAGTCAGTAAGGAAAGGAGGATGCTATGCAAAGCCCCGAGGTGTGGCTGGAGCACAGCCTGGGCAGCACAGTGGCTGCCACTTCAACCTCCCTGCCTGTCTGGGAGAAATCAGTATGTTGCCATTTGCTCTTGTAGCCTGCCTTGATAAGCCATTGATGAGGAAAACAATATAACAAATTAGTTGAGCCCACCCTTGAATTAAAAAGGTTGATGAGTTACTGAGGATTTGCTTCAAGGTAACAAAGCAGAATCTTTATTTATTTGTTAACCAGAAAAAAAAATAAATCTGATGAACATGTATTAGTTCTTATAGCCTCAGTACTAGAGCAGCAAAACCTGTCCATCTCTACTTGGTAAATACGTGTCATTGGAGCAGCATGACCATTCTAATGGCTCAGTCCTCTTGGCTGTGTCACCATAAGTTGCTGGGTGATTAAAGCCAGCTCCTTTCCTAAAGTGTTGTTTGGCTTTGAGGTGTTGTCTTCTGCTCTTTCATGTGCTGCTGTCTTGTAACTGGATCGTGTGAAGCAGGGACCTTGTATCATTTCAAAACATACTGTCAGCTGGTTCAGGAGGGAAAACTCTACAATTTTTTTTCTTATGGTTATTTTTCTTTTCATTTTATTTCCTGATTTAATACTGCCTTCCTTCCCTTGCTCTATCTAGACAGCATTTCCTACTCCTGGGCTGTCTGTGAAGGAAAGCTAGCTAACTCTGAAATTTAATAAAAGCCTCTTAAGTGATTTGGGAGCGCGTAGGAGAAAAAGAGATCTTTAAAAGCAAACATTACTGCTAGGGTATACATGTAGTTTAATAGGATTTTCTTCTTTGAAGAGAATCTGAGCTCTTAATAAGAATGCTCTCTGAATCTGATTTCTTAATAAGACAATCTGAGATGAAGAAAGAATGGAAAGATGTTGTTTATTTAGTTGTACGTCTAAACACATTTTGGTTGTTTTCAGTGAAAGGTGTGTCAAAAGATACCCCACATCCTAATAACATTAAGTTGGGGTTGTAATGTTTTTCAGCAATTTATTTCTGAACACCATTTCCCCATCCACTCTGCCGTTTTGCCTGTAGTTTTGCTTTTGCCTTTACCCAGTCTTTCCTCCAAATTTCTTTCATCTCTCTCCCTTTTTTTTTTTTTTTAATTCTCTAAGGCCAGGCTGCTGCTTTCTGCAGGATGACTGAGAGGAGTGTGAAAATGAATCGCACGAGTCTTACTCACAGTTTCCTCTGTGTTTGCCCTGCATTACTGGGGCAGACCAAAGCTATACAGATGAAAAGAAGCCCACAAGCTACTCTGAGTAAGCTCCTGCTTAGGATACTTTAGTGCCATACGTGGTTTTTTTTCCTAAACCAGGATGCTCTAAACCAGCAGCCTCTGTAAAAGATAAGCAATGTAATTATAGCAACAAGATAAAAGCAGAAATGGCACTCAGACAAAACCTCTGACAATTAGATCAGAAGTGATGTGAAAGGACACCCACTGAGGAAAAAGGAACTTGGCACTGATAACATGAGGCACTACCACACAGATCTTGGAATATAATTTCCTATTTTTTTTTTTTTTTTCAAAAATAAAAAGCCCAGAAGCTTGTATTAAAAGGGCACTGTGTGGCAGATGTTTCTTCCCCTTTTCAGATCCTCCTTGCATCCAGGCCAGATCATGTTCTGATATCCTGTAGACGAAGTGTAAGACAATGGTGAAAAATGCCATATTTTAAAATACAATTACTACAGCATATCAAAACTAGAGAGAATTGCAAGGAACATCAGAAGGGTCTTGACACAACAAGATAATGGGGTAACATTATGGCAAACAAAATGGAGTGTAAAAGCTCCAGGAGGCAATGCAGAACGGAAGAAATAATTGAGTGTAGTCAGTCTGAGGAAAGAATATATTGGAATCACCAAGGGAAGTGAAATGAAAGTGGCTGGTAAGTGATGGTCCAAAAAGTATTTGGAGAGTTGCTAAATGGTAGATGGAATGTGTTATTGGGTAATGTTGACACAATGATGTAAATAAATGGTGTGATTAGCCTTTAGGTGTTGCACATATATGTTGTCTTTGCAATTAGTATAGCAGCAAACAAAAGAGAGTTCAAGAAGCCTGGAGGAAAGGAAGGGGCATGGACAGATTTCCAAAGAGACTGAAAACATCAAAACCACTGGTCACAGAGTGAAGATAACAATGAGAGAAAAGAGAGAAGAGACCTAAGAGATCTCTCATTTATTTGTTCTCAAGCCTACACATACTAAGAGGGAGCACTTAAAGAAGTTAAAACCAAGTTGAAAAACACCTCTAGCCCATCACACAACTCATCTTGAGAATTCATTTGCCTTGTAGATATTTCAGAGATTACTTGCTGAGAGCCACATGGTCCATGTGCTAATCTCAGTAAGGAAATGGCTTGTGCAGAGGTTTTCAGTTGCCACCTAACTGATGTGACAACCATCCCAGTCCTACGTCACTGGAGGCCAGGGCACAGAATTTGCCCTGTTGCAGTCCAGGGGGTAGTGCTGGACCTCTCCTGGAGGCGCCATACCCAGGACAACCTTTGCCCACAGGAATTCAGCCCACTGCCAGTTTGAACCTGCATGCACAAGAACACTGTGTCACAAACCCTTTGAGTGAGGTATGACAAAGCTTTTAGAGAGTGAAGAAAAGTCAGACTATGAGTGCTCTGAGTTCTCTTTCAAGGAGGTGTTTTGAGGCACAGCCCATGGTCTGGCTCCTGGATCTCCCAATGCCTCTGAGGTGGCTCAGGTGCAGGTGACACTGAAGTCACATTGTGTGGCAGCCTCTAAGTCTTCTTGCTGAATGAATGAAGCAGGCTGGCTACTTCTCCAGCAACTGTCAGCATTATCACAGGAGTAGTAAATTTTGTAGCTCATTTTTTGATGAGCTACATAAGCCCATGGCACAATCTGCCAGCAGGGACAAGGCAGGCTGTGATCTCCTGATATCAGAGTGGTTGCAGGAGGCAGTAAGGTGGAGACACACAATTGTCTAGTGTTTGGTGAAGCTCCAGCACTGGTTGTTTCTTCTTAGCACCCAAAGGAGTGCCTCTTCAGTGCCTCTTCTCCTTGGCCTACGTTTCAAATACACAACCACATTAGCAAAAGTATTTGTAGGAAGAAGAGTAGGGGAGGGGAGGAGAAGGGAAGACAGGAAAAAAAAAGAAAAAAAAAGAAAAAAGAAAAGAAAAGAAAAGAAAAGAAAAGAAAAGAAAAGAAAAGAAAAGAAAAAGCAAAGCTTGTATCCTGGACCCCACCATTAAAACAAAAAGAAAAGTGGAGCAAGGGAATGCTTCAATGTCAGCATAGGGTTTAGGACAAATATGTTGTTTTCCCAAATTTCCAGCAATATCTAAGACACATTCCAGTTCTTACTAGTATTTGCTTGTAGACCACAAACTGCATTTTGAGGTGTGATCCCCAGTTTCTTTTGGTATGTCCATGCCACCAAGCTTTGCATCCTACTTTGCACTGGGATCCTGGTTTCCCAGTCACCACACAGTTTCACAGAAGTTTTGTACTGAAGCATACAAAATAGTGGCCACAGTGAGAAAAATGCAGGCAAGGAAGACAGGATAATCTTTATTGGATTCCACTCTCCCTCTGCAAGTTCAATAGAGATGGGAACCACTCTTGTCATCCAAGGATGCTCCAGCAGACCTGGAGCACTGTCCTGTTGGAGTTTGAGATGCGACAGCACGTGAAATATGACACATGCCTGATGGTGCCCACTGTAGTTGCACTGAATTTACTCAAAGCACCCAAAACCTCAGTGATGTGACCCAACCAGAATGCACTGCATCACACTGGCTGGGAAATGTAGTATGTGCTCCACCACAGCATCCACAGGCACTGAGGGCACTGCCCCTGGGCACCCAACTGCAACACAGCTGCTGCTGGAGCTGACAGAGCTGTATCACTGCACAGGGAATTATGGAGAGAAACACAGTGAGATGTCAGATGCTGAAACCCAGCTCTCGTTTGAGGACCAAGGACAGAGAGAGGCACCACGTGTGCAAAGGCTAGGTGTCACCCCAGGCACGTGTCCCAAAGCATGAACCGTACTGGAGCAAGGTGATGCTGTGGGAGGAAAGGGGAGGACAAAATCTATGCCACCCACTTCTTAGCAGATCGGTCACTGTGCAGTTTTCTAACTGCACTTTTGCTATCTGCCTCTCTTTTGATAATTCACCTCCCCGCCTGCCTCCTCCATCACAGATATTCCATTCCCTGATGCAATTAATTTGCTGGTCTCTATTTCATAGGCTTCAGATGTCCTTAAACCTTAGAGTAGTTGCCTTAACAGCAGCAAAAACATTTGTAGAAGTGAGAACTACTCAAGTGAAGAAGAATTTATGTATAATTTGCAGCAATTGGTTGCATTTCAACTCTGGACTGTGCAGATTTTTGAGCCCAAAAGATTTAGATACTTTATATGCAAGATTATTACATTCTTCTAAAGCAAGGAATGATTCATTCCAGTCGTGACTGAAGCTTAGGGCTTGCCTCCAGTTGGAAATTTACCAAAATAGTTATTCTGGAAGAAGTCTTGGGGTAACGGCTCTTCTTCTGGAATTAAAATGCCCACACAGTGTTTGGTAACACTGTCGTTATTCTGAAAGAGCTGTTCTGCTACATTTGCAAGTGTTGACTTCCTTGTGTCAGAGGCTGCAGAGCAGGTTATCCTTGCTGTGGGATTTAAGACGAGGAGGTAAAAGTGTTTGTTCTGGTGTCTGAGCATAAGAGTAGACCTGATCTGCAACTACGTTTTTGAGAGACCTCTAAAACTAAATGGGTGGAAACAACATAACAGCACCAATGTTCTCCACCAAACTGGAGGCATAGTGCTATAGAACTTACTTTATGATATAATTTCTAGTTTAAGTTTTTCATCAGAGATTGCCTGGGACATGAGGAAACACTGCCATATTTTAGTAATATTTTCTTCCTGGTTTCATGTAATAGTTTTAGTAGTGAGAAAGTTTTGATTTGGCCTTTGGTCCTTCTTACTACCCTTGTTTCACCACATGCCCAGCCAAACTGATGCAGTGCAGCATCAGAATAACAACAGGCCAATATGCTGCTTCCCTGGGAACATGAAATTTGGCAAGTCCCTCAGATGCTTTATTTCTCAATAATGCTACTGAGAGACTGAGTCCAAACCCAGAGGGGATTGTCTTCCCTGCAGGTGTAAGGTCTGCTTGTGCTGATGTGAATCAAGAGGACTGCTGCCCAGCTGTACCCTGTGTTACATTATACTGATCTTCACAGGCACCAGATTTCTCACACGGGGACTTCCATCAGACTAAAGGAGGACCACACACATGAAGGCTGCTCCAGAAAAAGATTGGTGCAACATCCCAAAACCTGAGGGTACTCAATCCAGCCTGTTGCTTCCCAGCCATGTGGAAACCCGAAAGGCTTCTGGTGTTATACATGCCAAAACAGGAGGCACTACATTCGGTGGGAAGTAGTCTTGACCAAATTTTTGTGTTTGAGGCATGTGTGTATAAAAGTATTTTGTGGTTTTGGTAATGCTTGAAGATACAGGTATGGATCTTGTTCTGTGGAAGAAAAAGCTCCAACACAACAAAGAAAGTGAGGCACAGCATTCCTGATATTTTTACATTAAAAATGAACAGTAACTAATAAAACAAAATAAAGATTTTAGGTCTTCAAGATACATAAATAAAAGTACCAGAAGGCACAATTACTGCCTTTTGCAGCTTCTTCCAGTTACTTCTAAAAGCCAGCTGGCAGCAGTGCTGTGGCCAAACCCAGTCTCCAAGTGCCCATCCCCCCTTCCATTTGGTGGACACACTGAAGCTGACACTGGCTGGTGACAGAACGAGAAAGAAATAAACCACTTTACTACCAGTGCCATAGTCTTTATTGTCTGGTTCTTAAAATATCCCCATGGCCTTATATATGCCATAAAGGCAGTTTAGGCTCTTAATGGATAAACAAACATAAACAGTAATGCACAGGCAGGATTTAAGACCATCCACAAACGGTTCATTTTCAGCCATTGTAAACAGGCAGAAACACATTAAAATCTATGCATATTGTTGGAGAAAGTATAACTGGGAAGTGTGCCTAGAACATCTCACATGTTTCTGCCCCAAGACAAATGTGTTCTGGGCAAAGATTATCAAAGTAATGACAAAGGATCACATCCATGCTTGGATGAACTGTTATCTATCCTCCAGAGGGGCAACAGGGACAGGAATTCTCCAAGAACAAAGAAAGGGGTGCTCTGACAGTTTCTGCTCCAAAGGTAACACATGAGAGACATAAGCAGCAGAAAAAGCCTCCAAGCATAGAATCATAGAATCATAGAATATGCTGAGTTCAAATGGACCCATCAGGATTATTGAGCTCAACTCCTGTCCGTGTGCAGTATGGCCCCAGAATCACACCATGTGCCTGAGAGTATTGTCTAAATGTGTCTCGAACTTTATCAGGCATGATGATGCTGCGACCACTTCCCTGGAGAGCCTGCTCCAGTGCTCAACTATCCTCTGGCTGAAAAACCTTTTTCTAATATCTAAGTAAACCTCCCCTGAGTCAGCTTCATGCCATTTACTCGAGTTCTGTCACTGGTCATGACAATGAATAGATCAGTGCTTGCCCCTCCTCTTCTCTCACAAGGAAGTTGTCACTGCAATGAGGTCTCCCCTCAGTCTCCTCTTCTCCAGACTGAAAAGACCAAGTGCCCTCAGCCGCTCCTCATACTTATTCCCCTCAAGGCCCTACTCAGCAAAGTCGGCCTTCTGCCTCATCTCCTTGACTTCTGACATTTGGGAATTGCCTGCTCTTGTGCCCTTAGGAGGTGATGTTTGAAAAATGACCAGCACTGATGGATCCCAATACTTGCAAAAACATTTTATCAGGAGACTTTTCTCTCTAGTTCCCTGAGAGCCTAAAATCTGCTCTCCTCATGTCCAGAGCTGAAGTTTTGCTGGCACTTTTCCTCCTGTAAACAGAGATTTTAAACTCAATTTCTTCATGGTTGCTGTGGCAAAGACAGCCACCAATCTTCACTCTGCTCATGAGATCCACTCTGTTGATAAGCAGAAAATCAAGGAGGGCATCTTTCCAAGTCAGCTCCCTTAGGACCTGTTCCATAAAGTTGTCATCTAGGTTTTCTTTGAATCTTCTGGCCCAGCTATGTGATGGTCCCAGTTAATTTTTGGCAATTCGAAGTCCCTCATAAGGACAAGGGTAGTTGACTTGGAAGTGTCAATTTTTGGCAATTTGAAGTCCCTCATAAGGACAAGGGTAGTTGACTTGGAAGTGTCCCTAAGTTCCTCAAAGAATAATTTTTTGGCATCATCGCTCTGGCCAGGAGGTCTATAGTAGACTCCCACAATGTCATCTGCATTATTTATGTCCCTGTGATTCTTACTCAGAGGCTCTTAACTGTGCCATTGCCAACTGTGAGCTCCATACATTCTAACCCTTCTATTACATACAGAGCTACCTCTCCACCTCCTCTGTTCTGCCCATCCCTCCTGAAGAGCCTGTAACCATCCAACAGGGTATTCTCATCACAGGACTCATCCCACCAGTTTCACTTATGCCAATAGTGTCAAAACTCTAGGACTGGAAAAGCTTCCAGCTCATCTTGTTTGTTCCTCATGCTGTGTGTACTGGTGTAGAAACATTTCAGGTGTAGTACATCTCTTGAAGCAGTTTGAGAGATCCCATGAGTGTGGGTTTTCTCAAGTTTTGGCATACCATCCCATTACTCACCACTGAAGAGCCTGGTTTTGTCCCTTCCCTCCTTCCAAGCTACTTTAAAGTTCTATCAACGAGCCTTGCTAGCTCCTGTGCTAGAACTCTTTCCCTGCTCTGAGAAAGGTGCAAGCTTGTGGCTCCAGGCTGCATGGGGAAATTCTGTGGGGCAGAGAGGAGAGCTGGAAGTAGGATTGGCTCCATCTTCCTCCGTTCAGCCACAGCAGCAGCAGCAACAGCAATGCTGCATGCAAGGTTTGCACAAAGCATGCCGTGATATATTCAATGCAACAGCAGCAGGAGGACTCTGTACCTGTGACACAGAGGGTCAAGTGAAACCAAAATCCTGCATTTCCCAGAGCCTTCCAGCAGCACTGCATCCCCAGGCACTCTACATGGTACGTTGCTGCATAGCAGCTCAAAGTGGTCCTGATGTTCAACAGCCTTTTCTGCAAAGTGTAATTACTTTGCATCCTCCCTGTCCCATGGCGGCTGGCAGCACAGCTGTAGCATTTAAAATACAGGGCTGTGCCTGGCTTGCAAAGAGAGGGCCAAATGCAGTCCTGGAATACTCAGGGAAATCTGTGTCAATTTTAATGAGACATCATGGTTAGATTCACTTGTGGGACTCTTTAACAGTCAAACAGAGAGCACTTTTAGTCCTGCTGTGTTGTAGGGTCTCAGGAGTCACTACTGCATGAGGAAAACATGTCTTCACCAGTATACGAAGGCTGAGAGGGTCTTATTTTCAAGATATATTTCAGCTGATTGGATTTGCCTGTAAGCCAGATACAAGCATGATGAGCAAGAACTTGTGGAAGAAAATGAAACGTAATTCACCAGTAGATTGTAAAAATAGAGACTTAATTTTTATGCAAGTGTTCATTCCAGGATCTGAATATTGGAGCTAATATTTTCCTAATAGCCACTATTCTCTGTGTACTCTCCTTCAGCATGTTGCATTCCCTGGAAAATTGGTGCTGGCCCATGAATAGGCAATTGCTTGTTTCCTCCTTGTTTTTCTTCCACCTAGAGGAGGGAAAGGAAGAAGGACCCATAAGGTTGACTTTTCACTTCTGGAAAATGGTAGCTTGTTAATGCAAATGATTATTTTTTTTTGTTTTATCCTTTGTGAGACTCTAGGTAGAAAACACTTTTAAAGGAACCTAGTGCAGGCTTGCCTGCAGAGGTTATGAGGAGGAATGTACAGGTTGATGCAAGGGCTTTTAGCAGCAGTCAGGAATTCATCAGGTCTCAGGAGAAGACCATCTGATCTAGAAGACATCCCTGACAGTACACTGAAATGAGCCATGGCTTACTAGAAGAGTGAGATGGGAAATTAGCAGGTGATGAACATGCTCTGAAAGGTAGCCCATGGGATCCGCGTCCAAAGACCGGTCAGTCAAAACAGTGAGAGGGCATAGGATAAGTGTTAATGGAGGGTAATGGCCAGATTCTGGGGACTTCATGGGGGCTCCATGTCATGCTTTCTGGCTCTTAGGGGTAAAGCAATGGGGGCATACCTCTCTTTCAAGAGGCAGGTCAACGGAGAGGACCATCACTGCTCTTTGCCAGAAGCAAGACTACATGGGCACTGGCTGTTGCCAACATGTTGCAAGCCACTTTGCCCTGGGAGTTATTTACCTCCAATGAGTGCTTTTATTTGCATTTTCTGCAGAACCAGCTAGTCAATGTGTGTATTTTCTTTTTATTTGCAGGAGCAGGTATACCTGGAGGTTTGACTCTACCTTGCTTTGGCAGTCCAACAACAAGATATTAAAGCAGTTATGTTTGTTGTGTTAACAAGCTGTGGTTTGTTTTAGTTTAAGGTTTACATTTTGTATAGTTCAGCACAAAACTCACATACCGTACTTTATGAAAAATTAAAAAAAAGCCACCAGCTCTCAGTGCTCTGTTTATGTATTTCCTTCAATCCTTTATTAAAGTGCTATTAGAAAATGAGAAGTTGCATAAAAGAACTTGGATCTCTTTATTGTAAGTGTGCTGAATGGGATTGCCAACTCAATGAACCTTTAAAATACATTTACTGACCTGTTTATCTTTCCAAAATTGATGTACGCTTTATATGCAAGCTTAATTTAATTTCCATATTAACACTGTTATCTGCAAATAAAAAGAGCATAAAGTCTACCTTTAAGAGAGAGGGTAATAGATCGAATTGCATAAAATGTTAGCAGATGTTATTTTCCTCAAAGAAATTAATTTAAATAAATTGAATAGGAACCTGCAGAAAGAACTGGGTAACTGAGCCTATGCTTCTAGAAAATATTTCTGGCAGCTGTATTCTGGAAACATAGCCTATTATAAAATAATCAAAAACTCCAGGTTTTGTACTGAGGGGCCCATTTTTAAATATAATTGATTTGCTGGTGATGTACTGAACAGACTGAAGAACAGTTGAAAGCAAAGTCATTTTCCCAACCTGTGGAGAATCCTGCCTGAATCTCAGAGGCCATTTGCTGTCAGATGACCTTCAAGAATTTTTAAATCTATCTTTGACATCACAAGGGAAAAAATGCCTGCCCCAAGCACTCAGCATAGCTTTTTCAGCAAGCTGAAGACAGCATTTCCACAGCAGAACTTTTCTCACTGAACAACTAAGATAACTTTCAATGGCATCCTCACAGATACATCTTGTGGTGGCTTCACTGAGATGTCACCTCCGTTCAGGTGAATATTCATCAGGCTCCAATTTTTCCTATGCCTGTCTGGTCTCAAACTGCAATGATTGCTTTTTTTTCTGCCTGAAATGTGTTTTCACAATGTTGCGTGCAACCTGAAAGAGTGAAGGCTCTTTGCACAGTCAGCTCTTTCCTGTGCCATCCCATGGCTGCCAAGAATCTCAAATATGACTGCACCTTGAAGACCGAATAGTGCAAGAAGAAATACAGAAAAGAAAGATATGATCTGCAGGTCACATAACAGGGGATCAAGTGAAAACAATGCAAATAAAGGTTGATTTTTTTCTTTTCCACCATAATTTAACCTGACATCCAACCTAATAGGAAGGAAAAAGACAGAAGAGTTGTGTTGTTAAGAAAAAGCAGATAAAGAATCAGTTCTTCCTGTTCACAAGAGATCCAACAAGGGATCCAACAAGGACACCACAAGGGAAAAGATCCCATCATCCAGCTCCCTGTTAGTGGACTGCTTCCAATTTGTGCCCCAGCTCTCACTGCCTGGCACATCTCTGTTTATTCATTTTAAAAATCTCATCACGCTCAGCAGAAGCAGAGTAAACTGCAGGAATATCCTGTCTGTCACTGCTACACCAGACTGGTGAGAAATTCAGCCCTTCTCACCTAAGATCACTTTCCCGTCCTTTTATCATTATAGGTAGATCCAGTCCGTAAGCTCAGCTGTGTTAGCTTAGCAGCTCCTTCTTAATATCACTGCTTGTCAGAGAAATAGAAACTGTAGATTTTCTAGTGCTTACTATAGAAAAGAATCCTCTGGAAGCCCATCGAGGCTCCTGAGAGGAGTCTCAAGCTAGGTCACAGCAACTGCCTTCCTATAGGCAGGAAGCAACACAGTCACAAAGTCACAGAAGAACTCAGTCACAGAATCACAGAATATGCTGAGTTGGAAGGGACCCACAAGGATCATTGAGTCCAACCCTTAGCCCTGAACAGGACCATTCTCAAGAGTCACACCATGTGCCTGAGAATATCGTCCAAATACTTCTTGGACTCTGTCAGGCTTGGTGCTGTGACCACTTTCCTGGGGACCCTGTTCCAGCACCCAACCACCCTCTGGGTGAAGAATCTTTTTCTAATATCCTATCTAAACCTCCCCTGACACAACTTTAGGCCATTCCCTCTGGTCCTGTCACTGGTCATGACAATGAATAGATCACTGCTTGCCCCTCCTCTTCTCTCACAAGGAAGTTGTCACTGCAATGAGGTTTCCCCTCAGTCTCCTCTTCTCCAGACTGAAAAGACCAAGTGCCCTCAGCCGCTCCTCATACTTATTCCCCTCAAGGCCCTTCACCATCTGCATTGCCCTCCTTTGGACACTCTCTAATGGCTTAATATCTTTCTTATATTGTGGTGCCCAAAACTGCCACCATATTCAAGTTGAGGCTGCCTCAGTGCAGAGCAGAATGGGAAAATCATCTCCCTCGACCGGCTGGTGATGCTTTGCCTGATGCCCCTCAGGACACAGCTGGCCCTCCTGGCTGCCAGGGCACTGCTGACTCATATTCAACTTGCCATCGACCAGGACCCCCAGGTCCCTTTCCACAACACTGCTCTCCAGCCTCTCATTCCCCAGTCTGTAAATACATCCAGGGTTGCCCCATTGCAGGTGCAGAATCCAGCACTTTCCCTTTGTTGAACTTCATGTGGTTGGTGATTGTCCAGTCCTCTGATTGTCAAGGTCTCTCTACAGGGACCCCATGTCTTTGAGGGAGTCAACAGCTCCTCCCAGTTTTGTGTCATCTACAAACTCGTTTAGCATTCCTTCCAGTCCTGCATCCAAGTTATTTATGAAGATGTTGAAGAGCACAGAGCCTAAGTTGGAGTTCTGCAGAAACTCACTAGTGACAAGTCCCCAGGCTGATGTTACCCCATTCACTGTTACCCTCTGTGCTCAATCTGTGAGCCAGTTGCTCACCCACCACATGATGTGTGGTGTACATTTTATGGTGGACATTTTATCCAAAAGAATCCTGTGAGAGACAGTATTGAATCTTTACTGGAATCCAAAAAGATTACATCAGCTGGCTTCCCTTGATGCACTAAGTGTGTGACTTTGTCATAGAAGGAAATCAGGTTTGATAAGCAGGACTTTTCTTTCATGAAGCCGTGCTGGCTGTGACCAATGACTGTGTTGTCTTTCAGGTGTTTTTTCAATACCTCCCAGAAAAATATTTTCTGTGATTTTACCAGACACTAAAATGACATGTACCAAAGCCCCTTAAATCCCAGTATTTAAAAAAAACCCAACAAAACTGACCTAAATAGCCCTGCAATGAAAAGCATATGCCTGGGAAAGATCCTCAACAGCACTTCAACAGAGCTCTGTTGACCTCTGTGAAGGCCTGTTTCAGAGCCTGGTTTAGAGAGTACTTTGGGAGGCAGTTCTGAAGGGCAAAGGAATCCAGGAACGCTGGACATTTTTCAAGCAGAAAATCTTACAAGGACAGGAGCAGGCTGTCCCCATGTGCTGAAAGATGAGCTAGTGGGGAAGAAGACCAGCCTGGCTGAACAGATGGTTTTGGCAGGAAACAAGAAAAAAAAGGAGAGTTTATGTCCTTTGGGAGAAGAGATAGCAACTCAGGAGGACTACAAGAATGTCGTGAGGTTCTGTAGGGAGAAAATTAGCAGGACCAAAGCCCAGCTAGAACTTATTCTGGCTACTGCCATAAAAGACAATAAAAAATGTTTTACATAGGATGTAGATGTAGGATTTTTCTACATAGGAAACCAAAGGAGGGCTAGACAGGATCTCCATCCTTTATTGGATGTGGTGGGGACATAGTGGCAAAAGATGAGGAAAAGACTGAGGCATTTAATGCCTTTTTTGCCTGAGTCTTTAATAGTAAGATCAGTTGTTCTCTGGGTACCCAGCCCTTGAGCTGGGAGACAGACAGTATGCAGAAAGAAGCCCCCATAATCCCAGAGAAATTGGTCATAGACTTGATACACCACTTAGACACACAACGGGACTGGATGGGATCTACCCAAGGATACTGCGGGAGATGCTAGAAGAGCTCACAAAGCCATTTTCCATAATTTGCTGTCAGTGCTGACTAACTGGGGAGGTTCCACCTGATGAGGGACCATAAAACATTGTGATTGTTCCCCTATACTCAGCAATGGTGAGGCCACACCTTGAATGCTGTGTTCAGTTTTGGGCCCCTCGATTCAGGAAGACATTAAGGTGCTGGAGCATGTCTAGAGAAGAGCAACAGAGCTGGTGAAGGGTCTGGAGCACAAGTCCCATGTGGAGTGGCTGAGGGAGCTGGGGTTGTTTAGTCTCGAGAAAAGAAGGCTCAAGGGGGACCTTACTGCTGTCTACAACTACCAGAAAGGAGGCTGTAGCCAGGTGGGTTTCGGTTTCTTCTCGCAAATAATAAGAAACAGAACAAGAGGAAATGGCCTCAGATTGCACCAATGGATATTTAGGTTGGATATTAGGAAAAAAAATTCTTCATTGAAAGGGTTTTAAAGCATTGGAACAGGCTGCCTAGAGAAGTTGTGGAGTCCCCATTGGTGGAGGTATTTCAAAGGTGTGAAGTTGTGCCACTTAAGGACATGGTTTAGTGGTGGACTTGGCAGTGTTGAGTTAATGGTTGGATTGGATGATCCTGGAGGTCTTTTCCAACCTAAATGATTCTATAACCTTTCTAGATATGGTACTTCAATTTTTTTAAAGTACATTTTTTACTGTGTATAAAGGTAGACCCTCTTTAGCACTATAAATTACTCCATAAAAGTCTATAAGGCTTCAGGACGAGACTTGTTCCGTCAATCTGTGTAGCTGTAAGCATGTGTTTGACAGGACTGAGATGAATCCCAATTTGGATGCTATCAAAAGGTGCCTATGGCTTGTAGAGGAGGAGGGATCATCCATGCAGCCTGTTGCAGAGCTAAACATGACTGTTCCCATGTGCTGTGCCTGTTCATGCTGCCTGACCCAATGCAGCCCCACCAGATTATATCTGCCACCCTTCTGAGACTTGGGCTTTACCTGCAAGCGGCAGAGGAACTTTGAAAGCTTGTTTTGCAGCAAATGCTAATTTTGTGGCAGCTGTATCAGCCACTCCTCTAGAGTTGGTGCACATTCCCCTGGCTTAGTGACTGAGATAAAGCATGGCTGGAGAAATTCACAGAATAAAAACATCTGCTGAGGAAATTAAATGCAAAAATGGGGAGTATCCTCCTAATAATACTCCCTGGCCATCTCGTATTTGCTCCTGTCAAGAGACCAGAAAGCATTGATGGTCCCTTCCCACCCCAAGACCCATGTATGCACACATGTAGGTGTCTCCAGCTTCCTCGCATTGAGGCTTAACAGGAAAGTCCTCTGGAAAATCTGAGGGGGAGGGAGACACATGAGGCAAAGGATGGCTGCCTGAACCTGTGCCCTTTGCAGCCTGAGATATCTCCAGAACTGAGGGGAATTCAGGGGAAGCAGTAAGTTCCCAAAAATTCAGCAGCATGGTTTTAGCAGAAGTGGTAGGGAGGGAAGGAAAATGGCTGAGGAGGTCCTGGGATTGGAGCTGAAGTGAAGGTTCTGCATCTTCACTGGCCATGGAAAGGGCTGTCAGTACCTCCAGTGTCCTAGAGATAAGCAAGACACCAGGGATTCCATTTTTGTCCCTCGGTAGTGGTCTTCTATGAAGACCTACCACATCTCAGCTTTCTGGTAATGACTCTTGGATGCGCATGGGAAAATAACTCCCAGGGGCAAGATGGCTAGTCATGGCTCTGCATGGGAGGTGAGGAGCAAGTTCCACCTCTGGAGGTAGTGCATGGGAGAAGCAACCCAATGGGACCATGGCAGGAAGGTGCTGCCTCCATGGTCACCACCAATGAACTTTATTACAGGGACTGGGAAGGATTTGTCATTTCTACCATTGAGATTTGTAAATCATCAAGACCTTGCTATAGGGGGAAAGCAGCCAAAAAAGTGCCAATCAAACATCCAGTAAATTCAGCTCCTACTCCTCTTGTCTCAGCTGCTCAGGAATAGAAGACTAGAAGGAGTGTCACTTAGGTCCCATTAAGGGCACAGCTGGCATGAAATGTCTTGTCAACCCCAATAATCTGAAAGTGCAATGGATCAGCTCAGGACACTTCAGGCCTCTGGAGCATGTAAAGCACTGGCTGACACAGTTTATTGTGTAGTAGCAGCGGTTGCATACAAGGGAGCAAGATGTTAGGGATGCAGTTTCTGTTTTAAAAAAGTGATACACTTAATAACTCTGTCCAGAAATATGTGGGATAGCATGAAATTGTGAATTGTCATTTATTTTTCCAACATATTTTGAACATTGTCCATCAAAACAGCTTTGCAGTTTAGCAGAGGTTTAAAAGCATTTTATTATATGTGACAATAATGATACATCTTTAGCATCTTGTCACATATTCAGAGGAGATTGCCTCAGCCTTGACTTTTCTTCCAACAGCACCTCCTTCCCTAATGGCATATTCTCTTTGTTCACATTTTAAAACTGAAGTGCTCACCAGCAGTCAGAGACCAGCAGAAGCAGTCTCAAAAAGCAATAAAACAGGCCCAAGAATTTGGATAGAGAGAAAGAGAGCAAGAGGAAAAAAAATAATCATTTAGTATAATTGAAAACAAGTTTACTGCTTTCTCTTCCTTGAAACCTGATTATCACATTTAAGAAACATTTTCAGACCCATTTCTCATGGTATTTTTCAGTCTTCTGGCTAGTCTGGGACTCAACTTCAAGGTAAAGTCTTGGAGGCAATATACACCTCATGAGATACAAGTTAATTTGTCTTGTTCTCTGTTTCCTGAAGCTCAGATGTGTTTAATGGGAGGGAAAGCAGTATTCTCAACTAAATCCAGATGCTCAGTATCTGATTTTCATAACTAAGTCCCTCAAAGGCACAGCTCAAAAGACCTCCTCCAGAAAAGCCTGGCTGTAAAAATGTGAGTGGTCCCAGTGACTTCAGCAGAAGTCCCACAGGATTCATCTGTGACTTCTGTGATTTGTGGGATTAAGGCCTTCACATGTTTACTGTGTTACAGGTTTCAATGCCACTACAATTTCCTGAAAATTATGAATTGTACTCTTTTCAAGTAAACACATGGGAAATAAGTATCTGGCCAGACCTGTTATGGAGGAACACCATGCTCTCAAAGTGGTGCTACACAGACTTATCAGACTTTTCCAACTTCAAATTGCTCTGTACATGCACAGCAGTGAATTAACTCTTAGCTCTAAAAATGCAATGTTCTTACAAAACAAAAAATCTCAGGGTTTCAGGAAGTTTGTCTAAGCCTGCAGGGCTTAGACATGGTGTACAAGACCATGGTGGTCACACCCTGTGGCTCTGCTGCATGTTCCCTGGGTGGTGTGACCAGAGATGACTTGGTGCTAGAGAGAGAAAGCAGCATGGAAATTATTGCAGTCTAATCTGTATCTGCTTGGAAATACACAAAGAGGTTGCCCTGAGCTGAGTGCCTGACTTGCTAGCTGCCCCACAGTCTTCTCCTACTACTACAGGCAGATCTGGGCTGGTTGAGTGGAGAAGGCAGCAACCCATGCAGCAATGCCCATTGCCAGGCCATATCCCTTGGAGCAGAAGTAGGGAGTCCTTCTATACTGGTTTCCCTGCAGCCCCTGTCCCAGCCTGACCTTTCTTCCTTCCTTTCCTAGGAGGTCTGGCCTGCTAGTCCCTAGGAGGAGATGGTGTTGGTGTCATCAAGTGTGTGAGACAGGAAAAGTAGTGCCTTTTTGCATACTCAGCTCCCTGAGCACCTCAAATTTCTTTCAGCACCTCTTCACTACAGTGGTCCCCCTGAAATACCTTGCAAACATACTACTTTTCCTTTCCCACAATCTGTCTGACCCCCTTTTGACTTAAGCATCATGAGTCAGAGGCCATTGACTCTCCACCAGGTCTCCTACTCCCCTTTCCTATTCTCAGTCTTCCCTGTTTCACTTTAGCACTGCATTTTTCTTACTGTGTGGAGAGTTGTGTCTGGTTCAGTTAAAATCAGTTATTTGCACTGCTCCAGAAGAAATATTCTTAAAATAATTAGTTCTTCTTGATTTTCAACCCAGATAATTCTGCGCTGAGTTTTGGTCTCAGCGCTCGGTGAGGTCTCCAGTCAAAGGCAATTTCTGCTCCAGACCGGAAAGTGAAGTTGGTACAGCCTCCATGTGAACCTATAAATCATCCCAGGTTTAGAGAGGAGCTTTATGGACCATTCAGTCCTCTGGGCTGCTGAGCTAGAAAAATGTGTAATTTTACAGCACTTTCAAACAAGATGAGGTTCATCTGTTTTGCCTATGAACCTCTTGCACAGCTTCAGCAGTAACTCAAAGTCCTGAACTGGTGAAAGCTGTTGCTGAAGGAATGGCCTTATGCCAATTCATACCATCTGAGGTGATCTCTGTCCAGTACATATAATAGCAATTATAGTGCAGGCTGCGCTGTACATCTGACAAACTGAGCTGAGGCATAATCAATAAACTTAATTACCTATCACAGCCTGCCCACAGAGTATACAATTTTAATTCAATTATAACTCCCAAAAAATGACACATAGCAGAGCATATATATTTATCATTGAGGTCTAAATCAGCTGTGTGTGTCAAGGCTGACGCTTAAAAATGAAGATGTTTATAGTTTCTGGAGGCCAAAGAAACCCACATAAAAAGCACATTCTTTTCTTCTCAAAATAACTAAAAATGGTATGTCACTGACGGAGGATTCTCTGCCCAGAAATGAGTCCAGAACCACAGTAAGCAGCACATTGCCTCCCCTGAGTCCTGAGCATAAAAATCAGAGAGGGAAGGAATCACAAAATCATCTCCAATGTAGCAGCCAACAGACTCCTCTCTGCCTCCACTGCCCTGGTGTCCAGGATGCAGCAATTAGGAAGATGCCTCCTAACTCAGGGAGGCCAGAAACAGTTCCCAGCCTGCCTGGAACAATATTAAAACCAAGAAACCTTTGTCACAGCTATACCAAGTGCAAAAACTTTCCACATTTGTTCTCACTTGAGAGTTTCTGGGTTTCATCTTTAGGGACCTTATTCATCTGTACATCTGCCCCTGCAGATACACCTTTCCTACGACAAATACACTGGAATGCTACACCCTGAGAAGTTAAAAATGACTAGCTGGCAAGAAATATAAAGCTAATATCAGGAGAACTGATAAGGAGCAAGAGCCAGGGGATTTGCTGCACAACTTAAAACCAATGTCGTGTCATGGTCACCCATGCAAATCCTTAGGTAGTAGTCACCATGTCTCATAACCATATTCATAAATGTATTAATGGCCTGTTTATACCTTTTCGTTCTTGTTCAAGTGCTGTCCTTCAGCATAACAGCTGGGGTTTTTTCCCTGGTGTCCATCCCCAATATGTTTATAGGCAGCAATCAGATCCTTTGTTTTGCCACCTTTAACAAGGCAAGCTCTTCCTCCTTCTTTTAAGTGAGGCTGTTTGTTTGTAACATGTTCCTGGGTCTGTTTTGGTTGATTTTGTCCTTTGTGGATTTGGGATACCAGGTTGGCATGGACAGATTGAGATCTTACTGGCGCCTTCTACACCAGCATAGATCTTTCCCCTTCTCTTTTGCAAATTACCTGGTGTCTGAATTGCTTTGACTGTTTGGGGTTTTTTTGCAACAGAACTGGGTGGCTACAATCACCATTAAGTCCAGTTTGACAGAAATAAGCCCATGACATTGTCTTCAGCACTTTCCATTCCAATCCCTGCTTAGGTCCTTCCAGAAGCTGTTTGTCTGAGATTTAGTCTTGCAAGGCTGAGCTAATCCCCAAATTAAAAATGTCACATTTCTTCTTAGACTTGCAAAGCCTATTTTAAAATCCATTTGGAATCTCTGGCATCTAACTGGATATCATTTATTGGTCTCAGTTGTTGCTGTCTAGTGCCAGTGATTGTAATGCTGGATGTGCAGAAACCTGCAGCCACCCTGGAAGGAGCTATGGCTGCCCAACAGTGGTGGAAATCCAGCAAGGCTCTCCAAGTGGCATTGTCTTTTGTCCTAGTGTCTTAAACCAAAGCCAGTCTTCATCCATATTCTACTCCCATAGGCTTGGTAAGGGCCATGCAACCCTGTTCCTGCATCTGTTTCTGTGGAGAAGAGACTTTTCTGCATGAGATAGATGTATCTCATTTTTTTCCTGCTCCCACTTCTGAAATGGCTGTGGGAACAGAGGAAACTCAGCAGCTGTTTCAGCCTGAGGCCCTTGGATAGCACTTCTGAGAAACTCCGTCCAACATGCCAGGAGCTGGGATGGACAAAGGGCCCCTGAGTAAACAAAGCCGAGGGAGTCTTGTTCCTTACAATCTCTGTTGCTTCAGGACAGAGGTGCCAAACACCTGCCCTGTTGGCTCACTGTTTAAGATGGCTTATGGGTCTTTATAAATTCACCTTCATCAAGGAAGAAGACTGTACTCCTACCGTGTGTCAGCTGTGGATGAGGCTATCAAGACAGTTCGCAGAATTAAAACAAACCACTAGGGCAAGATATAATTTTCTCCTTCCCCATTCTGTTAGTTTTGAAAAGCAAACAGGCGTGAAAGCTACAGATTGTCTTGGCTTCACTCAGGTGAAGCCCTCAGCAGCACTAGACATCACGGCTGATGTAAATGAGCAGCATACCTTTCTCTCCCTAGCAAATTCTCTGCTTCTGCAGAATCTGAATTGTCATAAAAAGAAAAACTGAAAAAGACAAAATAATTTAAAGCCTTTTTGATTACAAATTAACCCCCAAATGTGAGCAGAGCGTAACTGATGCTGTGCAGGCTTCCTGCTGCTCCTGGGAGCCTGAAACAATCGCTTGGAGATGTATGAAATCCGCTGCCCTTGTTAATGCACTGGCAGTGCTAGCAGGAATGCTCAGCAATAACTCCAAGTCTGCCAGCATTGTAGTTTCCCATCATCTAGAGGGGTGTGAACTGCAGTGGAACCAGAGTCCTATGGTGGAGTAGGAATCCTTGCAGGGAAGGGGTGGCAGAGGGAAGAAGGAGAGTGAGGATAGGTGTCTGAAGGATGGCTGTGACACTTCCTCTCTTGTCCAGCTCCCTTGCAGCTCTCTGTCTGGAGGGGGTCTCCTGTGTGATTACATTTGGTCACTGGTAGGGACCTAGTGCTAATAGTCTGTTACTATGTGGTTGCCCTGTTAACTCTGCCTGTCCCTGATTCTCCATTTCTCTGACACCAACAGGGCATGGTCGCAACTCCAAGGATAGGACAAAGACTGATACTTCTGGAATACTCTGCAAACAGAGATGCAAAGACCATCTGAAAGTGTATCTGGTGGCTCAGACTCAGGGTCTTCCCCATTCTTTGTTACTCAGAACCGATATGCTGGATGTGCAGATAGTCATGGTCCTTTGTAGATCCTCTAGGAAGAGCTAAAGATAGAGTAAACAGGGAAATCCAGAGAAGGGTTCCACCTTGTGATTCCTTCAATTTATTAATCTTTCACCTGTGGCAAGTAGCAAGGAAGGAGATGAAATCTGGAGGAATATCTCACTGGTGACAGTTGAAGCGTGTGTGTGTGTAAGTCCTTCCCTGCACCACATGCTGTCCCAAGAGAGGTACAAGGAAAGGACATGAAAGAGGCAAGAGGCACTTTGGAATCTGTAGGAATTGGAGGAAAGTTGGGAAAAGGGGTATATTTTGTGCATGGACAATAGCAGGAAGAGTTTTAAATAGAAGATAAGAGAAGGTGACAGGCTAGGAAATGCATTTTTTTTCAGAAGGATTTTGGATAGTAGGTTATATGGCAGAGAGTCTGAAGTATATAAAAAAGCAGTGGTGTGCAGCCTGTGATGGCTACTCAGAGATGTTCTTAAACCAGAGGTGGCTGAAGGGATCTCTCAACTGACTCCAGGCAGAAAGATTCAAAATGAGTTCAACTGAAGAAAAATAAATGTGTCGGGTGTGTGACAGAGGAGGGTAGTCAGATATACCCATCGGCTATCAGTCTGGTACCAGATGAAATGGCTGGGAGACATTAACCAGGTTTAAAAGATATTATGTGATGAGACCTGCAAATAAAACTAACTTGGCACTTCTGCTCTCAGATACAATGATATATTTATGGTGATTACAGTGGATGAGCAATGAATGTTCAGTTTTTATATTTTTTGTCTCTTGACATCTATTCTGATTTGCAAACGATAGACCAACACTCTACTGATTAGAGGATTATATGACTAACTTTCAGCAGAAAAATAGAAATCTGTCTTTTTTTCTGCTTGAGATGGAAGGAAAGTCATCAGCACTAAAGATCTGGCATCAGGGCTCTAGGTTTATTTTCATCTGAATATTGAGAATTCTGGGCAAACACAGCACAGTCCATCACATTCAGATCTTTTCATGTTAGTCTTAGCAAGATTCATGGCACTGATGGAATAGAGGAGAATACGGGAATTATTAATGCCAACAGTGTTATGCAGTTCTTGGTACCTACCTTCCAGAAGTAACAGGAAACATTGTTGACGTGTGGTACAGTATTATTTACTTTTCACTGCTCAATCTGTTTCCAAATTGTATGAATGCCACTCACTAAGGCTGAGATATGAGGCAGGATGACCTAGAGAGTGAAGGGGCAGGAATCTGTGTGCAGATATTCTGTGTAAGCTGTGCCTCACTGTGATGTCCTGTGTGATTTCCTCATCCCATGTGGGACTAGCATCTGCTGCTTTGTTTGATATACCTGCATCATGTCCCAGAAGGATATGCATCATTTGGAAATCCCCTGAAGGGGATTTCCAAATCCCCTGAGGACAGCTTTACCTCTGCCCCTGCATGGCCATTACCTAATTACTAGTCACTAGATTTCCTTTTACTTTTCCATAAAATTACTCTTAATAACATTTTGAGCATCACAGCTGTGCTGTAGGGCTAAGGTCAATGATGTTGGAAATATGTGCTGTAATCATATGACATAAATAACTCCTGGGTGTGCCATGGGTCTAGTTAGGGTTAAGACACAGGACCACAGCATCAGACTTTCAGGCAGAAAAGTCCCTGCTCCTGGGTGACATCTACAGTCCCAAGAGCATAGTGTGAAGGAACTGGGGACAAGCAAAACTCCCCATGTGAGAATGTAAGACAGGAACTGGGGGACAGAGCAGAAGGGGGAGCTGTCATCCTTCCCAGTCCTTCTGATAAATCAGAGTCAAATATTCAACTCCTTCACAAGCCCACTGTGGTGATCAGGGTTTGTGCCGTTCCTGGAGAACTAAATGTTCCAGGTAAGTGCTATTATTAGGTGTCCTGAGAGCAGAAGAGAAGAACAAGCAAGCAGTCAATTTTGTAACCTATGGATATTGAATTTAAAAAGTCAGAAAGGACAGAAATGAGAAAGACTGGGAAAAGGAGATGGCCTTTCTGCAAATGCAGAAGCTGCCCTGGCAAAGACGTGCATATGAAGTTGACAGAGATGCAGCATAACAGCAAGGTTTGAGCTTCAGCTTAAGTGGTCTGATTTCTGGATCTGCAGAGAGCAGCACTGCAGAAAGAGAAATGCCTTGGGGTGCCACAGAGATGGCTCTTTTCCACCTGGGGAGAGAGTCACACCTACAAAATCAGAAAAGATGCATGGGCAGCAGTGAACAGGAAGCATTTCTTTGCTTCTTTGTTTCTTGCTGTTTCAGGGCTGATGTTTCCCCTGAAACAAGCAGGCAGTGATCTAATATTCACTGTGCATGTGTGTTTTTCACCCAGTGCATCATTAACTCACTGAACAGTCTCTAATGCCCATCATATTTAATATGTGATGATCCAGGTATAGTCTGCTCTGGAAGTGGATGAAGCACAGCTTCCTGGAGCCCATTTCCAGCCTTTTTTCTCTGTGTGTGTGCTCTGTTTTGCATTTGTAGCTGATCTTTTGCAGGATGAGTCCTGGTGTTCTTCTCAAGTGTGTCAGCATGAGCATGGGTGAGGATGGTGAGGCAGAGCGAGCCATTCTGCTGGGCCTTTGGGAACTGCTGCTCTGGCATACTTTGATGCAGTTCCTCTGATGCCCTATGCTCATTTCAGAGGTTGGCAGAGCTGGACCTAACCCAGAGCCAGCTCCTCCCACGCTGCCTGTCCATCCTCAGCCTGCATGTGTAACTGATGAGAAACTGGCCTCTGATGATTTAAGGTGAGACTGAGAAAAGTTGCTTGGGAAAAATCAGACCAAGTGAAGGCTTCAGACATCCTCTGCCTAATGTCTCCCCTCTCATGCAGTAGCAAGCTCAATTTGAAGTTTGGTCCTGACTTTGGAATTAGGTTTTGCCCTGAGTGGTCCCTAGATATTCTCTAGACCTTGAGCTGACTGGCAGAGAACATAACTCTCATGTTAACCACTGGGTAATCCAGAAGTACAATTTGGCCCTGGAGGGAGGGGAACAACCTGACAGTGTCCTGCTGACAGGGATAGCCCAAAAGGACCTGGGGAAATTAAGGAAAGGATTCCTTACCCCAGAAAACTTTACAGCTGATGCTGGCTGTTCAGCTGCTGCCCAGACAGCAGGCAGCAAGCCTGCAGGAGCTGGGGATGAGGAGGGGAGGCTCTGAGGAGGGCTTGTATAGCCCAGGAGCATGGAGTTCTGCATGCAGTGCTGCCATGGCTTGAAAAACGTGCCACGTGAAAACAGAACTGAGGAGCAGAGGCACGAAGCTGTCCTGTGGTTTATGAGCTCACCTGCTGGCCTGAAAGTTCTGCTGACCACCTGGCTAGTGTTGACAGCAGGGAGCCTGGCCTTGTTGCCTCCCCAGGCTGGGGTCAGGGGGTGCCTCAAAGAGCTGCTGTAGAAGCACAGAGCAAAGCAGAAATAACCTCAAAGTGTAATACTCCCTGGTCCCCAGGCTGGGGGCTGTACAAACATAGAGCCAAAACAGAGTCCCTGCACCAGAAAGCAGATCCCCCCATCTTCTTCCTGCCCTCAGGAGGCTTCCCTGGTGACTGACTAAGCCTCATGACAGGAGCAGTAATTGCTACTGCTTTATCAGGACTGTTTTAGGATAAATTCTATCTAATGAGAATCCATTTTGCATGTAGCAGGTAATTAAAGGATGCTTGAACAGGAAAAAGATGTGTAAGCCTCTGAACACAGCTTTCTGGAGAGAAAGTGCAAAACAAAGGTTAAGGCATATATTGTGCCAGGTGTTTCTGTCAGTGGCTGGAAGGATGAAAAATAAGCCCCTTCAGGACCCATACCACTGCACCTTCCCGAGATGGCAATCTATGTGTGCATGTGCTCATGTACTTGTGTGCAGACACATCAGAGAGCTACTGCGGACATCGGCAGGAGGCTTCACACCTCACTTGGCAAAAGGCAGTGCAGTGACCAGAAAAACCTGCAGCCCACCATTTGCATACTCCAGGGATCCCTGCATGAATCCAAGAAGGATGAAATAACTGTAAATTGAGGGATTATCTGACTATAAAGGGCAAAATGGAGGAAAAAAAGGGAAGCCATTTCCAGTTTCATTATCCTTAATATCTCATTCACTGTTGTGGCTTCATATGCCTCCTGACCTTTTTTTGTTTGCATTTTCTCCCCAGTGTAGTGAGGGAGTGAGCAAGCAACGTCCTGACTTTAGGGGAGGAAGACACGTTGGCTTTGGGACAGGTCTCCAAGCCTTGTGTGCTCAGCACAGCATTTCTGAAGAAAAAACTCCCTTTGTTGCAAACACCAACAGTGGGAGCTACTAAGAAGAAAACTTCAGGGAAGGCAGTGGCTTAATCACTACATAAACCAAAATGGCATAATTCAGATTTTTCTTGTCTTCAAAGTCCTCTCCTCCTCTCTGCTACTGTCCTTCTAAGCTTTCCATATCTCTGGAGACAACATCTTAAACCCATAAAAATAGACATAGGAATGAGAAATGGCTGAAATAATTTCAATTCCTCTCAGTTCACACTCCTCAGCAATCCCAGAGGCTTCTACCCCACAGCAGCAAATATCTCTGGAAGGCAGCTCATACCAGCTATCTTAGCATTTGTAGCTCAGGGAGATGGCCAAGATGACCATTGGAAGTGACTGTTTCTCTCTCCCAACATGATAAGGGAACAAGAACAACCAGCTTAGATTAGACACTGAGAGAGAGATTCATCTCGCTGAACTTTAAAAGCCTGCATCATAACGGTAACAGTCTGGATTCTCTTTATAGTTGACAGAGAAAAAGCCGCTTCTACATGTGATTTGCTGGATCTCTTTTAGATATATTTTTTAGGATGAGATGTGCTTACGCATCAGAAGTGCCTGTTTCTCTTCATTGCCTATAAAGGAGCCAGCATGACTAGCTCAGCTGTTGACGTGTGCACTGTAGGAATCTAAATTTGGGCAGATGAATTCCATTTCCAACTTTCAGTCTGCTGGAGTTAGGTAACATGAATTCTACTGTGGGCAAGTGCTAAATATTTGAATAGGTGCTATTTTTTAATTCACCCTCTCCTTGCAAGACGACCACATCACTAGGGTTATCTGTGGGAAGAGGAAGCAGTGCGTGTCATTAAAACCAGAAAACATCCAAATTCTATACTTTTTTTGGCACAGATTACCATGTAAACTGCAGCAGATTCCTTAATCCTTTTGCTTTTTAAGCTTTACCACCATTCGATTTTCAAATGTTAGCTTATGATTTAATTCCTGAATGTACAGACAATACTTTTTAGCACTTCACTGTTCTTGTTTTTCCTTAGAACACTTTAATGTGAACATATGACTTTATGTCCAGATCCATTACATTTTGAGTGTTTTGCCTTTCCCACCCTCCTCTGGGAACTGCTATGCATTTCTTTCATAAATTTGAACTCTCAAGCTGGAAGAACGGCAATAGTCTTTAATATCAGAGCAGCACTCCTTCACATTTGCTAGCTCGGAGAGGAGTATTTAATATTTTTTCTCCCTTCTAGTTTTCTTATTTTTCTTGAGTCTTTAGTTCTTTGCTGATGTGTAGGGCAGTATGTTCTGTTCCAGAAGAAGACTTTGGAACAAATGCCTGCCAGAGAAAAGGCTTTTATAATCTATTGTGTGTGGGCCATTGTGCTACTGGGTAGTTTGACACCTATTTCTGCTTGGCTCACAGTTTTGTCTAGAAAAGGTTCTTTCACTTTAGAAAGTAAGGAGAGAACTATGGGGGTCAACTACTGCTTTCAAAGACACAAACACTCCCTACCCTGTATGGCAAAAATGTGACAAGGAATTTCTTGTTAATGTTAAATGCTGATTAAGAAATTGATGAATGAGGCTTAAAATCCACTAGAAAAGATGCCTGTCACCATATTCAGATCATTCTGCCAATGAGTCTATAAATTCCAAATGGGAGCAAACATCATTTCAAGCAGCAGCAGGATGTTCGCTGCCTGTGAACAAAGGAGTGGGGCAGCACGAATAGTTCTCCAAGGAGCTCACAACTTGTAGTACAGCCCAAAGAGCAGCAGTGGCTGTTGCACAGCTGTGATGGAATGTGGAGGGAAGGCACTGGGGCGTCTTGCCAAGGTCACAGCTGAATGGCTGGAGAGCAACTGAAGAGCTTAGTACAGCCTTTGAATGAACAGGAGTATTTTTCTAAAGAATGCACACAAAAGAGCCACAAACATGGAGAAAGAGTAGAACATGCACCCACAAAGACTAAATTTAAAAGATGTGCTTAGCAGGGAACACATGCATAGCATATGGATGCAGCTGACGGAAGAGCTGTTGGACTTCGTTCAAGATACCACTCACATAGCAGATGAACCATCATAAATTTAAGCTACACATGTCACATCCTTACCGCTAAGGTTCCCTTTAGTCATGTGTGAATGCAGCTTAGTCGTTGGATCCTGGCTTGTGAGCTAACTTAATCGCTCTCTGAGCACAATAATGGTGGTGGGCAGGACACATAATGTAGAGTGATCCTCAGCTGTTCACTACCTTTGGCAAGTTACTGGTGTGTGGGCTGTTTGCAGCCCTTACCTTGGCATTTGTTAGTCCCGGCACTTGCTGCCTAATGGGTGTTGCGTGCTGTCTTACAGCTCTTCTGACTGACAGGCCAACTTCTTCAACATTTGCCTTGATACATTTTCTGGTATTAAGTTAAGCTCCTTGAGCTGATTAAAAGCCTTCCAAGATTATATCATTGCCAAGTCTCCTATACACACGCACACATGCACAAAGACAATCATAAATAATAAAACCTATTCCAGCTTTCTCCAATTAGGGTGCTAGTAGCTAAGTCTCTGTCCTTCAGCCAATTTTCTATATTACTGAGCCAATCCATGTTTCTGATAGATACATAAGAATGCCAGGTTATTATTCTTTGGCAATTACTTTCTCTATCAAAATCCTTTAATCCAAAATAAAATATAGTGACAAAACTGGTAGAAAAAGTAAACATTTATAGAGCAGAAATCAGACCTTCTTCCACTTCCATGCAGCACCAGAGTTGTAAAAGATTCCTTGCAGCTGTTTACAAGGAATTAAAGTTTCAGATTTGCACTATCCTTTTGGTACCTAATTTTATAAGCAGCTGCTGACAGTCCATTAATTTGAATCCAAGATGCCCTGAGTTAGCCTAGTTTAGCCTAGTGCTAAAGAAAGCATTAGTTTCCATTCCAGAATGGGCTTTATCACACATTCCTGCTGCCCCTTTTGCATATCTGTTTAACTCAAGGCAATAGCAGCACGGTATTTAAGCACATTTTGGTAATTTCTTTTAACAATATTTTAACGGGGAGAGGAAAACTGAATGACCTTAAACCTTGTTAGAATAAGAAAGAAAAACAGACTTAAGCATTCACTCGGAGGATTTTTAGGGAAGTCTTGCATATCTCTTGGTAGTGAGACTTTTTAACATTATGAATAACACTCAGACTTTGTGGATGTACAAAATTAGAACTAATTTTATTTTTCTCTAATGGGTCTAAATGAAATAAAAAATTCAGATGCTCTCTTTCTTTATAGTCAGGTTTAAGCAGAACTTGTCACCAATGAATCTCTATTATGGTAGCAGCCGGTGATACCATTCAGTGATGGCAGTTTCTTTCAGATTTGGGGCTGTATGGTAGAAACACAGATGCAGAAGCATCTGTGATATAATTTAGAGGATAACCTGCTGATGATGATTCTGTATCTGGTGCAGGATTTGGAGTTTTATTTGGTGGCAGGTTTTGTTGATGATCTTACTGCTACTGACTTGTGGCAAAGGGGGAATGAAGAGAAATGGCAAAAATGTGAAAGTAAACTGGAATTGAAAGCATAGGAAAGAAAAACTGTCACTGAGCCAGCTAGGAACAGCAGTGTTTTAGTTTTTTAAAGATATCATGCAGAGGTGAATATTAGTACCTCTGTGAATATGGAGCTCTTCCCAAAATCTAAAATTCACAATGAGAAAAAGATGTATCTTTTAGACAGATGGTAGACTGATGGGCAGAATGGGCAGGAACCATTCTGCAAGACATGGCATAGTCAGGGCCATAATTTATTAATCTAAATAGAAATGGAGAAGCTAAGAAATAAAAGGCCCTAAATGCAGGAGTTTGAAATTTTGCCCAAATCATGAAATGCACTTGAAAAGCAGTGGGTTCTGGTCAGACATAAGTCTAAAAAATAACTAGAACAAGTAATGTTTTAGATTAGGTTCAGAGAGCTAAAATTGCTGAAATGAAAGGCAGTGAGAAAGGCAGTGTTGATAGCAAGAGAGACGGAGCTTCCAGAAAAGTATTATAATGATGAAAAGGCCAAAATCTAGAGGTGATGTGGGAAGACTGAATCAAAGGTAAAAAATAGAACAAGCAGAAATGGCCTCAAGTTGCCCAGGGAAGGCTTAGACCGGATACTAGGAAAGATTTCTTCACAGAAAGGCTTGCCAAACAGTTGGCAGTGCTGGGTTAATAGCTGGACTCAAAGACATTAAAGGTCTTTTCTGCCCTAAATGATTCTATGATTTTATGATTTGTGATACTGGAAAAATATGGGAAGAAGGCAGAGGTTCATGTAGAGGGGAAAAAAAGCATCAATTTAGCCGTCCTGAGTTTAAGATTACAGTTGTGCAATAAATAAGTCAGCAAGAAAATGAAAGGTGTGATTTCCATCAGAGGTCTGGATTTGCAAAGCACTCCTGAAATTTCTAAGTCCAAGGTAACTAAAGGAGTGCAAGACTTGATACAGTAGGAGATGGGTCAGAAGGTCGGGTCCTTTTTGGACTGTTGTAAACCAGTAGAAGTAAAAGAAGACCACAACAAAGTGAAGGAAAGCTGAAAATCTGTAAAGACCTGTGTCACAAAACCATCAAAGTGAAAAGGTCTTCAAGAACAAAATGGAAGTGAAGTCTGAAAAACAAAGGGGAAGAAGAAGTAGTAACATGCTAAGGTGTTGTATTAGTCTGCGTCTAGCTAGTCACAAAGCTTGTTCTTGCATCGTCTGTACAGAAAGTCTGCACCTCAATAATTTTTACTTTATTTTAAATTAAATTTGACCAAGATGGGCCTATATAATATTCATAATGTTTCCGTCTGCCTGAAACTTTAGACTTGTAAGCCCTTAAAAAGAAGAAAACATCTTATATTAAATTTTCTAAGCAGCCAAAATGTTATTCTTATTTTTTTCCCTGTAATTTGAATTGAAATTTATGTTTCTAAATTTACATACTCGAAAACTTAATCTGAAACCTATTTGGAATTTGGATGTCTCCTTTTATCACATTTTGTTTCAAACTGAGGCATCACCCCTGCAGCTACTGGATGTCAAAGGACCAAAAAAATTTCTTAAAAGAAAACTGAAGCCACATTTCTATTCTGCATTTGAGCTGCTGACATTTTCTAGATAACAGCAAGAGATGTCAGAATACTGGCTGTTAAAGCAGTCTATGTTTGGAGCCTATTAAGTTGAATTCTGAGAGTGAAGGAAAATATGAAGACTTCTGGAGGGACTGACATATACCATTACTTGCTTTATTTCAGTTTTATAGGGAAAAGTTTTTTCCCTACATTTTTTCCCCCAAGAGTTACTCTTAAAATGTGGCAGGTTGCTGAAAGCCTGTAATTTCACTGTAATTCCTCTGTATATTCGAAGGCTACATAGTACAGCTCCTACCCTTCTGATGAGGAAGAGCTGAGAGGAACTCCCATCAGAGGCTCTTATTCTCTCATTGCTGTCAGAGGCCACCGCTGACCTGTCTTCCTCTCTGACACTAATAATTCTGCCTCTTTAAGGCTCCCATATTATGTTGCCCAAGGGGTACAAACTACATCTTCTTTTTGTTAAAGGTGTAGCTCTACCAAGTTCTTTAGAGTTACACTGAGTTAAAGGCATCCGGAAGGAGAAGAGGTGGCTCTGAGTGTCTTGTTCAGGTCCCTTGTATGCCATTTAAAGCAAGCAGAATCATCTTGGTCTTGCTTCGTAACTACTCTCTTGTTTTCTTATGCAGTGGTAAGCTTTGAGAGGAAATTGTTTGCCTGCTATCTTAACTATCCCTGGACCTCCTTGGCATGCATAGGCAGTCTGGCAGGACATCCTTCCAGAGCATGCGTTCCCATCCCTCAGCCCCTTGCTCCAGCTCCTCTGTCCCATGCACAGAAAGAGATGTCTCGGCATAGACCTTCACTGCACAGGGCAATGAGCCCAAGACATGCTAAGAAAAAGCACGAAGAAGTGCAGACAGCTATTTACTTCCAGAGGCAAGCTGCTTTTCTACGAAGCCAATCTATCATGCTCTGACACACTGAGAGCCTTGGAAAGGATGCTTAGGGTTGGGTAGCATGCATAGGGCAGAGTGGGGTGCATATGGTCAAGGAGGGTGCATAAAGTTGGGCAAAGCTGAGCCTGGACTGACAGGTCCAGGTGAACTCCTTCCAGGCCTATCAAGGATGTCTCTGTCAACCTGCTAATCTTCATCTCAGGTTAACAGACAACTGGTGGCATTCAATCTGAGGTACCACTCATGTATACCCTCCACTCTGATGAATCTCCTGAACTGTATTGTGCTGGATAATGCAGGTCTAACAGTTGTTTCCTTCAGTTGCTCCCAGAACGTTTTGTGTCTGCAAGTGTACAGATTATCTCAAATATTGTTTCTGACTTCAAAGGTAAGTGGACATATGTAAAAGCATTTGAACTTCTACCACATCTGAGCAAGAAATATTACCAAAGCTTCTCTTCCTGCATAGCAGCTGGCCAGAGATTTTCTGCTGAAGCTCCTACCTCAGCCTACACTACTCTTAGCATTGATATTTTCCCCCTCCTGGTATTTACCTGCTCTCATGCCATGAACCTTCTTCAATAGTACTGCTGTTGCCTGCCTCAAAGTCAGTAAAGAATATGTGTCTGCCTGACTGGAGTTGCTACAGAGCCATGTAGACCCTTTGAGCAAGCAGAGACACATCAAGAAATGAAAATCTAAGACTGGAAGGCTGAATCGAAGCAGAAACAGCCCCAGAAGCTGAAATACTTTGTATACACCCATGTTCACAGAATCACAGAGTTAACTAGGTTGGAAAAGACCTTTGAGATCATCAAGTCCATGTGAACTGATTTGCAGCTAGTTTCACCAAATTTAGCCTTCCAATGATGCTTTTCAGGAACTAATTCAGCAATTCCTCAGTTTGGATCTTTGTGTTTTGACTTGTAGTGTGCAAGTGGGTGGGGGTAGATAGCTGCTGTCTTTACCAGCATGTTACCTCAGTGCAGCCCCTAGGAAGATCCGAGTGCATTATAAGTGGCTGAAGCCTTACTGTAATAGCCCTAGGACCTTGATTAGCTAGGCCAACATTAATTCAAAATTCAGCAAAACATGCTGCTTCACAGGGAAAACACAAGAGGCTGAGTTCTTTTCACCCTAAGCAGTAACATTTGGCTCTTCCTAAGAGCCAGAGTTTATCAGCTTGTATGGGTGAGCTAGTCAGGATAATAAGAGGCCTTATTCTCATCTCAGACTGGAATCATTCAGGAGGTAGTCTGCCATATTTCCTTCATCTAAGAGGTAAAAATGTAATGCAAATGAAGTACGAGGCCCATGCAATTCTAAGGTTTCAATTCTTCTCTTAATTAGAAGGAAAAAGACTGCCTTGAAAATCCAACAGATGTGCTAGAGAAGAGAAAAATATCTAAACATCCCAACCAGTACTGAAGCCCCTCCAGAAGGGAAAAGTATTGCTCAGAAAAATTAGATGATATTCCAGAGGACAAAACAATGAAAGAAACCCTTCAGTCACATTCAAGCATGCATTCAAGGAGGTATTTAGGCTATTTGATTCACCCATTTCTTTCTTTCTATTCAGATTAATACATGTATGTACTAGAGAATACTAATATTTTGTATATGTGGGAGTTGATTTTATTTGGCATTTTGAAAATCCTTAAATCTGCTGTTTATTTCAATTATTTATCATTTTGCAAAGAGAATGCAGGCTCACGGCACTCAGAAAAAGATCAGAGTCCAGTTCTCCTCAAGGTTACTTTTTCTCCTTAATCCTCAGGGACCTGATTGAATTTTTCTCTGTTTATTATTATTTGATATTTCTTCATGTTCAATTTATTTATTTAGATTTATAAGTTATACCACCATGCTAAGGGCAGTGGTGCAAACCTCATGCTTGCCTGATGAATTTAAGCTCCCAGTTCTAAATTACTTTGGGCCACTGTATTGTTTAATTTTTTCTTCACTTGGCCAAGCATCCTGAAACCAACTGTGCAATATTCTACATGATGTTTGTTAGAGTCCAGGATATTGAGACTACACCTCAAACTGCCCTGGAGGGTCTGGGATCCTCGCAGAGAACCCAGGAGGATACAGTTTTTGATCTGTGTCCCTGGGAAAAGCTTCCAACATTGATGGAAGAAGCAAAAGCAACAAAAATAAAACTTGGATCATAGTTTAGTTTGCCATAGAAGTGAAACTTACAGTTTTAGGTTTTGTAGTATAGATATAAAAGAAGACAAGATGGAGGATTCTGGGTGTTGCCTTGAGTTCTTTCTTCTTCTTCTTCTCGCTCTTTGCACTGCAGTAGAGCTGGCACTTAGAGATTGGTAGAATAGATTTGAGGTAGAGAAGATGTGTTAGTAACAAGTTATGATTACTGGTGCAGAATTGTAAACATGGTAAGTGGTATCTGTTAATTGGTCATTAGTGTCCTTAAAAACTTAGATGCAGTCACCATTTCAGGCATTCCAATGCTTTGCAGCACACACTTTGGGCTTCTCGCAGCACACGCTCTGGTGTGTTAAACCCAGGTTAGGGTGACATGCTGAAGTTGTGATAAGAACTTAATAAACAGCAATAAAAACTGAGAAGCTGCAAGTCTTATTCTTTTATCTGGTACTGGACTTTGATAATAAGAAGAAATGCTAAAGAGCAAGAGCTCGGGTCGCCCACAAACATCATAACAAACATTATTACAATGTTAAATTTCACATATACTTTGCAGTCTCCAAGTTCTCTGGGGCGATAGCTATCTTTTGAAAGTATGTGTAGCGGGGCAAGCATAATGAGATCTCAGGCCTTGAGATGGTTCCCTCAGGCACTGCCACAATGCAACATGTATTTCTAGCAGCAGAGGAGATGAACCACCAGAAGAAGAGCTGAATTCTCCGTCCCTTGGTAACTCTGCATCTCTGCTGAAACACATGCTATAGCCAAACACTAGTTCAGTGCAGAGGTAAGTGATGACATTTAAGGGCTCAAGGAAGTCAAGAGAGATGAATCAATGGTTCCTCCCAGCCTTTGATCCATGAATCTGTGCATACAGATACAAGCAATTAAAAATCATCTCTATGAGAAGGTCTCTGCAGCCACTGCTTTAGGAATGCTGTGAGAGTTTTGCTGGAAGACTTCTTCAGGACTGAGGCTATAGAGCAACTCCACTTTCAGTGAACAGGTACCACCTCAGAGGAAGAATAGATTTGCCTGGGACAGTGGAAAAATGTGTCTCTAGAATAATGTCACCTTAACTAAGCTGAAGGTATGATGACTATTGCTGATTCCAAAGTGGTGACATGAATAAATGAATCAAATTCTCCACACATAATTTTTAAGAGCGAACAGTAGAAACAGTGAACAGCATGGATGAATTTTGAATTGTTCACTGACTGGCTGTTGACCATCCTTTAAATTCACACCAGTTTTGGAGTTGCTCATTTCTGCTGGCTCTAGGTTCATGTTGGAACTCAAATAATCTGCAGCTAAAAGAAAAGAATACTTTATTCAGGACATTATTTATAGGTGTGGTCCGGGCAAGACAAAGACTACAAATTCTAGGCTGCACAGCTACGGAAAACATGCTAAGCAAGGCAGGGAATATGCAGCATTCCCAAACACCCACCAGCAGGTCTTTGAGGCGGAGCTGAATGTCACCTTGTTTGAGCCCAAAAGGAGATTCCCTCTGGAGAAGATGTGAGTCAGTATGTGCCTGGCTCTTAATTTTGTGCCCTTGCTATATGTCCTGGTTTTAAGACAGTTGTATTATTTAAATTTGAAATCAAGAGACTCTCTGCTAAATACACAGAACACAAAGCAACAACTGGAGAACAACAGGACCTCGCCCTCGGAGAACTCTCCTGTTTGGGGCAGTTATAACTCCGGCCGGCAGGAGGCACCAGCACGGCCTTGGGAGACAAAGGGGGAGCTGTGACCCAGTGAGGGGTCCCGCGGCCACAGCGATGGTGGCGCGACAATGGCGGAGGCACTGCAGGACTCCGCTGCAGGCAGCACAAGGGAACCTCTTTCACTGTTCCCCAAAACGGAGGAGGAGAGAAGCTCCTTCACAGACGGTGTCTTTCCGATGGTGCAGGGCAGGTTTCGGCAGTGATGGCGGTCTGCAGGGAAGGGCTCACGGCATGGCATCGGGGCAATGCACCAGTACCAGACAGTAGCACACGCTGGCCCGAAGTTGGGAGCGAGCCGGGACTTCCTGGGTGCCGCTGTAAGGCCGTGTGAGATGACAACCAGGCAGCAGAGCTGAGCACGGCCCCGCGGGGCAGAGGATGGGCGCGGGAGGCGTGCAGGGGCGAAGCGGGACATAGGGAGCTCCACCAGGGCGGTCCCGCTGCCAGCGCAGCCAACCCAAGAGGGAGAGACAGGGTGTCTCTCTCGTGTGCGCTTTTTTTGTATTCCCCATTTTCCCGCGGTGTCTTCCCCTCCCTGGGATTGACACGGGCCACGCAGTCATAGCGCACTGAAGGCATGTCCTTCCTAGCTGAGAGTGGTGCCTGGGACGGGCGGGCGCACCGCCCTCGCTCCCTGCACCTTTCGCTCCGCACATGTCCCACTGTGGGACAGTGCCCCCACGGGGGAGGCGGTGCCCCAGCCACGGCCCTGCATCGGCACCGCCGCCCCCCCTTTCACCGGCGGGGAGGGCGTGCAGCGCCCGCACCCAAAACCGCGTGGGGCGGTTGGGATGGAGAAAAAATTCCATCAGAATTTAAATCCGTAACGCTATATCTTTGCAGTCCAGTGCCAAAAGACAGTGGATCACTTACAGACATGATAAAAGGGAGCTGCCTTTTGCAATCAGCCTACTTGCTTAAGCAGCAGGCATCAGCAGTAATTGGCAACAAGAGCAAAAAATAAACTTTGAGCAACCTCACCCTCCCACCAAATCCCTTCCTTATTGCTTTGCAAGAAGATAGTATTTCTGGTTATGAAGCAACAAAGCAAATACAGTTCAGTGCTCTGTAAACATGAATGCACATAGACCAATACATGAGCCTTGGAATAAAATTCTGCTTCCCAGTGATGGAATGAGAAATTATGACTTTTCAGAAATTGCTTTATAGTGCAAGAGCACTGGAAATCATAGTTTTGACTTTCCAGCACAATTAAAGTTAAGGCTCTGCATGGGTCAAAGATGCAACAGGGAAGGCTAGAAATGTGAGACTGGTGGAGTTTTGGCATTCAGCTCCCAGAATGACCCAGAAGCAATTCTTCATTTACCATGTTTAGAAATATCCCTAGTTCTCTGGCATGATTTCATGAAAAATTGTTTGATCTTTGCCTGCACATTTCTTCAGGGTCTGGCTTGTTTCTCCTGCCACAGCATTACACCTTCCTGACTTCTTTCTGTCAATGCTGGTGTTGCCATTGCTCTGGTGAGCCAATAAAGACATAAGTCTGGGTAACCTCAAGTTGTCCTGAGCAATCATAAGCCTGCAGAACTCGATGCAAGTCAGCCCCTGTCATGGTTTAATCACAGCGAACAACTAAGTACCATGCAGCTGCTCACTCATTCCCCACCCCTCCAATGGGATGGGAAAAAAAAGGTAAAAGTTGTGGGTTGAGATAAGGACAGTTTAATAATTTAAATAAAATTATTATTATTAATAATAATAACAATAACTAAATAAAAAGCTAAATAATGAAAGTAGATGAATAAACCCCAAGAAAATCAAGTGATGCGCAATACAATTACTTGCCACCCACTGACTAATGCCCAGCCCATCCCTGAGCAGCAATCAGCAGTACTCAGCCAACTCCCCACTGTTTATATATTGAACATGATGCTCTGTGGTATGGAATATTCCTTTGGCCAGTTTAGGCTGCCTGTGCTGGCCATGCTTTCTCCCAGCTTCTTGTGCATCTCCTTACTGGCAGAGCGTGGGAAACTGAACAGACCTTTACTTAGGGTAAGTACTCCTGAGCAAAAGCATCAGTGTGTTGACAACATGATTCTCTTACTAAATCCAAAACACAGCTACTAGGAAGAAAATTAACTTTATCCCAGCGAGAACCAGGGCAGCTCTAGTCATCTCAGTAGAGCTGGCAAGACTAAATTTTACTGCAAAAGAGCATCAGTAGAGCCACAGAAGAGTCCTGGAGAGGCATACTTTCCACTCTGCTGTGGCAGGGGTATCAGAAAAGCAGAGGGTGGATGACAACAGTTGCAGAGAAGTCCTTAGGTCTTCACTACTGCTATCAAAAGCTATGACCCCACATATCCTAGTTCCCCCAGCAACAGCCACCAGGCTGACTCTCCAGGGCACGTGCACTGACAAAGGCACTGCAGGAGCCTGAACTCACTGTGGTTTCCCCAGCAGTCTGTTGCCATAGGCAACTGCCTATTTTGCCTATACCTAGAGCTGGCCATGAGCAATAGACACAGCAGGATTGCTATGATGAGATTAGCCCACTTTATTATACTATCCCTGCTCTTATCACCAACGCCAGCTCTCTCAAATTCAAGATAAGGAAATTTCCCTCATGTACTTACCATGGTCTTGAACAGGACTTTAGAGAGAAGCAGTGAATGCCATTATATTCACATTTACATGGGAAAATTTAGGAAGTTGTTACTATTCTTGTTTTCAGGTCCTCTGAACCCTGCAATGTCCCAGTTCTGGTCTGGTTGCTTATCAGTTATCCCAGCTTGAGTAGCTTGAGGGTGTCCTGTGTGCACTAAGATAATGTCAATATGGGACCAAAGTATTACAATCTCCTCAATGGTAGCCCATAATATTTTCCATTCTAAACCATCCAGAAATAGACTGCTTCTTAGTGTGTCCTTAACCTGTGCACCACTTCACTTTTGGTATCTAGGATAGAGAGCTACATCAGGTAAGCGTACCTGTTAGCTTATGAGATGGTAAAACCTCTCTAAAAATGCTCTAAATCTCATTGAAAGCCAAAGTAGGACTTACTCTCTCTAGAGAGTCAAACACACAACCGGATCACCACTCCTTAACACGTTACCATCCATCAGCTGATCAGCTCAACTGCAGACACAGCTGCAATGGACCACCCTGGCCTGGCTTGGGATCACCACAGGAAAGTGGAGCTCACTCTAAATTAGAAACAGTGATCCTAAACCCTTTCTTAAATGTCTTTTCAATTTAGGTTGCTTACTCGTCATTGAAATACCTTGTCGATTCTGGGAAATACCTCATTGAATGTAGACCTGATTGTTAGAGCTGTTGCTTTTAACCAGAGGGGCATATAATTGATTTGAAAATCTTATGTTTTAGGTCCTTCCTTGCATAGCTCTGAAAGTCTGGGCCTCAAACTGGATTCTGCAGAAAGATATTTATGTAACATGAAATTCTGTTGCATTGAACAAGAAATACAGGCCAAACTTGACCTGATGGTGACCTTTTTAATAATAGAAAATTATCAAAATGAAGGACAATGCAAATGCAGATGATTTGGTTACAGTAGATTTGATCAAACAAAACAGACAATCTAATTAACCAGTAATTAGATTAAGTAGAAGTCTCTGCATTGAGTGATGGATAATTAACTGGAATTGTATTTACTTATTTTTTATTGTACTGCAGAACAAGGCACATCTTTGCCTTTCTTTCCTTTCACTGCAGTCTTAATTAAACCAAATTATTCTGAATGTCTTGCATAGCATCTAGGCCTCTAAGTAAACAGGGTAAGTTGGAAAGGGAAAGCCAGCCTTATACTGAGATTTGGTTGTTGATTAATACTCTTTGGATAAATCTCATCCAACAGAACAGTTACAGCCCTGGCTTTTCATAGCTGCTTGGCATTTACAGCTCCAGCTGAGTGGAATGTGAGCTGCAGGTGCTGAGCCCTTTGGAGAGCCATGCCCTTATTGTTCAAACATAATTTATGCTTGAGAACAAACAAACAAACATATTCAAGGCAAATCATAGTTTCTGCACCTGAGCCAATTCAAGATTTATTTTTATCAAGGCAAATGCACATAAGGTAATGGTGCACAGCTGATCAACATCTATAACAAAAAGGAATCTTGTACTTTGAAATCCTTATCAGATGTGGTTGTGGTGACTTTTAAGTGCAGGCTATATAAGAGACAGTCTGTTAAGGTGATTTAATTCCATCCTTTTAAGAACTGTAATCTGGAAGATTGGTTTAGTTCCCTAAGAAAACCCTATACTATTGAAGAAGCCCGTTTAATAAAACAGCTTGTCAAATGTTAGATGCAACTTTATTTTTTTAACTATTTTATTAACTGTGTATTTGCCAGAGGCCCTGTGATGTCTTATAAAATGTGTCGTAAGAGGCATTAATTAGGTTCACTATAAACATGGGTTGCATGTTCCCATGTTCCTTTGTTCCAAACACATAACAGTTAATTTGATGAAATGTATGCAGAAAAATTTGTCCCCTAGCTGTGGGACTACTGTCTGTCTGTCTAGACATTCTTACTGGTTGCATTACCATGGCATCTCAGTGCATCCAGAGCCATGGATATCTGAGAAGAGTTAGTAAGCATTATCTCTTGCTAGGTGTCTTCAGAGGATGCTTCTGCTGAACTGCAGAGGACAGCAGACAAAACCAGCATGATTCCTGAATGCGATGAGCTGCCTGATGAGGAAAGCTAGTAGGATAGTGTGGAAGCTCTGGCATCTCTTTGGCAGTGCCTTGCAGGCTGCCTCTGGCCAGGTGGCAGGGCATTCGCGTGTTGGCTTATATGCAGGCGTTGTTCTCACTTGTGTGCAGAGACAAGCAAAGCTAGAGTCACTGCAAGCTCTGTGCTGGTGAGGATGCCAAGGAACACCATGTGGAGGGGGATGAATTCTGTATGAGAGAGTGGGTAAACAGAAAGGCTGAAGTGCCAGGGGTAGCCTCGGGGCATTCCCTTCAGGAACAAACAGCAACTGAGCTAGAAAGGAAGGCCTCACTATAGCAATTAGCTTCTCCAGCTGATCTAAGGTATCAGCTAGATATCTGTTTTTTTGACAGAAAGGCATAGTTGATCATGGTTGATGTAGATGCCTGCATTTGCTGTATTTTAAGCTCATATTTTTGGTCCTGAAATGCCAGCCTATGAATTCACCCATTTACTTGTAAAACTTGGAAACACTTTTATGGTGCAGACTTTATTTTTGCTGGTACCAACTTTATTTTTGTGGGTACCAAGTGCAAGCCAGAAACAGATAAAATTGCACCTTCTCATCACTGTTGATGCTCAGGGCTTGGTTCTTGATCCCCATGATCCTAGTAAGAAAACTTCTACCATCCTTCATGTGAGTAGGCTTTTAACTAATTCCATTTGTATTCAGTCCCTATTTACATCTGAAGAACCACTCTGACCAAAAAGGACTGTAACAGTGGGAGCAAAATGTGACCTCTTGTTTGTATGGTTTCAGCAGCAATTCTCACAGTTCTCAGCCTCTCTCTTCTCACACAGAGTTAGTGTATTTCTAACCTTTCTCACTAAAGTCTGTTCAGAGTAGCAAAAATGGATGGGATTATATCAGAAAGTCCTGATATTTCTGTAAAGAAATATTTAGCAAGTACTGTTTTTGAAAAGGCTGGTTGTCAGGAAGATATGTACCTTCTAAATAACATGGGCAAAATCGTATAACCACAGCATGGTGTTTTCCATGGACAGAAATCTCAGCTGAATTCCTCCCGTCTTTCTCTTCACAAGGCCACAATGATCAAGAATTGCTTACAAGCCATAGGCGGGTGTTTTCCAGTGTCCAACAGCCTAGATGCATCCTCAGGCATGTACCTTGTCCTCCTCTCCTACTCCTTTCTCGAGGCCAGATATGTAGATGTGGGAAAGGCAGCCTCACTGTCAGCAAGTAAGGAGTTGTAGAAGATAAAAGAAAATTTCTCCAGGTTTGGTGGAAGCAAGGAAGAGGGAGAATAAATAGATATGAAATGAGGAATGTCAGATAACTAGAAAAGAAGAAGTAATGCCCATTTTTTTCCTGCTCAGTGGTGATATATGCATGCAGACACCAGCCTAGGAATTGCGGGGGAACACTAATGAATCTCTCTGAATTGTGTCTATGGCACTGATTACCACTATTCCTGCAGAAGACTCTTGTATTTATGATTTGGGGATGTTTGCAGCAGGCAATGAAATATTAGTCACTATTTAAAAAACGTACTACACAATTGCAGAAGATGGCATGTTCCTGTTCCAGTTAGAAATGGATAACTTTAATACCGGAAGAAGCCTTGTGCAGCATTTGTAGGTAAATACAGCTATCTGTAAAGGAATCTATGCATAGAAAAATGCATAATATGCTTGTGAATGGGAAGGTTTAGATGTAAAATATTGAAGTAAAAGAGTTACTATCCCATGGAAAAATCTGAGTTTGTGATATTTTTCCTAAAAGGATGCAAAATACATTGCTCTCCTTTATTGCTTATATATCAATATGGCAAGAAGAACACTTTCTAGATCAGAAAAGTTTGTCCTTATCTTTTCATATTAAATTCACAAGAACATTTACATGTGTCAATGCTTCATGTTCACCCAGAGCCTGTCTTTATACATTAAGCATGCTTGCAAGCCGTTCTCTAACACTGAGGTAACTATTATGAACGGCTCATATTGACTTAAAGAACCTATACAGCATGGCTGTTGCAAATTATATACTGGAAAAAGGGACTGTTCCCAGTAAATATCTAAATTAGCTCATTGCAAATGCTGAGATGTGTCCTGACTGTTAGGTTATGCAGGGGAAGTGTAGGGGTCTTTATTCAACATATACGGTCTTTCAATGTGTAGAGCAGATGGGTGGGTTCTAATATCTGCATGTTGAAGGTAGTTGCTGAAAGTGATACAGAGACTAAATCCATACTTTTGTAGATTCAGCCCCTAAGAATTTATATTAATCTCACACTTCACTTCCATTGTAGAATTAATAGCATCTAATCAGCTTGAACCTATACTGTCGGAATATGTCAGGTACCTATGGAGTGTCCATGAACCAGTGAGTGAACTTTGCATCAACTGAAAAATCACACTGATTTGTGAATGGAACTACATCTGGACCATCAGCAAAATTGCAACCAATTGTGCAGCTTCAGTTTGTTTCTGGATTTGGTGAGGTGTTGATAGGGCTACAAGGGTCAAATTCAGGGCTTTGATTAAGCAAATGCCACTCTGCCCTCTTGGCAGAACCGCATTTGCCCATCAGAGAACTGATTCTGACTCAAGATCTTTGTACACCATGTTTAAGTTGCTTTCTTTGATTAATTGTACAGTGCTGAAAGACTTTTGAAGAAACTTATTTTATAGAAGGGAATGGGTATGACTGCAGGTTTACAAGCTACAGAAATACCTGAGAAAACCTCTGTTCTCCTATTGATCCAAAGGAGTGCTTGAAACATTACTATGGCAACAATTCTTACCCAGTGGAAGGAGCATGCCATTATCTGTGCATAGGGACAAAACAAGAGGAGACATTTTTCAGAACTATTGCCCACCTCCCCACTACAGATATGCTGACCTTCTGGCATGAGCTCCTGCTGCAGGAGCTTTCAATGAGATATGACTTACAGAATTATTTATTGGTCCATGCAGAGAAAATAAAGAAATTCTCTTAACCAACAGAGTCCTGTCACAGAAAACAGCACTGCATGGAACTACTATTTTCTAAGAGTATCAAGCACCTTTCTTACCTCTTTTACAACCTGGGTTACTGATGTGAATAAAGTAGACAAGGCTGCTCTGGTTCACTCTGAATGTTTTCTATGTCATTTGTCTGCACACTACTTGAACCTTTCACAAGTACAGTTGCTAACTCAGAAAACTACTGGGCATCTAATATGTCCATGTTCTTACTGACAATGAGTGCAGGCTAAGGTACAAATCCGTTGGCATTGTGGTAATGGTGTTATTTGGTCTATTAATTAGCATCTAGACTAATAAAGTCAGCAAGAAATCACTTTGCATTATATGGCTAAATTGAAAGTCCACATCCCATATGGCCTGAAGGCAAAGTTGAGAGTTAATCATATTCCAGATGTTTGTAACACTGAAGAAGCTCTGTCTGCTGCTTCTAGCTGCATCTCTCATCCTCCGCCTTACATATCGGTAATTTTAAGGAGTACTGTGACTCTGCCCACTCCTCCTAACCCTGTGGAGGGGAGAGATACTGGCTACAAGTCCAGGCAGACTGTTCTTCCTGTAAATGGCTGAGAAAAATGATTGTGTGGGAGATGGTGCCAAGCGAGGAGAGAAAAGGAGCAGCCTGGAAGAAAGCTTCCAAATACTCACTCCCACTGCAAAAAACACTTTATGGCTGTCCTGAGGCTGGGGAGAAGAAAAAGCGTCTGCAAGCTCTTTCTAAGCTTTTTGTTTGCCAGTCTCCTCTCTGGGCAGCGGGTGGAACAGCCAGCTGTGAGAGCAACACAAGTAGGTGGAACAGTTCTGCCCGCTTGGGAGCTCACTACTGCTCCACAGGATCACTTAACAGCATAAGCCAAGTGGATGTTGCCCATTGCCATTAGTATTTTTATGCCCTTTCTTATAAAACCATAAAAATGAGAACCTCTGTACACTGTATAGAGACCAAGACTCACACAAAGTATGTGAAATACAAGAAAGAAATGGAAAAAATGTTGCTACTAATAATATTGACAAAAATACACAAAAAACCATCCAGCCATTTACTAGGTCCAGCCAAAAATGCTGAGTTTTCTACTTATTCTGTAGAAATGGTAAAGACCTATTTCTTCTAGAGAAGTATTTAACACTGTTGTTCCTGGAAATGATTCATCTTTCCTTCATGCTAACAATCTTCTGCGTCCCATCACAAGCATCAACAATGGTACAAAATATATGTGTACGCATAGTTATGTTCAACACATCCATACACATAGATATGAAGGCATATTGAAAACGTCTTTGATGAAATAAAAACTAGAACACACACTAGGATTTATCCTATCTGATCAATCTTTTTTCGTTCTCTAGACACAGTTGGTTTTATTTAATATTAAACTTTTTTCCTAGTTCTAGGTAGTTTTGGGTTCTGAAGATACAGAAATAGGAGCTATTATTAAGGATCTAATTATTGTTTTGACAATATCAACTTTGATGGCTTAATGAACAAACTTTATTGAATAAATGATGGTTCACAACCCGTCAAATAGTATTTTCCCACTTCTCCACCTTTCTCTGCCTTCAATGTCTGAGACTCTCCCAAGCATTTTATAAAAGTAATAATCTCTCTTCTAGTCTTTAGAAAAGTAGCTTCATCAGGTCCAGGAATTTTCTTCCATGTTTTCTGTTATACATGTGAGGGTAGGTGTCCTGGCAAGAAAAAATTAAGGAAAGTCTAAGTCAAACAGATAAGATACATGAGTAGACTCAAAGGCAGGGAAAGCACTGTTCATTTTCAATTCTCATGAAAAAAAGTGAACAGATCCCAGGCCCATCTCTGCACTCACAAGAAATTCCATGTTGGCTGTGTTTCTGTGCTCTGGGGAAATGCAATTGCTGATGGGAGACGTGCTCACTGAAGAGGAAGTTCCAGCCCAAATAGCCTAAGACACCTGCAGAGGCTTTCAGAACACCAAAGCAGACTATGAACATAGATTCTGTGTAAAATGTGGGAGCATCACTTGCCAAACACTGGTTTTGGGTAGCGGGGGTATTTATTGCAAGGCTCTTATGTTGTCTACCTGCTAGTCTGGCATCCCATTGGCAGTCAGAACTGTTGTCTGATATTCCTACATTTTACGTGTGAGTGCCAGTTTCCTGAGCACAGGTGCACTTCTTTGATCTGCACAGGGCTCTGGTATATGGGGAATTCAAAGGTGCTGTGGAAATCCTAGGGTAATATTTTAAGAAACTGGTCAGCCACAAAAGCTTGGATCTAAATCTGCCTTTTTTGGACTTTAGAGAAGAACTGAGATTCCTCAGCTGTAACAAAAATGTTATTGTACTGGACCATCTATAGCAGGCAGTCAGATGCTTTGTAGATCTCTTTGTGTGCCACACAGTTGGCCACTCATTTTATTCAATGAAGCTTGTGCTCCAGCGTGAGGGACAGCAGACAATGGGGCCACAAACAGCTCTCACTCCAGTTGCCAGCATCAACCTGTGACCTCAGGGCCCCCTGACCTGCCAGCCTGTGCAGGCATGGAGGCATGGACGTGCCTGCACATCTCCCCTCTCGGATGCTCCCTCAGATCTGGTGATCCTCACTCCTGCCAAGGGAAATGTCCCTCTCTGGAGCTAGGGCATGTGTGGCCAGGCTTCAGAGAGAGTGAGTGTCATGTCACGTCAAGCAGAAATTTGCAGGCTGCCTGGAGCTGAGCTTCCTGAGCCAGGCTGAATCACTGCCAGGATGCAGCAATCTCTCCCCGGCGTCATCTGCAGGCAGTGGGAAGGTGTTGGAGTGTATTATTAAGCCATCACAGGGTAGTCCTGAAGGGAGAGGCTGGGGAGATGGGGAAAGCTCTGGATCCAATCATCACTCTTGTAGCCAGAAGAGTGGGTTACTGAGAGTCGGATCCCTGCAAACCCCTTCCGTCTGCCGTCAAGCAATGAGTCGCACAGTTTCACACCTGATGTGCTCTCAAGAGCAAAGCCAATTGTTCATGGAAAGATTTCTGTCCTGGGAAACCCACATCCCCTTTGCTGTTTCCTGTCTTGCCACTTCAGAGATGGAGCTATGGCTGCTCCCACTCCCTTCTGCACTTTGACCTTCAGGACTCCGTAAGTCCTAAAGCCACAATAGGCAAAAAAAAAGATGCCCAGCTCAGGAGTGAGTGAGTTCCTCTCAAACTCACTCAAACCATGACTTTGAGTGCTCTCAGTACATTTTTAGTAGGACTTCTGTGGGCTTTTTAAGTGTTTATCAAAATATTCTGCACGTATGCTGTGACGTGGCTTGTAATTAAAACGGGGTATAATGGCAAAGATTTCTGTTTTACATAGGTTTTACAAGGCTTCCAAATGTCGAGAGGAATACAGGCTGCCTTTGCTGTGCTGGTACTAATTGCAGCCCCCTGACAGGAATGTAAATGCAGTTTCTTAGCACATTCTTATCACAGCTTGTGTGGGATTTACATATATAACTCCTATTAATGCTAATGGAAGCTTATATACATAATTCCTTTTGCATAGGGCTGACACTATATTTTTATCTGAACCTGATGCAACTGGAACCAGACATTTTATGTAAGTAGAAAGATCTGTAGTTTCTTACTGGAAGCTTTCTTAACATTTTGGTTCAATTAAATGGATGGAGGAAATGCAAGAAAGTAATACAAGGTTTTGTATTGTGATATTGGCATTGAAGGTTCATAAAATTCATATAAAAAGTGTTATCTTATCTTCAGTGATTCCTGTTTCCCTCAAAGTTTCTTTCTGGTTTTTTTTTTTAAATACATTTCATTACATCAGAAATCAGGGTTGGGGATTCCTGATTAACTTGTTAATTTGGACTCAATCAGCTTTTAATATTTAGATGTGTTTAAAGGTTTATTTGGAATAACACTACTTACAAAATACCATATCATTTTTATTTAGAGCTACAGTCAATTCATCATTATGAATCTCTGACAAAAGAACCATGTTGTGCCTTGGGATTCTCCTGTAGCCAGAAGCACCCGAAAAGAGTATCATGATTAGTATCTTCACCTGTAATTAAGAGAAGTTTGCTTTCACTGGTTCACAAAGTACCTCAACTTTCTATTAGTAGTATCTGATGTTTTGTGTCTCTTCTTGTTTCTAAAGCTCTTATTTTTAAAATTTTTGTCTATATGGGAAATGGCATCTTCTCCTTTCAGCTATCATAACACCTCGCTGTGGCTACACTCAGCTTGTCACCTCAAAACTGAATTACAGTAATGCCTTCTTTCCGGGTAGAGGTTTGGGGCATACCCTAAGCTGACATGAATTCACAGAAATGTATTCTGAAGCTGACCTTTCCCTTGCTCCCATTAATTTTTGCATGTTTATGTTTATTCTGCACAACGAAATAAAAGCAACCACCACTGTATCAAGCTGAAAACAAGTATTTTTAAACAGGACTGTAGACTGTAGATTGTAGACACGATCCTTAAGTTCCTCTCCAACTCTCTGCTATGCTGTGGTCTTTGTCATTAGACAAGACTGCTGAAAGACTGCCCCATCAATTTAAAAGAAGCTAAGGGATATGTGATAGGATGTCCATGGTGGGGACAATTTTCTAAAGAAGTTGTTTTTTGAGGCTCATTAAAGATAGAGCTTGAGGATACATTGAATGGTTTGAAGATTGTCTCTGTTTCCATAGGATTTTAATCTTGCAATTTTTTTCCTTATGTTTTGGCTAAAGTTGGATACTTTATCGTTCAGCTGGATAGTTATTGTTTAAGAATTGTTGTGCCTACGCTAGAAGACTGTTCTGGCGAGCATAGTTTATATGCTGAAGCAAGTGTCAAAACAATAGACATAGATAACGGAAGAGTAAGATTTTGATGGTTTGTTTATAATGTTGAGAAAAAGAGTTCAGTATCAGTGTATCATTGTGGAGACTGCATCATGCTGCTGTAGTGTAAATCCTTTACCATGGAAGAATAAAGGTTTTATATTTGTATATCACTGACTGAAAGAGAAATGGATCCATTCCTTTCAACCTGAGAAATTTAAAGTTTTGGATTTCATGTGAAAAATGCAAATGTTACTCAGAGATTTAGTAGCAAGAAGTAATATACAAACTTGCATTTCTGCACGGAAATAACATTTTGTAAACATAAATCTTGAATATAAAAAACTGAGAAACAGTGAAAGCACACTTTACAATAGTAAGTATTTGTTATCAGAAAAAAATAGCCTGAGTAGGCAAGACTGGCAGCATAGACTTGTGAAAACCTGTCATAGTGACTTTCTCTTTGCATTTGGAACAATTGAAAAGACCTACTGCTTATTTAATGAATAATTTCCAAAGTAGCTTCACTAAGGTAGTTTCTCTATGGAACAGTTACTGTACCTCAGCATCCTTATAAACAAACATTCAAATTGCATGCTATTAAGAATTATATAATCCAGATTTGAATCTGATGTAGAGACAAGAACCTTTTGTTTTTGTACATTTTGGACCTCAAAGTGTCATTGAAATATGGAAGGAACCCAATCACAGTGATTAAAACTCTAGTATCTAAATAAAATACTGTACCTGGCTGACTCATCTGTGTGCTGGCTGTGCAAACCTGACTTTGAAGTGTGATGAGGAAAAAAATCAAGTAGGAAAGTGTAAGTTAGACAGAAAAACCAAGGAAAATAGTTACTAATTAGTATTGATTAAGGAAAATTTTCTTAACTCTTTTCAGGGAGGACCTAGATACTGCACTTCCCAGAGCATTCAGTAGACTAATTGAACATCACAGGCTGTAAGAAAAATGCATTTTTTTTCTTTTAAAGAATCATCTTAAGATCAGTTTAAACTTGAATGCTCTTCATACTAGATTTTACAATAAATTTCATGAATGTCTTGTTTTTCGGGTCTAGTTAGTGAAAGCAAAAATGTTGGCAAATTTTACATTTCAACTAAAAGTAGTAAAGATTTCAAAGAGTGAGTTTATTGTTAATTGGGCATTTCAACCCCTGTCATTGTATTAGAGATATAACTTTAGACTTTGTGTTCAAGTTTGAATGCCACTGTATCCACAGAAGTAGAATTTGGAGAATGCACAGTTACATGTGGTAAGTAACAAAGCAGATGAATAAAACATATTGTTATTCGGTTCTGGAAAAAAGAAAAAAAAGTGCTAACTGTAGCAATTTAGCAGTAGTAATTTGCTTGCCCTCATTCACCTCTCATTGATTTCAATTGCCAATAACTATAATTAACAAAAACAATCAGGCTGATTATCATTAGGAGTTTAGGTCAGATCTGTTGTTTTATTAATTTCACAGCCTGCGAGCTCCTATTTTAAACCAGTTCCCTACATTTATTGGCATAAGCTGCCTTCCCCAAAGTAACAATTTTCGCTATTTGTGAACATCTGTGAGATGTTCAGAAGATGAAAGATCTTCTGATGCTTCTCACAGATGTCTTCCCACATACAATATTGCCAAAAAATTGCTTTCCTGCAGTAGCTTGTTCTGTATTCCACATTTATACAATTTATAAATTGTGTAATGGAGAGGAGAGGTATCATTCTGGAGTAGAAAGGGAAAGAGGAAAAATGAGATGAGCCTTAAAATTACATTTCTGCATTTGGCGTGATGATAGAAAATGCTTTGAGGTGGTAATTATATTGCTTAGGAAGCAGTCTTGAATCAGAAATGTAATTAATTTTTTTTCTGAAAAAATTCAGCTTCATGTAATACTGTGGGAAAAAGAAAGAGAGGCAAGTTTTTTCCCCCATCAATCTGATGTTTTCTAGAGTATGTATTTTTTTTTTCGGTTACTTTTCCATATTTCCAATGATAGAATTCCATCCTATTTCTCATTGTAGGACTTTATGGGTTTGAGAGATTTATTTTACCTCTACATACTTTAATATTTCTCATTCTTCACTTCATCATTTCAATTCTGCTTATATGTTCCATATAAGTAGGTGCCTATACCTACTACTGGTGTATGTACCCCCATACTTTTAATAACCTCACTTGGTTTTTCTCAGTTTTATCTTTGGCCTTTTAGATTTAATGTTGTAGTGGGTTGACCTGTGCTGGATACAAGGTGCCCACCAAGCCATTCTATTGCTCCCCTCTTCAGTGTGACAAAGGGGAAGAAAGCAAGATGAAAAAAGTTATGGGTTCAGAAAAAACGCAGTTTAATAAAGAAAAGCAAAGGCTGTGCACGGAACCAAAGGAAACAAACAAACAACACTATTCTCTACTTTCCATCTGCAGGTGATGTCTAGCCCCTTCCCAGGAAATAGGGCCTCGGTATGCACAGCAGTTACCTTGAAAGAAAAACACCTTAATAAAAATGCACCCCACACACCACCCCACACAGCCACGGGCTTTCTCTTGGGTTTTATTGCTGAACAAGACACCATATTCCTTTTGTCTGGTTGGGTTAGCTCTCTTGGCCTTGTCCCTGTCTAGCCTGTTGCCCATGCCCGGCTTACTGGTCTTTGTGGGAAGTGAAGATACAGACTCAATGCTGTGTGATCACTTCTCAGCAGTAGCTAAAACATCAGTGTATTATCAACACCATTCCAGGTACAAATACAAAGCATAGCACTTTGAGACCTGCTATGGTAAATTCCATCCCAGCCAGACACAATAAAAAATGTTTAACAACTTTAATTCTGAAAATTCTGTAATCTCACTAAAGCATTGGAAAGGGAAGCTCTAACAAAAAAAAAAGCATCATCTTGTGTCTGGAGTTCAGATCATGTTTGTAGCTCTCATTCTAGTCTAGGCTGTTCAAAGCATGGCATGTTTACCTTGGACTTTTAGAGAGCAGATTTTGGTCTCTTCAGGGATCTGCTTGGTAGAGTACCATGGGATAAAGCCCTGGAGGGAAGAAGGGCCCAAGAAAGTTGGTTGATTTTCAAAGGTCACCTCCTCCAGGAGGGATGCGTTGCAGTGGAAAATCAGGCAAAAATGCCAGGAGGCCTGCATGGATGAACAAGGATCTCCTGAACAAACTCAAACACAAAACAGGAATCCTACAGAAGGCAGAAGCCAGGACAGGTAGCCTGGGAGGAATATAGAGAAATTGTCCAAGCAGCCAGGAATCAGGTTAGGAAAGCTAAAACTCTGATGGAATTAAATCTGGCCAGAGACATCAAGGACAATATGAAAAGCTTTTATAGATACCTTGGTGATAAAAGGAAGACTTAGAAAGATGGATGTCCTCTCTGGCAGGAAACAGGAGATCTGGTTATCTGGAACATGGAGAACACTGAGGTACTCAGTAGCTTTTTTTCCCTTGACCTTCACCAGCAAGTTCTCCAGACATATTACCCATGTCACAGAAGACAAAGGCAGGGGTTGGGAGAAGGAAGAACCACATGTTGTAGAAGATCAGGTTGAAGACCATTTAAGGCATCTGAAGGTGCTCAAGTCCATGGGACCTGGTGAGATGCATCTGTATGTTCTGAGAGTTCTAGATAAGTGTTCTGGATAAGCCACTGTCCACCATATTTGAGTAGTTATGAGTTCAGTGAAGTTCCCACTGTTTGGAAAAGTGAAAACATAACCCCCATTTTTAGAAAGGGAAAAAGCAGAGACCCAGAAAACTACTAGGCAGTCAGTTACACCTCAGTGCTCAGCAAGATCATGGAGCAGATCCTCCTGGAAATTATGCTAAGCACATGGAAAATAAGGAGATGGTTACTGACAGTGAACATGGCTTCACTAAAGGCAAATTGTGCCTGACAAATTTGGTGACCTTATACAATAGAGTTACAATGTTGGTAGATAAGGAAAGAGCTCAACTGATGTCATCTGCTTAGACTTGTGACACCGTCCCACATTACATCCTTGCCTCTAAATTGGATTTGATGGATACACCACTCAGTAGACAAGGAATTTGCTGGATAGTCACACTCAAAGAGTTGCAGTCAACAGCTCCATATCCAAGTGGACATCAATGATAAGTAGAATTCCTCAGGGGTCAGTGTTGGGACAGGGGCTGTTTAATATCTTTGTTGGCAACATGGACAGTGAGATCAAGTGCACCCTCAGCAAGTTTTCTGATGACACCATGTTGTGTGGTGCAGTCAACACACTGGAGGGAAGGGATGATGCCATCCAGAGGGACCTGAACAGATCTGAGAGGTGGGTGCAAACCTCATGAACTTCATCAAGGCCAAGTTGCAAGGTCCTTCACCTGGATCAGGGCAATCTCAAGCACAAACACAGGCTGGGTGGAGAATGGATTCAGAGCAGCCCTGAGGAGAAGGACTTGGGGATGTTAGTGGATGAGAAACTCGACATGAGCCGGTGATGTGCAGTTGCAACCTAGACAGCCAACTACATCCTGGGCTGCATCAAAGAAGTGTAACCAACAGGTCGAGGGAGGTGATTCTGCTCCTCTGCTCTGCTCTTGTGAGACTCTATTCAGAGTACTGCACCTAGCTCTGGGACTTCAGCATAAGAAGAGTGAGGATCTAGTGAGCAAGTCCAGAGGAGGACCACAAAGATGATCAGAAGGCTGGAACACTTCTCCTATGAAAGTCAGGCTGAGAGAGCTGCAGTTATTCAGCCTGGAGAAGAGAAGGCTTCAGCAAGACCTTATAGCAGCTTCCAGTAAAGAGGGCTTTAAAGATGGCCTATGAGAAAGCTGGAGAGGGCTTTTTATAAGAGGGTGTAGTAGTGACAGGACAAGGGGAAATGGCTCCAAAATGAAAGAGGGAAGATTTAGATTAGATATTAGGAAAAAATTCTTGACTGTGAGAGTGGTGAGGCACTGGAACAGGTTTCCCAGAGAAGTGGATGCACTATTCTTGGAAGTGTTCAAAGCCAGGCTGGATGGGGTTTTGAACAACCTGATCTAGTGGAAATTGTCCATACCCATGGCAGGGGCATTGGAACTAGATGATCCTTAAGGTCTCTTCCAACCCAAACCATTCTATGATTCTGTTGAAAGGCTGACAGGCTGACAGGCTTCTTGGTTCTTCCAGTAATGCTGTAAGCTCTTTGTCTCCTACATAGTCCTTCTTATTCCTTAGATTCATCTATCTAGCCTTTTATATTTCTCGATTTTTTTTATTTTCTTTTATTTTCTTGAACTGCCTCAATTTTCTTAATTTTTTTCCCAGTAGTGCTGAGGCTCAGATCCATTACTCATCTAATCATAATCCGGGTTTACAGAGGCATTAAAACATAATTAAAGCATATGTTAATAGTGTCTTATCATACTTGCCTCAATTTTGCCTTAGTGTCTTTGTGCTCTAATTGTTTTGTCCCTCTTAGCTCTAGATTTCTGTCAGAACTGCTGTTTCTCTACTGCTAAGTATTAATTTCTTAGTGGGTCATGCCTCTTCACCACCCTCCTGCAGTCTATTAATTTACATTTCTCTAGGGTGAATTTCATTTAGGTGATTTATTTTACTGCAGTGTGGCTAGTTTTCTGTTAGGTTAACTTGTATGACTTGTTGAAGACTTCATTTATTAGAGCATCTCAGTAGATTAATTTCATCGGCATTGACAGTTACTAAGAAAAGGTGGGGGAAGGAAACATGGGGATGAGAGAAAAAGCTGTCCAAAAGGCAGAGGCACAGGAGCACCAAAAGAACCTGCAGATCTAATTAAGACAGTTTTTTTCATAGACGCTTTGATTGTGTTATACTTCTCAAATTTTAAGATTCTTGTGGATAAGACATGGTGAGATTTTTTTCCTAGTGAATGTGACTACAGTTAGCCCAGAATCAAGATTTTATCAAGGCAGCCAAAGGCTTTTCATAGATTTCCTTGCTTTTTGTTAGCTAAAAGAACTATGTGGCACTAAAGAAAGAAGAATGCCTTTAATAAAAGTGTCAGTTCACTGCCATTTACATCTCTATCTCTGCATCCATGAGACATTCTCTGAAACGGAGAATGATCCTCATTTTGTGTCATTTTCAGTAAGTGATGGTGTGTCCCTCTTCACTTGAAGTTCTGTTTCTCGATTTACATGTAATCTCTGAAACACTCTGAAATGCATTGGTTTGTATAATGTACATTTAAGGAAGGCAAATGCATCATAAATGCAATATGCAAACCAATTTCCTGTTTATTATTCTATTGCAAAGGCCGTTTAACTCTCCTCTTTCAGTATCTATTAGTAAACAAAATGCTTCTGGAAAAATGACAAAACTTTCAGGGTTTACTGGCCTAAGCATATTATTTCTGCCTCCTCCATAAGCTAAGTAATTCCAATGAACTGTGTACACATTGCTTGGCAAAAACAATTATAACACTGATTTTGAATGTATTTGTAATTGTTAAAATGAGAATGTTCCCATTGAAATCCTGATAGTGAAAGTGAACATTTTTTTGCTTCCTTCAGTGTTTTGTGGGAACTTTCCTTAACTTCAGACATATGTGATAGGTTACCTCCTGTTGTCTTCAGTAAGACCCTCCAGGTAGCCCTGGTGGTCAACACTCGATTTCACCTGTTTCTCACGAGAAGCCCTACATTACTAACCACCAGCCTCCGTGTTCTCCGTGAGTGGCTTAATTTTTGGAGGCTGTTGATATTCCTGTATTACTCACTGATGGTCACTGTTAGGTAACTTCAGACTCCCCACACCCAGTGCCTTCAGGATTTTAGTGTGTTCAGTTTCTGTTGACCTTGGTAAGAGTTGAAGACACATAGACAGCCACAAGACTGGAGGCAGACTGAGTTGGCAGTCTGTACAGTATTCTCTGTGCCATCTGATTTAAGCATTTAAAGTCCAGCATCCTGAATACTTTGACATTTAAAGAGAATGAACAGTTTTTCAGAACATATATTAGTCTCTTATAATTTTTTTTCCGTGAGAAAAGTTTTGAATTAATTTTCAGTTCTTTTTCTGACATGTGGTGATTCTAAGAACTATCGCTGTAGGGTACAGTTTCTGACAGAAGTAGATGCTGTATTGAAATCTTAAATATCAGCATAGGATAGGTTTAGTAGGCACTCTAAGAAGATATGTTTTGCCTGGTATTTGGTAGATATATCATATTAACATTCAGAATAACAAAAGAAAAACAAAGGCAGAATATGAAGAAAATGGAGAAACACAGAGCAAAAGATTTTTTTCCCTTCAAAGGGATTGGCCTTTGAGAAGTTCTGTTAACTAGTGGATGGATATCCAAGGGCAGAAGCAAAATGCATTGTCCATGTGGAGGAACACGGGGGGCCAGTAGGCTGTGGATATAAGTGAAACACTATGATATAGTAATCTAGACCATATAAAGTGATTTAAAGGAAACATCCTTGTTCTGAGTGTGGTGTGGTGGAAGTAAAATGAAGTGATTGCATTCCACCTTCCAATTACCTTGTTAAGCAATTCAGTAGCATTTTATATCTCCTTTCTGTACTGATGTGCACTTGATTTCAATTTCCTGTAAAATATTGTTTTTCTGCTATGTTCTTCAATCCAGACATTAGACCAAGCAAAATGTATTTTAAGGAATTGTAAAGGAAAGGATAATTTCCAGGTGACATTCAGAGGTTTGAAGAATTATAAACTTTGTGATCTCTACAGAGATGTTTCATATAATTGGTGATACATCTATTACAATTTTCCATATAGGGGAAATACCATTTTCTGAAGCCCTGCCTGGGCGAAGATGAAGATATACTGAAAATTGATTTAAATATGTTTCAAAGATGTCAATTCCAAACAAGTTCAGTAATTGAACCACACTTTGTGCAGAAAAATTTGATACTGCATGTATTTACCACATTCTCCATATGAATTGTATAGACCTCTGGGTAGATTAAGTCCTTTGCTATCATAATGCAATTAAGCCCTGATTTCTCACTGGTGAGTTGGTAATACAAGAACTCACATGACTTTGCTTCATTATGCAGCTTCCATTTCCTGCTTATTTGAGGGAAACAATAATTTTAGTAATGTTTACTGTTGATTCAGAAAAATGGGGCAGAGTGCTTTCTGAGTACATATACATTAGTAAGTCACAACAATATAACCCTTCCTAATTGTTCAAGTAGGAGGTGAAGAGATGGGAGCAATTTTCACAGGGGCCAAAAGGTAATGACAGATTGGAAGCTTTTGGAGTAGAATAAGCTCATTTCTCTGCATCTGACACAATACAACCTGTCTTTGCAGATCTATTTTAAAAAAAAAATAAACACACCTCCCTTTCCCCCCCTCCCCCCCTGCTTTTCTTTTATAAATGGCTAGATAGCACGCATTCTTCCCAATGGTTCAGCCATTGTGGAATTTTGCAGAGATACACATTCAGTTACTTTCCAGTATGAAACTCAAGAAAATGGAAATATAGTTGCCTCTGTAAAATACAGCTCATAAAGATGCTTCTAGTGATACGACCTTGTGTTTTTTTATGTAGTACTCAATCTTTGTAAGACTGCATGTCACCAAGAGTATATAGGCAGGAGCTTGTGTGCTGTGGTAAAGACAGTCGTGAAATGTAGGTCGGTAATAGAGACATATAAAAGGAAATGACAGAATAGGAATGAAGAGGTTCCTTGTGATAGGAATGAATATTTTCTTTATTCTTTGTAAAAATTCAAGCCAAAATAAGGAGGATTTTCTATTACCTGCTTATTTTTTACTGCACTAAGGTTGTTTGGTTAATATAGAATTCTTTTTTGCCTCATCAAGTCTGGTAGCACCAACAGCACAGATTCTGCAGTTGTCTCCTTTCCACTTCAATACTAAAGCAGGAAAACAAACTTTTGAGTTTTCTCTTAGTGGCCATCTGGAATTTGCTTATACACCCTGGATTTAACAAAGTTTAACATTAAAAAGAATACATTGTAGAACAGTTCCCCAGTACTACCTTTTTCAGCTTGTATGCTAATGAATTTTTTGCTGACTTCCTGAAGGTAGCAGTGTGCTGATTTTCTCGAATCGTGAGAACAGCCAAGCGGAAACTCTATCTTCCCTAATCAGAGAAAGCGTGAAAATGCCTTGCTCATCAAAATTCTTTTTTTTTTCCTGAAATAATGTAGATTTAGGTCTTATGCAAAATTATGGCAGACTAGAAAGAAAGAAACCCTTTGAGATACCCCTCCACATGTTTCTCCCCTGCATGTTGTGTTCCTAGGTAAAATTGGCCTGGGAATCCTGCTTTATTTCCCCTCTCTTCTGTGAGATTTCTTGTATCTCTGTGGAGGCCCTTTCTGCCATTGTACAGTAACATGAAATTTGTTAATTCATTTTCTGCATCTATCTGGCCGTCCCAAACCACCCAGAGCTTTTTTTCACACACACCCCACCCCCTTCTCCCACTATTCATTCCCTACATGCTTTTTTGCATAGTGGAAGCTTCCTTGTCTGAGACCCGAATTAGCAGAGCACATAATCTGTTTTATGTTTAAGCATGAAAATGGTCCCATTGAATTGAGTCCATGATTCACCAATAGGACAACACACTCGCTTGCATTTAAGCTGTTAATGAGTGGTCTTGGTGAAAAGTAGTCAGATGAAACCATCCAACAGACTCATTGAGAAGTTCTTACAAGATTTATTGACTCAGAAAATATTTATGACTATACAGAAATCTGAGGAAGGCAAGGTCTAAGGTTTATTAAATAGCTTAAAAGGAACAGATTCACAGAATCACAGAATCAGCCGAGTTGGAAGAGACTCATAAGGATCAGAGTCCAACTCTTAGCCCAGGACAGGACCATCCCCAAGAGTCATACCAAGTACCTGAGAGTATTGGAAATGCTTCATGAACTCTGTCAGGCTTGGTGCTGTGACCACTTCCCTGGGAAGCCTGTTCAAGTGTCCAGCCACCCTCTGGGTGACAAACCTTTTTCTAATATTCAACCTAAACCTCCCCTGACACAACTTCAGGCCATTCCCTTGAGTTCTGTCACTGGTCACCACAGAGAAGAGACCAGGATTGTTTTGCTTAGTGCCTGATCAGTGTCCTTTAGCTTTGTACAGAGGTGTGTAAGATGCCCAAAGGAGTTTTTGGGCTTTGCTTCCCCAGGATTGACATTGTTTGAACTTTAAAAATTGTTAACTCTTAATTAGGTACATTCAGTTATCAGCTGAAGTTTTGGTTGAGAATGTACCAGGGCTTTCAATATACAGATCTAGTTTTGCTCTCTGTGGATGGTATTTACTTTTTAACAGGATTAGGAGGAAGTGAGAAAGATCCTTCTGACAGCATCAGTGTATGCAACAAGACTCCTTGTGATTGGATGTAGTTCTTCATAGCTGCTGCCTTGTGTTTTGCAGAGATGCTCTGTTCTCTGGATGCATGGCTTGCTGTGTTGTTCAGACTCTGGAAAGGGGTAGCATTTCTGCCCGTGGTACAATGTTGCCTTTCCCAGTTCTTCGTTAAAAGACCTTTTGAAATGAGAGTTGGGGAATTTGAGACAAGTTTATTATACATGTCAAGCAAATTCATTTTTGTACCTACTCCAGAAAATCTAAGTCCTTCTGTTGAGAGAATATATTTTCCTTTACCATTTGTCTGTCTGGTCTCCAACCCAAAATTTAAAGAAAGACAGAATCACAAAATCAGTATCAGAAATAGGACAAAAATCTCCCCTCTCAGGTAATCTAAAGGAATGAGCTGAACTTTTTTCCAACATCCAAAACTGGCCACAGAGATTTCTAATCAGTGCAAGCTGGGCTGGTGTGGTAGGCTGACCCTGGCTGAGCCCCACTTGACCCATCTGTGTCTTGCATGGGCAGCCCCTGCCTCTCCTCACAGGGACTGCCCTGCAGTATGTCTGCCTGAGCCTTGGCAACTGGTACAACACTGTCCATGGGGAGAAGGTCTCATATAGATTTTGGGAGGTGTCTGAACCACCCAAATTGATGAATCCGTTTTAATCAGGAAAAGAGCGAGTCCTCTCTATTACCTCCTATTTTTTTTTTTTTTAAATCAAACTAAGGTGATCCTGACCATCTCTCTCTCTCACCCAAATCATTGTTTAAATTTGCATATTTTGTCTCTTTCATCACCTAGATCGTTCTCCCTACTGTTCCACAGAGATACATTTCTTTGTGTCAGAGCTACAGGGTTGGTCAGGGGAAGTGGAAATGTGTTTGCTCTGTGGTTGACCTTTCCTCTCGACACATTCCTAGAAAGAAAGCCTTGAAGTCCTCAACAGAGCTAAAAATTATCAGTGCAGCTGATAAAGGATGAATGTGCTTGCTTTTACTCATCCTCCCCCCCTTTCCAGTGCTCTGATGTTTTACACACCTGAGTAGCAGTGGCCACATTCAGCAACACTGTCTGCAAACCCGGTCCCAAAGCCACCACTTGAAAATACATAGTGCGACACTTTGTGCTTCAGGTTTTGAGGCATGGGAGGTAGGAGGGAGGGAAGAGATACGGCAAAAGGTAAGGTAAAACCTTACAGTAATTTGTGTGGATTTTCCATGTGTCAAAACTTTGTATGAGTAATTTCTAAATCTATATGTGGAGAATGTGGTGTCCTTTACCTGTCATTATTGTGCTCCTCAGTGACCTTTGAACGAACAAGTGTAATGATCTTTTTGCATAAGTGAGTGGTCTTTAGTAGTTCGTCTTTTCTTTTGTTTTCAGAGATGTTCAGATCTAAAGTTTCTCCTTTTATAGTAAGAGAAATGTAGTGGAAAAAGAAAAATTATCTTAATCAGAAATTATTTGGATCCCTGTGAGGAAAATCCCGTTTTTTAATGATTGACGTTTCTAAATGTCCTTCTTACTAAATCACTACCCTAAAATACTGAAGGGTGTTTCATACTCCCGCCTTTTGTGTTGTTTGGTGTTTTGTGAAGACTTTGGAGCTGGTAGGGGATTTGTTCCTATTTACCAATAATAATCATGTCAGGAGGGAGAAGTCTGCAAGAGAGGAATGCAAGAGCAGAGAACAACCCTCATTAGGATGCTATGTGAGGAGTGTTAGTCTACTAAGATCCCAGCTGTGCTCCAAGTTCCATGCTTCTCATGAATTACAGAATATGCCGAGTTGGAAGAGACCCACAAGGATCATTGAGTCCAACACTTAGCCCTGGACAGGACCATCTCCAAGAGTCACACCAAGTGCCTGAGAGTATTGGAATGCAAATGCTTCTTGAACTCTGTCAGGCTTGGTGCTGTGACCAAGGGAGTAAATTGGGGTGTGCATCCATTGCTACTTCTATAGAAAAAATGGCAGCAATAGCATTTCTCTGTCTCAGAGGCCATTATAGCCCCCATCTCTTTTAAGTTCATTTCCTGATGATGACTTCAGTGCCAAAGCTTCCTTGGCACTGAAAAGATGTGGCAGAAAAGGCAGGTCTCTGTAACTGACTACTGTACAAATGTGTAATCAGCATGGTCGTGTTGTCCTTGCATTTGCACAGAAATGAAATAGGGAATCCCAGTGCCCAAGCTTAAGAGCCTGGATCTCCTCTGTGTGTATGTAGTCCTGCTCTCCCATTAGCATATATCCATCAATTTTTAAATATATGTAAATCTATAGAAAAAAGCTTATAGATCATCTACAAGGGAAACAAAAGGCTATGCATTACCATTATATTAAGACAAAAAACCCCACCAATATGCACAGGCAAAATCTTATTCCTGTCTACCAAACTGATACATATTTTTTGGATCTGAAAACTGGTGGAAAGAAGCCCTGTTGGCTGCTGGACTGTATAAACAATTGGTCAAGCATCTACTTGTAGATGAAACACTACTGTACAGTCCATACTGTGATCAAGGAGGAATCCCAGCTCAATTAAAAACTTGCAGGAGGGAAGAATGAAGAGAAATTGCATTTCATTTAACAGCAGTCCTTTTTTAGCAAATACGAATATACATAATCAACAGCTAAAGTGAATATGCTAAATTTTGGATAGAGTTGGAAGTAATCTGCTTGCAACCGTCAGATATGCGGTCAGTCTTTTTTGTTTGTAGAACTGTAGAAAATTTCTAGTGGAGTGCATATAATTTTAGGGGGGGGGTGTTTCAGTGTAACTTTGTAATATATAGAATAGTGCTTTTTTCATCATTCTTTAGAGTAAACTAGTTCACAGACCTGTAGTGGGTTGTAGACTTCAAGTTGAAAGTCATTGAACTAGACATGCTTCAAAAAAAGAATTTTTCTACTTTTACTAATAAGTTACACTGATTTTTAAAAAAATTGATGTAAATACATCTTTTTAACATTAATGATAAGCTGAAGGGGTTTTAAAGGCATATTCTGGCGGTGGCGAAGTTCTCACTGACTAATGGGAATGCTGCCTGGACTTTAGGAGTGCAGTGAGGGGCTTAAAAGTGCATCTGATGTGAATCAGTCTTCATTGTGAACCAGCTCACTGGGAAGCTGCTTTTCTATTTGCTTCCTGCTTGCATTTTAAACATATGTTTGCTTGGAAGCCATCCTTTTATATTATCAGGTTTTCTCTTGGCCAGTTTTGGTTCTTGATTATTGGAAGAATTTCTTGCCTAGGAATAAAACTCAAGTAGATTAGCTGTGAACAACACAAAACTTGCTTTTCTCTTCAGCAGGCTCCTGTGACAGCCTGTAAACAGAGGTGCTCTTAGAGTTCCAAACTTGCATCTTGCCAAAGGAATAATATATTTCATTAGTGACATTGCAAAAATCAAAAATAATTTTCATTAACATCCATCCCTCAAAATTGGATACAATTCTAAAAATACACAGTCCAGTCAATGGAGTGAATTATTCTAAAAGCAGGTAGCTACACATTGCATGAAAATCCCAATATTCAGAATTGCTACGTATGATATTCTCAGCAAGTTCACCATTATTACCTGTCCTGTATCTTGCAGAAGAATCAGGAGAATCCTACAGTTGAGCTATGGTTAAGAATATCAGAATGAAAATTCTGTGATGAAGGAGAATGAAACTCAATGGAAGAGTTGCTTAGTTGCTACAGTGATGACAATGACACAGGACCTTATATAGAAGTAGCAATGAAGTGGAAATTGAAATAGAAATGGTTTTCCAGCAGTCATTTGGATACACAGAATTCCTACCAGTATGAACATGTTTATGCATACCAGTCAGGAACAAGATTGTACCTTATAATTTTAGAATCTATATGAAAGAGAAATTAGGGTTGGCTTGTGTAAAACTGTCAAATCTGGAGGGATCTGGGAACATGCCTGACGGTTCATTGAGTTGTTTGAATGGTGCTGAACACGTAGAGTCATTTAAATTTCAGAACAAGTTTACTGGGTTTGCATTCCAGGCATTTTCTTTACCCATTATCTAAAACACAGATGGAGGAAGTGTATTGACCATCTTCAGCATTTTCCACTCTTCACAGGTTGTTAGATTAATCTCCTAACTAGTGCATCTGGTCTTCGAGAAACAAGCAGCCTGAGTAATGGCTCAGTTTCCTTAGGTGAATGGTTGCAGCCTTATAAAATGCATTCTTACTTGATATCCTTGCTACAGTTTTCTCAGATTCATGCATCTGCTCCTCACTACAGTGTTTTTGGGCCATGCAAAACAACTCCTTTCCATAGTTAGTGGTTATTTGCTTGAAATAAAAGCTTTGTAGACCTCTGCAGAGACAGGGAACTGAAAAACAGCACTGAAGTCCTTGAATCCAGTCTTTTGTTAGCATACTCTCTTTTGTCTTCTTTATTATCATTATTATTGCAGCAATTGCCATTGTTAGAATTCTTCTGTAGCAGGGTAGTAGCTTGGTACCTCAGCCCTGGGTGACAGAGCACCTGGTACCAGGCACAGAACAAAGAAGTCAGCCTGACTCGAGTGGCAGATAGCCTCTGATAATTACTCTGTCTTCATCATTCATGTATCTTACATTGAGTGTCTTGAAATCTTACATTAAAGCACTACTTAAAGCAAAAATATTTGTAATTCTTAACATGTACCATATAGATACTTTTTGCCTTTCTTTAGGAGTTGCAGTTCTTTGTGTTTCATGGCTGTTAAGTGAAACACGTTAAGTGATGCTTCCCACTCTATATGAGTTTGATCTCCATTTCTTTGAATCTCCCTTGGTTATATATGCCTTTACAAAACAGGTATAAAAAAGTTGGTGTAGTCACTTTTGCTGATAAAGTAAAGGCTTCAAGATGTCAGATAGTACATAATCCAGCCCTGATCCTTTTGTCCTATTCATCAGATTAAATGCCCAATGCATTTGAAAATTTGAACATAATAATAAGAATGTATTTCTTTTCTGAAGAAATGCAAACAGAAAAAGCAAGGAGAATAGAATCAGGGCTGTCAAGAAAAAAAAGACAGATACCATTCCAGTCTTTTGCCTGGTAACTGGAATCATCGTGACTGTTGGTGTGATCTTTGCTGGGATCTTGATGACCCTTCACTGGTAGGTGGACAGCATACGATGTGATTTACATTATATTTGATCAAGATATGGTATTACTGATGACAAACATGACCTGGGGTTAACTATTTCTCTGTAGTTTAGTGTTTGTCTTGCTGTTAGAGAAAACAGGTTGAAGCTTTTAGAGATTTGAAAGAAGTACTTTGCCAAGGGGTTACACTGATGGTGGATAGGAAGGGAATGATTCAGAGCAATTTATATAAACCTACTTAAAAATATGTTTTTGCTTAATTATTTTGTCCATTTCAATGCTGTTGTAAAATTTATTTGGAAATCAAAATCTGAGCAAGTCAACCTAGAAGCTAGCCAATGAAAGGTCACTGTGTAATGTGGAATAAACAGCCTCCTCCTCAGGAGAAAAACTTTCAAGGTGTTGGAGTCTCCATCTGAAGCTGCAGTGTTCTCAGCATTTGCATTAGCCATAATACAAGAAGTGACAGAGCCCTCACTCACAGTGGATGAAGTACAGAAGTCCTTCCAGAACCTGCAAAATGAACAGAATTAGAAAGAAAAATTAATTACATAGAAATACGATATAAAAGAGATTGAAATACATTTGAAAATAGTGGTTTTAAGAAGTACTTTTTACAGTTCATTCACCATCTTGGACTACTGGAATTTCAGTGAAATGGGTAAAAATAATTCTGTCTTAGAGTGGTCCTCACTCCCCAGGTAGTTTAACAGTCTGAGCACCTTTGAAGTGAAGGACCAAAGCCGGATTTTAGTAAGGATATTGAAAATGATATATTTATCTTGTCTTAATTTTGTGAAGATGTTAATCTAGACTAGATGAAACTAAACATGTAGTCTAGGCAGAGACCATAAGTACAGTTTATCTCCTCAATGATCTTCGAGCACAGCACTTACTATGTAATCACTATAATTTACTTTCTTTTTGACATATGGAAGGATATGTAATGGTAGGGAAGATCATTGAAAGTTTCTTCCTAAGGTTCATTAATTTTTTACCTGCACATTTGCCAACGTAACCATTCCTGCCATCAAGGGGACTAAAGTATGTGAACAGAAGAGTAGACCCACAGGGACAAACCAAGGATTCATCTGCCTCTGTAATAAAAATCAATGGACAAAACCGAGATATCTAGGAACAAGTATGAAAACAAGACAAGGCTGTATCATGTTTTCCACATGTATTCCTCCACCTTAAACACATCTGCAGATTTTCTAAATGACATGCAATTTCTAAGCAATTAGCAGTCTGGAATGGATTTCTCTTCCATGGCTTTGTTCAGTGAACCTTCGGTCACGTAAAACATCCTATGACAAGGAGATCCACAGCTCGATCATGTCTTTTGTCCCAACTGAACCCACTTCCTTATTGCTTCATTCATCACATCATCCTTAGCATGCGCTCTAGCTCTCCTCCATTGCATGACTATCTTGTTCATGAAGGTACTTTCTGTTTATGTAAATAAACATTTTTTAATACAAATAAAAAAAAGCTGAGCTGATGCCATGCTGAAAAATGGACCGTGGACTGATTAAAATATTTAATAGATTTTATGATTAAGATTTTCTCTTGAGTCAAGTAGAAGCTCTGAAAGGAGGCCAAATATTGAGCACTCCAGGGTAGAGAATGCTTCTAGTAAAGAACACTGTGAAAAAATTGCAAAAACATAGATTGGAGATAGTAACTCATCCTCTCAAAGAATTCCTGTTTTCTTCAGATCCTCTGTTGCTGCAGATGTTCTAACTACACCATCTGCACATCCTTAAAAAAGCATTATCATATTTTTCAGAGATACATCATTTTGTTTGCTGTTTAATGAAAAGATCATTTACATTTTCCCAAATAAAACATCATATTCAAAAATGACGTGCACTTAATTCTATAAAAATATCTTTTTTAAAAAAAAAAGGGAATTATATTTTTGGTAGCACTATAATTAGCTCTGTAATTTTATATCATTTGGTGGACAAACTTAAAAATCTTGCAACTTTAAGGAGAAAATTCACAGGGAAGGACAAAGCAGACAATAACAATTCTTCAGTTAGCAAAACCATCTTACACTTTCAAGGTGAGTTTTTGATCCCATGTAATCAGACACAGTGCATTGTGATAAGTCTGGGATTAAATCTGGAATGCTGGTCTTAAAAATAGACGCAAACCATTTTTATTACCCAGGAAAATGTTTCCACTGAAAGTATAGTGAATGTGAAATCTTGCCATCAGCTCTACAAATGACTTTTGAACTCTTGCTTTTCTGTTGTAATTTGCGTGTTGTGTAACTGAAGGAGAAAGAAAGAGAACTAGAATAAGCTTTTCCATAATGATGCAAATGTGTAGTATTTTAATAGCATTTCATATATTTCATATTTTAATAATATTTCATATTTTAATAACATTTGCAGAGAACCTCCAGTCTTATTTGGGTTGATATTTTGAGGATTTTAAATTTCCATGGTGTGCTGGCAAATCCAGCAAAAAGTAATATATACATAAGCAGAGTGGTTCAAAAAACGAAATTTGGAAACAGCTGAACTAATCCATACTGGTGAGTGTGGGGACCTTAGGGTAGATCAAGGAGGTTTTGTTCTTTTATTGCCTTATATTTCATATTATATTGTTATCTTCTGCTTTTTTGCGTTCTTGTAACTCCTAAAAGCTACCTATAAAATAGAAAAAACATTGCTAGAAAAGAAGAATGCCTTGCTGGTCAATAGTTAGGGTGTAGAGTCTGTTCTGTTGTTGAAGCTGCAAGCAGAAACTTCAAGAAGTGAGGAAATTTCTGAAGTTAAGATTACTCCGTCCAATCAGCCATCAACACCCACAATATTGTCATTCTTTCACCCCACCTATAAATTAGGATGAATTGCTGTTTGTACTAGATGCAGGAAAACACACAGGAAGAACAAAATTAGTATCTTAGCACAACCCATAGCAATCTTCCCTGACTTTTGATCCCATAATCTGTGTAATATACTGATTAGTTTGGTAACAGGGTGTACAGTCATGACAGATAAAGGACATGCAGAAGTATGTGTTTTAACTGAAGTATTTTTAAAGGGATAAAGTATGTTACAATCTGCTTTAACTCTTCTGACAAGAAGTATTCACCATATAGGGGATGTAATTGTACTTGATGTAACTCCTTTTATCTGCAGTGCCTGAGAAACATAAAGTATGTTCTCATTGTTACTTTTTGGTGTTGGATTAATTAAGAAAACCAACAAGAGTTTCTCCTTTTTCACGTATTTAAGTACAATATTTCTTTCTTCTTTAGCTTGCTGGTTGCAGTGGAGACATTATCTTTACTGATCACCTCGAGATACAAAAGTATTCTTATTCTCAGACTCTAGCCATATGCCCAACTACTGTGTAAGCCAGTGGTATTTAAGCTCTTCAGGTGAGAATCTGCTGCATTTCTGATGGAAGAAGCACAGAATAACTACAAGAATGGACCGAGATCACACGAAAATATCTTCATGATCTCAGGAGCCTACAAGAGCTTTTGACCAATGCAGATTAGGCAGCCTCCTCAGTACAGTCTCTAAAGTGGGATCTGTACAGAAATCCCAGTGCTTTGGAAGTTCATAGAGCAAATCTACTTATCCTCATTCAGACGCCCTCCTACACCACACCTTGGAGGACCATCAAGCTCAGATCATCTGCCAGGAGACCTTTTTCACCTGCCTTTGCTGTACAGAGGACATCTAGTATGCCCTCCCACTACTCCAGCTGCTGGACCCAAGATACAGAGACCAGACTGGAGGTGAAAATCTCATCATGATTAAATTTAAGCTTGTACACACAGTCTTTCCTGAACTAAGATGTCCTCATACATGTGTTTAAGAGATTTCCTGAATCAGAACCAAAATGACTGTCTCATCCCTTGGTTTAATTTGCTTTACATTATCTAATATTGCAGCATAATCTCATGGGGTTATCTGTAATTTAACAGTATTTTAAATGTTTACCCATTATTCTTTCATCTTCCCTTATTAAAGAAAAATCATTTTGAAATGCATATCTTGTCGTATATGATCTACCATCTGTCTTGGGATTTTTAGGATGCATTTATATAGTTATTTAAATCTTGATGTATGTGCAGTTTGATTTACGTATGGTCTAATAGTATATATTACAGATTTTTTTTTCCTGTGACAGCTTTACTGGCTCTTTTTGGAAATGAAACTTTTATGGTGAACTGCAGAGATTTTCTTTTTTTTTTCCTTTTTGTAACCTCATTTAGTCAAACACACTTAACACAATAATAAGTACTTTAGTTTTTTTCTTTGCCATTATGCACAGAGGAGAGAGATTTCTAGAAAAGTATGGTAATTTTTTAACCTGATACTCTATAAAATAAAATGAAGAATTGCTAGTTAGAAACCAATTCAGTGCTCCATGATTGGTGGCAAAATTTCAGCATTGTGCAGTTATTACAGGGAGAAAATAAGAAAAGAGTTTGATTTATGCTTTTATGAATCAGAAAACTACAGCTAACTGTTAAGTCAAATGTACAGCATTTTGTATGGGTTTCGGAAATAAGAGCTCTGCTTTTTCCAGTTGCTTGTCTGTTAAGTGTGAAGATAGCTTTTTCAGGAGCTGAACATTCAGCTTCTGCTTCATTATGAGAATCTTGTTATAGTAGGCCAGTATTGTTCACTTATGATTTACTAAGGTTTTTACTGAGCTGTATAGAAAAACCTTTGACTTGGAACTGGGTCAGAGTGCTTAGACTGGAAAATTCATTATGGTGTATTTTCAGGACAGTGCTACTTTAACAGGAAGTTGTGTTTGTGGGTGCTGAAAAGTTAGCTAGAGAAAAAGCTTGCATGTCTGAAGCAATTAAACCCCAAATTCAGCATTGCTATATATATGGAGAGTTGGTTATTTAAAATTATTTAACCTATATGTCTTTTGCACTCTATCCTCATGTTCTTATAATCAGAAAGTTGCTGGCTGAATTGGAAAGACTTAGCTGGTCAAATATTCTTTTCGGACTGTAAGCCCTTAACAAAAGAGATGTGTCTGTAATATATGTGCCTACAAAGTCTGATCCTTACTAAGGGTATCACTTGTTATCACAACATTTGAATTAAATAGTAGTATGAAGGTGTCATGAAGATGAAACTGTTCCTATTTTGGGGTAACATTATATTGTCTTACACCTAGAATAATGACAAATTGTTAATTAAGATCCCTTCATAATTGCAGTGACCCAAATTTTTGCTACTTACGACTGCTAAATTTTAGCATTTAAGGCAGAAATTTTCCATAATGTGTATATGATCTTCTGTCTACCATCTTTTTTTCTGGGTATACAGAAAGTGCAGTCAAATGTTTTAATTTTTCTGAGGACCCACTCAGTGGAAAAACAGGCTGCTAATCCCATCCTGACCATTTCTCTTGCATTCCTAGTTTCTGCTTCCATCCCAGTTTCCCCCCTCCTCAGCCTACTCTCCCATCAACAGGTCTTCCTTAGTGTGGTAAGACTAAGAATGAACAGGATAGGAATGACACTATGACTTGGAGATGGTGGAGGAAAAGTAGGAAAAAGTGAGACGTTTGAAACAGGCTGGGTGAATACTTTGAGAGGGGCTTTTGAGAGCAGGCTGGGAGAGGGGGAAACTGGGAAGAGATCAGAAACTGGGAGTACTAAAGAAGTGGTCATGGAAGGAAAGTTGAGAAGAAAAATAAATTAGGCTGCATCCTGAGATTAGTGAGACAAAGACGCTGTGCTTTGAAACCTGATGGGAGTGGGAAGAGAAAATACTGTGAAAAGGGAGATGCTTGTGAGCAGGATCTTTGTTGAGGGGAAGAACTGGCTGGATAGAAAGCCAGACAGGAATTGTGAGTAACATGGGGAAAGACTTTGGGATTATGAGACCCTAGGAGGCAGAGACAGCAATCAAGCAGAGAACCAAGAATTCTGAACATGCAGATGGAGAGAAAAAAGGCAGGATGAAGACCCTGAAGCCAGGGAAACAACCTCGCCTACTGAGACAAGATGGTCAAGGGACCAGAGTGATGAAGAACAAAGCTGGAGGAGAAAAGTAAGGCTGAATGGATAAGAAAATAGAAACTGGGGTGAGAAACCTGAAGAATAGAAACTGAAAGACACCGACTAGAAGAGACTGAAAGAATAAGCAAGAGAGATGTTAGACTTTGACACACAGTTTTTAAAAGGACAAGACAGAAGGGTCAGAACAGAGAATTTCTTTGGAGGTGCCTGTGTCCACTTCGATACTCTTCTATCTTGAGCCTGGATTAGGAACAGTTTTTTGAGCTTCTTCTCTGCTGCTAGCAAACATCTATAAAACCTATTAGCAAACTGTGTCTATTGGCTCCTATGTTTGCGGTGAACTTGAAGCTCAAGTATCCACAGTCCTGTTCTGGAGCTGAAATTTCCAGCCCTGCCTATGGTTTATGTAGTTACGAGCATGGTGTCACCTGGAAGAACATGTTGTTTAAGCAATCACAGAAAACTTGAAAGGAATTGCAAGTCTGAGTGCTAAGAAGTGTGTATGTGTGCACTGTACAGCACTGGTCCAGCCCCTGTCTCTGGTGTGCACTTGAAGATAGAGTAAAGTGAAGGCTTATTCCCTCAACACACTCATACAGAAGAGAGTAGAGCACCCACTAAATCTGTTGGGATAAGCAGAGCCAGTTAAACAAACCTGGGGAACCCAGGCAGATTAGCAGGAAGATATTTTAAAGGCAAAAGAGAGACTGAAAGAGTTCATTCTCTCCCATTAAATTTAGCCATAGATTGAGATGGAGTTAGGGCTTCAAATAACTGAAAAAGGAGAAAGAGAGGCCACTGAGGAATTTAATGGGGCAGCATGTTGAGTGACAAACCTTATAAACTGGTAGACAAATATGTGTATTTACTTCATTGTAGAAGATCCTGAATAGCCAGTCAGGTTTTTTACATGTTTTTCACTTTTAAAGCCTTCAGAGATTTATCTTTGTAGATAAACTGATAAAGGTAAATTCCTTGTCTCATAAAAAGTTCATCAGGTGAATGATGTAGTTCTTTCAAAATATCATCAGTCTTCCTGGTGCAAGTGGTATTCACAGCAGATTCTCAGCCAGTGGAAGTCAAAATGCCAATACCCTTTGAATAGCATAGGGGCAAGTCATGTATAATTGAATCTCTTTTTTTTGTTGTTAAAGGACTGATTTTCTCCAAGCTACCCGTGTGCTGCACTTGCTAATCCAAGGGGAAGGCATTTACAATTCTCTAAGAAAGCTCTAAAGACCTGAAGTTCACATGTTTATGGAACGCACATCCAAAAGAACCCACCAGATCGTCTGGTCTGATTTTGTGCCTGTAGGACACTCTTACCTGCCTACCTATTATTTTTGTGCTGAGGCTGGTAACTCACCTGAAGTCTGTGTTTAACAATACCTGCCAGAAAGGCACCCAGACTTGCTCTGGGGTCACTGAAAGACTAAAAGTCCAGAACTTCCCTTGTAAATTTGTTCCAGAGGTTTATCGCCTTCTGTGCTGAATAAGAATTTATCCTCATTCAAAATATGAACACATCTGCCTTCATCTTTCAACCACTGGCTTGTGTTTCTGCTATAGTCAGTGGGTTTTTAGTGCTTCATATTTTTTCTTTATGGAAAGTTTTTTCTCCACCATCACACACCAATCAATCATTTTTTGGTCTACTTCTATGACTAAGCTTCTTAAAGGTCTTGTCTCTCTTGTTTGGTATTTTTTCTGACTCCTTTGACATCTTCTAATTTTTTAGCATTATCTTTTCAACGAAGAACCATATATATATCCTGTGACACTGATGTCTGTGTTCAGCTGCTTGCTATGCCTCCATCCTGCATCCTTTACAGAGTTACATCTTTATTAAACACAGTTCTCTATTCAGTAGATACAAACTACATTAGTTGTTCCTAAACCAACTTCTCATTTGATCCTGGTAAATTGCACAGGGGCAAGAGTTGTTCCTGTATGTTCCTAATTGTTTCATATGCTTCTCCCAACTTCCCTCACTGCTTCATCCATCTTCACGTCCTCCACCCATTTTGTCTCCACTAGGAGCACAGTCACTATTCAGAGAAGATTTGCTAACCTGATGTACAAAGGTGCTAGAAAGAGCACAACCCTGAATCCTGTTCCATTTGAAGAGGATACTTGTGTCTGCATTTTACATTAAACAGTTGAATGATAAAGTAAGAGCACAGACTGCTGTTTTATCATTCATAGCCTCCTAACAGTGAGGCTGCATAAAGGCAGGTCCCTGGTTCCCTTCATGCCATACCTAGGAATCTCTCATTTCTACACACTAGTACAACTTGAGTAGAGAGGGTAGAGTGTGAGATGCAGGAAGAAATCCTGTATGTTAAGCTCTAGCCTGGGAGCTGAGGTGCCTTCCTGAAAGATGTCTTTCTTTCCTTCGGCTGAGAAAATGGATCTGGATCTTGGTCACTGCACAACTGAGAAGAATAGGAGGGTACTTTATAGAGCACGGTCCATTAAATTGCACAAAAAAATGCTTTTGGGTGCTTTGTCATTGCCTCTTCTCTCTGCTGGAAACCTCTCTTAGTCCCTTGCCTCCTGACTCATATAAAATATCGCACAAGGCATGGATCTGGGGGAGCTCCCCTCTGCCTCTACCTGGGGCTAGTACACATTCTTCATACTTTATTTTGTTCTAAAGAGTGTGAAATTTATATTCAACATTTTAAATAATGAAAAATCCAACTTTTTCTACAAAACTTGAGCTCCATCTCTCTCTCTCTTTTTCTCCCTTCAGGACAAATAAAGTGAATAACGGTCCATGACTGTGATTCCCTCCCAGGTCTTTCTTTTTTTTCCTTTCCCTTTTTGTTCAAGCATTTTTACCTGGAGAGGAGACAGAGTGGCAAAAGAAAGGTCAGAGACCTCTAAAATTTAAAAGGTTAAAATGACAAATTTAGTGTCTCATTTTCATAGATTTTCTTGATCATGGTTTTCAGAAAGCACATCACAGCAAGACTGTGTTCAGGCACCACTTAGAGCAGCACCATGCCACCAGCTTTGGTGGGGTTTGTTTACAACTTTTAATCCTTGTGATAAAACTTCCTTGCAAATTCTGGAAAGGACTTGCCATACCCTTTAATGATGTCAGCTTGTGTTTGGCAAGATTAGTTCATCAAGAAGTGACATGTCAGACCTTAGCAGAGAAAGAACTGTACCTATCTGTCTCTGGCAGACTGATTCAGAACGTTGCTTGAAATGCAAATTGTGTTGCTAGACTTTTCCAAAATGAATGGAAAATGCAGACACATGTATCCCCTTCAAATGGAACAGGATTCAGGATTGTGCTCTTTTCCTTCCTTCCT